>VDFB02271430.1:0-65596 GCA_007258455.2 Sequoia sempervirens | reverse complement strand
TGATGACCATTGTTGGATATAATCTGATAGATCAATCACTTGTGTTTTTAGTTCCTCCTTAGAGGTCTTATCTTTGTTGATTTGATCCACGATAGTAGCAATGAATCCCTGGAGATGGTCAATTTTATACTCTCTCATGGTTGTTCCTATATCAAGGGTAGAAACATTGTAGCTTACCCTATCTTCACCAATTATTGGGGTGGCTATTTGCACAGTTCTAGATCTAGACACATCCATTGTCAACTGAGATCTAACCTTTGGATTCTTCTCTTTCTTTGTGCTTATTTGGGCCCAAAGCAAGATTTCCTCTAGCCTTGCCCTCAAATCCCTTAGGGTTGGGGTTTTCTTCTCCAACTATTTCTCAAGCCATTCAGGCATATGAGATTCTCCTTTTGGTGATTTATGATCACCCTCTTCTTCATGGCCATGTTGGATCTAAATTTCCTTGTTGCCTGAAGCCTCCTCTTCTATTTTTCTCCCTCTTCCTCATGAGAATCCTGAATGAAACAGTTTCTTTTCCTGGGGACCTAGTAGCTACATGTTCTTTGGGGCTTTCCTCCCCTTTGGTGGCTTTCTCTTCTTCATCTCAGTCATGCCCGTGTTCTTCATGGTGCTCTTCTTCTGGGATTTTCCCAGTTTCATCCTCTTCCTCAAGCTTATATTCTTGTTCTTCTTTTTCTTTCTCCTGCTTCTCTTCTAAAAGAGGCATTTCATCATCATGTTTTGGGTTGTTGTCATGTTCTCGGGTTGGACGTTCATTATCCTCCTCCATTCCATCACTTGATTCCTTTTCTTCCTCATGAGGCTACCTCTCTTCTTCCTCTCCAAAATTCTTGAGTTGTTGGGAAAAATCTTCCTCTAACTTCACATCAAAGGTTTCCACAATATATTTGGCACTGGGCTCTGCAGTGTCTTCTTCTAATGATTGTGTTTCTTCCTTCTCTCCCTCACACACCACTTTATCAATTGTCAAATGATGGTACTCGAGTTTCTCATGGTAATCATCTACTTCATCTTCAATCTCTTTTGTAGCTTCCCTTTCTCATCTCTCCAACTCTTCTGATATTTCCATGGTGGCCTTCAACTCTGGTGGTTTAGTTGGATGATTATGGATAGGAAAACTAGCAACAATTTGTGCCAAGGTAGCTTGTATGGTTGGGTTCATCAACACCCTAGATAGCTCCATAGGAATGTTTTGTATTTGGTTGGAGAAATCCTTTGGGAGCGAGAGAGTAGGTATTGGAATTGTCGCTATAGCCAGTGAAAGAGATGTCAAAGACATGGAGGAAGAGGAGAGCGAAGAGGTAGTGGCCGAAGAAGAGTCTATTTTCATTACTTGCATAGTGGGAGGGGTGGAAGCAAGCTGGATGAAGATATCTAATAGAGGCGTAGAAGTAGCAACCATCACCTGAGAGGTAGGAAGAGAGGCAGAAACAATAGCAACATCAGTAGTAGTAGTGGCTACAAGAGTGGAGGCAGTAGGTGGAGACTTTGGCTTCTCAACCTCTAGTTCTTCTCCTTCATGAGGTGGGTCCTCTTGGATGGTAGGAATTTCCATGAAGCTTCCTAATTTCTTCTGTTTCTTGGAAGGTTCTCCTTTCGAAGCCTTTCTTGCATACAACTTAGGCTTTGGCTGACTTTTAGCCACTTCTTTTCTCTTCCTTGACCTAGTGGCTGGAGGAGATTTTGAAGTTTCTCTAGATGGGGCATCAACTATCCCACTGTCTATTTCGCTAGTCAGCTCATTCTCAAACTCTGCATAGGTCAGGGTGATTCCTTGTTGCTTCAGTTGGGAAATTTTCCCATCAATCCACTCCTTGGTTCTAGCCTCAATGGGCTTTGTTACAATATCAAGGTCATCAACCTCTTGTTCATTCCAATCAATCAGTAACAATGGAAGATTGGCAACTACATTATACTAAGGATCCATCACTATATTTTCATCCTCCATCACTTGATCCGCCACAGGGAATAAGTTGACCTTCTTCACAAAATACGTTGTCATGCACATATAGTGCCTCATTTTCACTTCCTTATCATCCTCGCAATTGGCCCAAAAGTCCTCAAAATCATGCAAATGGGCGTATTCAGTTGCAACCATCTTTCTGAGTTTTCCATAGGGGTCCATTCATGGTCAGGCAATGTGGAACTTTAGGTTATCCTCCATGAGTTCTTTATCTAAATTTTCTACATATTGAGATGTGTGGATTTCATACATCCCTTGGCCGAAGGAGAGGGGATAAGGTAGCCCCACCTTATGTTTGTTTCTTAGGAGGGTGTGTGCATGTCGCAGCTGCTGAGAGAGTTCTAGTAATATTATCTTGTCATTTGGGTACTGGGGTAGCTTGTATGGTTTCTCTGATAAACCTTTAGCTCATATGTATGTAAACTTAGGGAATTGTATGAAAAAGAAGGTGAATTGGCAGAGGAAGGTATTAGCACTATGGGATACTCTCCTTTCAAAATCACCCCCAAGGAATCTAATAATGTGACCTATAAAAGCATTGTTGACTTTGAAATAGTCCCTCTTAAAATTCTTGTATTGAAGCTGAGGGTATCTATCATAAACCTTCAATTCTTTGCTTGGAATCTCATCAGGAGCTCGAAACAAGCCTTTGTAGTAAGTAAACTAGGTATGAAGTCATGTAGAATCGTGAAGTCTTCTTCATAGCCACAAATTTCTTGTGCAAGAAATTACTGATCATTCCTACCCAATAGAATTTAGATTTGTCTCAAAGGATCTCTTCTATGAAATATAACATCCACTCCTAGAAGTAGGCAGTGGTTGAGAGACCCATGAGTTTGCTTAGTAGGGTTACCAAGTCATGGTAATCTTCATAGAAGTTGCTACGAAAGAGCTCTTGGGGCACCCTAGCTGCACTACCCTTCTTTTCTTTTAACCAATATTGATTTATGACCTTTTCACATTTGAGAGGGTCCTCATCCCACATTTGCTTCCCATATTTCATGGATTCTTCTTCCATTTCTCCAAAGGTAGATATATGAAAATCTCTTCCTATTAACTTGGTGGATAAGTCAGCCAATACATTTCCATCTCTATCCACAATTGTTCTAGATTTTGGCTAATATGCCTCCCTGAAAGCCATTACAAGCTTGGGAGCAACGAGGGAAGGTGGAAAACTGGCAGCCTTGGCCAAACCACTACTTATGATCTTTCTTGCATTTTCTTTTGTGGGGTTAATTCAGACCCCTTGCTTGAATTCATCGATATCTATGTGCCCGATGTTGGTATCTAGAATCTCCTTCCATGCTGAGGTGACCTTAGAGTTGAGGGGTTCCCCTTTGAACTTGCACTTCATTTGATCTTTGTCATCTTTTCCCTGAGGTGCTTTGGCTAGCTTCTTTCCTTTGTCTTTCTCCTTGGCTACCTCTGAAGGCCCTACCCTGGTTCCATATATCCTACGGGTGAGAAAGAGTAAGCACATTTAAGCATAAAACAATGGAAAAGTTAGCCAAAATCCCATGAAATATCATTATATTAGATAATTCATGACTTAAGAATCCTACCATATCTTCCTAATCAACATTATCATTTCATAGGAGGGAGTTTCAACAATTTGGGCCTAGGGGCGTAGACTTCCCTGGGTTGGTAGTTGTTCTGAGGTAGCTAAAAAAGGGAGGACAATTAGGGCATGATGGCCTAGATGCCCCAACCTGACTTAGAATTTGGTCATTGTGTGGGGGTTCCACCAAGGCAAAAGAATGATTTAGGTATGTGGGTCTAACTCCATTTGAAGATTGGAGGCGTTAAGGTCATCATTTGGGTAAGAAAAATTAGAGGTCAGCTTGGCTGTTTGGGGTCTTCCACTGAAATGACACTGGGAAAACAGTGACTCGCGAGTGGAGTTCCATAATGTTGGACCTGCGGCTTCAGGAGGTGACAAATGTTTCATCATTGAAGTTTAAATCTTTCAGAAGGAGGTGGGTCGGGGAATGCGAGACGGTGCTAAGGAATAGCCATTTAAAATGGAAAATGACAAATAGAGGTTCCGCAGGGGAAACCCATGACACCAAGTCCGCAAGGGCTTGAGGCATCATTATTTATCATTGGAAATTCCAAAGGTGATGGGGAGGTCAGGTTTCGCGTAGTAGGCTAATGGGAGTCATCTTTTGTTTGGGAACAATAGAGCAAAGACAAAGCTCTGCAGACAAAGGTATGCAGGGTGAGCCCCACAAAGAAGCTAATGTTTGGTCCAAGGACATGGTCAACAATGGAGGGGACAGGATCCAACCACCAAGGAGAAGTTATGGTTTCACCATTTGGATAGTCATTCACGAGTTGGCGAAGGGGAAGTGGAAGTCCATGGATAATGATCCATCTTTTTAAATTGGTGCTCTTTGACTTGGACGGTGGAGACATGAGCAGGGTCCGACAGGTGGGTAGATGGGCTATTAAAGCCATTTGAAATGGTGTAACCCAGATGAAATTCTTCTAGCAAAATTCCACGAGGAACCCACCATGGGTCAGGACTTAATATTTTTCCAAGTTTAAATTTGAAGGGCGGTGACTAAGGGAAAACCCACTTTTTGGAAGGTCATGCTTGAATAGCCATTTAAAACAGCGAAGCCAAAAGGAATTTTATGGGCGGAAACCCTGGCCTGGGGACCCACGAAGGTTGATGGCTCTTCATTTTAGTTTGTGAATTTTAACCAAGTTTTAGGCAGCAGAGGAGAGGGGTCTTCTCACAAGGGTGGACCCACTAGAGGGGCTCGCCATTTCAAGTTTTAAACATGTTTCGACGGTGATGGAATGGGTGTGGGCCCGCAAAGCACGAATGCTCTTGCTCAAGAACGGTGATAGAGAGCTTGAGTTTCACACAAGGCTAACAAAGTTATTTTCGAGGTTTGTTAAAATTCCACTTCATGGGTTTTGTGCACCTAGTCTTAATCCACTTATCTATCAAGTTTCCCCTTTTAAATTTAGCAATTTTATGTATAAATCACCAAAAATGAAATGCAAGGCTTACAGATGAAAAACCTACCTCCAAAACTTGATGACGATGATCGATCAAACAACTAACAAAGATCCCAAAGAGGCAATGAAGCCTTGCAGGCGTGACAATGGCATTTGTGGGCTCTTTGACTCATGTCTGAATAGCTAACAGAATGAAAGTGGCAACTCAACTTGAGCTATTTATAGAAAATGATTCATTTAATGTACCCCATCAATGATCATATAGTGGCCTTGGCAATTAGTGAATAGTCATTTTGAAAATGGTTGTGGGAAGGTTAGATTCCATCAAGTGGATGATGGTCAGAGCTTTGACATTCAGAAGGTTGGCACTAAGGGAAACAACAAACAAGCACGCGGGTCTTGACAGGCAGAAAGCTGGTGGATGAAGGCCATTTGAAATGGCTGCAAGGCGAAGTAAACCTGCATGGGGCAGCCCGAAGGGGCAGACCCGCCTAGCTCCAAGGATGTCAATTATGAAAAGTGAAAGAAATCAACCAAGGAAGCTCATCAAAGTCCTAGAGCCTTGAAAATTTCAGGGGGGCCGAAACATGGTCGCCTCAAGATGATACCTTAGAGAGTCATTGACCATTTAGAACACAAAATAGAGGGCACACAAAATGAAGCAGTGACTAAAGCGAATCGATGAGATGAAAAGAAAAGAGGGTCCCCATTCCAACTAGGGCATGTCTTCTAAGTGTACAACAATTGTCATGTTAGCTACTTGCAATGTTGGAGTATCAGAAACTCTCCTTATAATCAATTGCCCACTAAAGTCAACTAGTTCTACAACTCTTGGCTTCCTAGAACCCAAAGACAATGACCAAATGACCAAGGAATCCCATTCCTCACTAAATTCTGACCCTTGAAGTGCCAATTTGACCTCTTCCCCATTTTGAAACAAGGGCCTTTTAGACCTCCTTATTGTATCTAGCACAACTGCATCAACAATATCCCATTTAGGTGGCAATAATACACCGATTTTCTACACAAGTTCTCTACCCTCTTCAACTATGATGCTTTGAAATTCCTTCCTCATTACCTTCCTTAAATTTGCTTGAATGATCCCCTTAGGAATCTTTGGATGTAGGTTCCTCTCTTTTTCCACGTTCTCTGCATATTCTAGAGCCTTTTCTCTCCACACAAAATCTTTGAATGCTTTTGTCTCAATGGAAGAATCATCTCCCATAAATGCCTTGTAGGCTTCCTGCCTCAAGTCATCTGCATTATTTAAACCACTTATATCAACCTTCCCTATCCTAGGGCTACTTTCTCTTGAGCTTGATGCAACCCCCCTTGGGGGAGAGGGAAATCCTTGTTGCATTTCTTCCAAAGTAACCAAAATATCATCTTCCTTTGTATTAGGGTAATCAACTACCTTGCATACCTCAGTCTTTTCCTTCTTAAGTGGTGGTTGCTCTGATGGAGAATGACCTCTTGGAGGTGAATCAAGGTAAATTATGGTAGGGGAAACTTTCCTATAAGGTATGACACTAACCTTATAGGAGAAGTTTCCCTTGACCCCTCTGATGTAGTAGGGGTTCGTAGTGTTTGTTGCTTCTTTATTGTCTCCTTCTTCTTGGAGTATACTCTAACATTTGGTGATGGTTGATAAGAGGGTCTCTCCTCCAATTCTTTTTCTAGATCTTCTTCCACAACCATTGCTTTCCCATTGTTAGTTATTGTGTGTTCCTCTTTCAAAATACCAACTACATTATCAAAATTATCCAACACATACATGACTTCTTTTAATTCACCCTTAATGTTGGACAAAGGGTCACAATTAGGATCTACCTTTTAAGATTTATCAATCATATTATTGAAATTGAGGTACATATCTTTCCTTTCCTCCTAGAGTTGAAAGTCAAAAACATTCTTGATTACATCCTCAGGATAGTAGAATTTGTGAACAAAAGAACCACTTCTATTCTTTTCCTTCAAGGTAGCAATGAAGCCATTAAGGTCATGGTTCCTTGGGCACGTTGTTTTCAATCCCTAAGGTTCTAGAACCAGCCCTAATTCTTTCCATCCTCCCTTTTCCATGACAAAGTTTGTAAACACTTTCTACTCTAGAAGGAATGAGCCCTTCCTCAGTGTCTTAGGAAAGTGTACCATTTGTGTTGCTCCCAATTGTATCATAATCTCAAGGAATCCAATCCTCAATGACACATCTCTTGGCAATACATATGGATTCATGGTAGTGCCATAAAATCTAAAGATTGTTGTGTTGGGGTATGGAATTATGTCCCCGCAATTGTGGTACAAGTTGAGATTATTCCTCCTTTCTCTAGGCCTCAAAAAATCATGTATCTCTTTGGGAATCCTTGGTGGATCATGAATCAGGAACCTTCTTAGTTTTAAAGCGAAAAAATTGTTGAACACCATATAGTCAAACTTTAAATCATCTATATTCAAAACTTGTGTCCAACATTGGATATGCAGCTCAATATCACCCTCCACCTTCTTCAATGCCATGTATTTACCAAAATTCTTCTCTCCCTTGTATAGGAACATATGCATCAATAGTCAGTACCACCAAAACTTTATCCAATATTTTCTAGCCTTTAGTGCAACCAAACCCTAGTGGATTTTCTCTGTCAGATATGTGGCATAATCATAAATACATTGTAAGTTGGGTGTTGAAGGTGTCCTACCATACACATGAAATATCGTGGCATGGTGGTTGGTTGACTTGAAGTAATTAGAAAAATACTTCATAGGGAAAGGTTCCAATTCATCTAAGTTACAAATCCTTATCTGCTTCCTATTCTTACCAACCCCAGTAATTGTAGTGTGTATGGGAAACATTGTTGTCCTGAATAGAACCTTAGTATTCTCATTTTTTTTCTAAAAACATCAATATCAATGGAAATCATGTCCTTATTCCATTCATGCAATTAGAAGATTTCTGAAATCTCCTCTCTGGTTATCTTGAGCATTTCAACACCATCAAATGCCCTGACCACTCTATAAATAGGGTCATACCTTGTAGCTATGTATTTTAATAGGTCTACATCCATGTACACATTTGGGACAACCAACTTTCCCATATCTAACCTCCAAGTATTTCAAACAGGGACTCCACAGTTTTTGTTCCCAAACCAATTTTGGAACAGTTGCCATCTGGTGTATGGTAATTCAACATCCTTAATGAAATGTTTCTTGTCCAATAACCCCTCTTTAATGGTAGGGCCATAAAATAAAGCTCTTCACTCAGCCTTTTTTCTGGTTGAGGATTTCAATTGGTCAATAATGTCCTGAGCAAGAGGTTTGGATGCTATTTCAAAACTAGGAATTGTGAATTAGGTGCCATTGGTAATGAGGTAGGTTTAGAGTAATCTAGGGTTTTGACATAGAGAGGTTCAAATCCTAGATCTTTAATTAAAAACCTATGGCACGAGTCGAGGGTATAATTCAATGTGTTTGATAGAAATTCACAACTTATATGCAATTTCAAACCACAATAAAGAAACTAGAAAGCACACAGACCAATTCAACTAAAATACACAATGAATATTTACCCTAATTCAAGACAATTTGGATAAAGTATAGAGAATGGCGTTTGTTTTACTTACGACTTTTTCGTTTGACGAAAACCCTAATTTTGACTGTGTTGAACTCTAGAATTCACTTCTTGATCTCTTGGATGTTTCAAATGCATTTGCAATCTTCAATTATGTGAACAACCAATCTTTTATGTGTATTTAGGTTGATATTTGGTAGCTCTGGATTTCTTTTCCACCATTACTACTTGCTCACGCAAAGGATAATGGCTCTCATGTTCACATTTTAAATTTTGAATATTAGTCATCGATTTGCTAGTGAGATGGCACTTTGGATGACTTAGATTGAGTCAAAAAGGTTTGAATTTCCATCACCATCATTCACTTATCCTTCGGCCAATGAAATTCTACTAGCTGGAATGCTGAATCATTAGTTCTACGGGCTCCACCTTTCTTTCCAAATGACAGGAGAATCCACATGGCGATATCCCACTAACCCTGCTACTTTTTATAAAGTATTATTTTAATCCTCTGGGATGAGTGAGCTATGGTTGAGATTAAATCTCAACATTTCATCTCAGTTGTTGATTTACAACCTTCAAGCATAGGGTATGTGAGTGGAGACCGGGCCCCATTCCTGCTACGATACACATTTCAACAACCTGCTGACCATGCTGCTTTTTATAAAGCATTATTTTAAACCTATGGGGCTGGCGGGGAGTGGCTAGGATCTAATCTTTTGATCTAATGGTTGGTAATCTACGCATGCAATATAGGTTAGTTTTAACAAAGGGAACCCGACTAGGTCGACGAGACTTAGACCCTTGGGAATTAATGACTTAAGACATAAGTCAATTTTAACATGAAATATTTCACCCAACCATAGGAAGTATTAAAGTGATGGAAATTTATTCGATGACCGATAGACCTAGACCAAGGGGCTGATGAAAATATGTTCGCGATGGCTCAAGTGATAACTCAGGTAACCAGTAACCGGGTGTAATAAGTTAGTGAAGAAATAAAATGCCCAGGGTTTAAGACTTATAAAATTTGAAATGAGGGCTTTTGAACCAAAACCCTAAACCCCACCCTAAGGAAAAGAAGCAAAAAATCATAACAATGCGAAGAACCAACTCAAAAAATTTAGACTTGTAGAAGCTCTACCACTCTCATTGATAATGGTTCAACACTCAATGTTTGTAGTGTAATCCTTTTAGATAAGATTGGAGTGGAGAAGAGTCAAATTCAACTTGATTCTTTATCTATCCATGGATTTGATAATGTGGTAAAAAAACTACTTGGTGTGATAAAATTACCTATTAAATCTAGTACAATAACTTTGTAAACTCTTATCCATGTCATGCCGAATGATCTTTCATATAATCTTCTCCTATGTAGACCATGGATTCATGCAATGCCTTCAATGTTGCATCGTCTAGTAAAGTACACTTACAACAACAAGGTTTATACAATCAAAGCTAACCTACAATCATATCACAATTGTTTACAAACTGGAACCAGAATGAAAAATTCTCTTACAACATTGACACCAACTATAAAAGTTGAACCTATGCAAAAATAAGATAAAGATAAATCAATCACAAAACTATTTGATGATTATTTGGGTTTGTTATACTTTACACCTACATTCATGGGGTAATATGAGATTACACACAAATAAGGAAAAGAGAAACAAGCTAACATAATATCAACACAAGTCGAGTCATCAAAACCAGGTGAGTCCACAAATTTTAGTAAAGAAAAGGAAAATAACAATTATACATCCACATATGATGAGTGTGATCATGAGAAACCCCCAAATCCAAAAGAAATGGAAAATATTTATGGAAGAGGTTATGAACTTTTCAAACAACTTGGCTATAATGGAAAAGGATGTGGTGCTAAAGAACATGGTATTTGTCTCCCTATAGAGCCTTACACACAAGAAACAACTAGCAGCCTTGGTTATTATCTTTTAAAAGAAAAAACAATATCAAAGAAAACTTCACTTAATATCAATGTCATCACACAAAACACTCCTAGGAAAAATATTTCTTCATCTTAAAACACATTTCTTTGTGATGATTGGGGTGCTTTATATTTTACACCCTCATTTAAGGGAGAGTATAAAATCTCATAATCTAGAGAGTCTTATGTATGTATGACACCTTATAGTAAGGTCAAAGTATCTTTGTCACAAAAGAAAGGAACATCTTCTACTATTGATCAAGAGGGTACCTTGTTGAGGCTTCTCCAAGACCACTTGATATCTCCTCCTCCAAGAACATGAAATAAATTATACAAAAATATCTCATTCTCTACATATCATCAAGTGTGTGGTCATTCAACCAATGAATGTAAGGCTTTGAGTAATAAAATTCAATATCCTAAGGATTGTCGTTCTCTTCTTTGTGTTTATGCACCTATTTCCTCTAATTGATAATGATTTTCATCCTATAATGTTGCTCATCACTATGTGGCATGTTGGAAATACAAGAGTAGACAACTAAGAGGGGGGGTGAATCAGTTGTCACAAAAATTCAAAACTTATAATTCAACTCATTAACCTTATTCTCTAATCTGATTATTATCCATGAGAACATAAATCATCAACACATTAGAAACACACATAACACCAAGATTTTTTACGTGGAAACCTTGTTAGGGGAAAAACCATGGTGGAGGTCAATCCACAAGATTATACCCTGTTAAAAGTATAATGAAAATGAAATATGGGGAATGCACATGCATTCAAGCACACTGCCTAGAGCTCATTGCTCAATTACAAAGGAAGACACATTGTCTTACAAAGAGATTTAGATTAAAGCCATCCAAATTTTGAACTAAGAAAATAGCATATGCTAATCCCTGATTACAGCTCTAATTTTAAGCACATGAACACTTCTTCACTCTTATTCACTCTTCTTCACACTTCTTCACACTATGCTCTACCTTCGAATGATTTAGAACATTATTCATGCACACACACAGAAGCACACCTTTTTCACACTTAAATTTGAATAAACAATCACTCTTATATATCTGCAGCATGAAATTTCATCACTACAAGTCAGCCACAAAGAAATAATAAAATAAATATAAACTGTCAACCCAAAACATTAAAGATTATCAATGTGAATAAACCAAGGTTGGCCACAACTTAGTGAGGACCCAAATCAACATCTCTAGCATGAAGACATCTCCTCGAAGATCCACAACATGCTACAAACACTATGTCGTCCAAGAACAAGAAAAACATGAACACGCAAGAGAAAGTCACCAACCATGACCACAACAATCAATGCTGACGTGAAAAAAAGATAGAGCATGATCTAGCAACATCCACAAGCATCACAAATCACAAGAGAAGCATCCACAACAATTGAACAAACTGAAATAACATCATCTTCAATCAGGAACACCAACTAAAGAAACATATAAACTTTTTGAATGGAAATCTTCATAACTCGATCAAATCTTCATGAAGATCTTTGAAACTTGACGTGGATAAACTAGATACACTCAGCAACAAACCCTTATTCCACAACCTCTGATCAATAATGTACAGAAATAACCACCATACTGAACTTCACTTCACCACTAACAACCTAGAACTCATTTATTACAATTTTCTCAATATCCTTGACATATATAGCTTCAAATACATTAATGCTAATACTGTTGACATCAATGACAACCAAATATCATCAACACAACCACAAAATCCAATAGTGGCATTGGTATCTTATTTATCTTTCTCATTGCCATTCATAGTTGTACAATTTTAGGTGCAACCATATTTCTCTTGGCAACAACATGATAGTTCTTGGTGGTTGTTTTTGTCTCTATGATTGGAGGCAAGGATAACTAATTTTTGGAGGTGTGCATTCTTTCCAAGGATCCCCTATTCTTCTCTTTCTAATTAAAATACCAACATAGAAAGTATGTTGACATTTTAAGTGGGTGGCACATTGTCCCTCGAACATTTTTTATATGTTCCCTTCTTAGTGACGATAGCATACATCTCCTAGCAAGTGTGATCATTACATTGGCATTATTTCATTTTGGATTTATTATTTTGGCATTATTTATTTGCACTCCCTAAGGCCAGTTTTGTTTTGCACCCCCTGAGGTGAGTTTTTTTTTACATTTCTTGCTCCACTTTGTTCACAAAGTTTCAACTTAGTGTAGCATTGGCATAGCATATTGATCATATTGTGGCACCTTATCAAAGTTATCAAGGAGTATAAATTTTAGTATGGTTGACGTATGGGATCCTATAGACCTAGTATGATTTTCCCATCACCACTTTTTTTGGGATAACACCTTCTAGACCTAGTGTGTGTTTCTCATATTTATATTGGGGGCTCACCTAGTGTATATTGAACTGCACTAGCTCTTGTGAGCATAACACAAATTTCTCTCCTAAGGTGCCATGTGTTTCATAAGTGATTTTGAATCCTTATGAGTGTATTTGATGGACGCTGAATAATACAACTTGTTGGTTCATATCTTTTGCATTCAATTTTGACATTGTATGTTTGTATATCTTGTCTTGCTACTTCAAATCATGCATATGTGTGTGTCCCTTTTTGCTTATGTTTCTTTTCCATGGGATCTTGATCTTAGGGTCTTGCAAAACCTCCTTGATCCTTTTCATCCTATCCCATCAACATTTATGCACTTGGACCCTCTTGACAAATATTTGTCTACTTTAGTGTGAGTTTGAGCATAAGTTCACACTCTCACTAAAGTGGGGCTAAATGTAGGGTAAAAAATTGTACTCTACATTTTCGCACTATGTTTGCCTCCCATTAATTAATTGGACTTAATTAAGCCTTAATTGGTCCAATGATGCATTCAAAATCCTAATTAATTTTATTTTCTGAAAGGGAAACCCAAATTTAATCAATACCTACACTTAATTACACATCTTGGAAAATGAGTGTCTTAGGGTTAGGGCCTAGGACCCATTCGCCCAAGGATGAATGGGTCCTCCTTAAGTCTTGGATCTATTGAATGTTGTGGTTGTGTTTCTGATATTTGGTTGTCATTGATGTCAACACTATTGGAATTAATGCATTATAAGTTGTATATGTCGAGGATATTGAGAAAATTGTAAGAAAATAAGTTGCAGGTTGTCAGTGGTGAAGTGTAGTTCAATCTATTGGTTAGCTCAGTACATTGATATCATAGGTTGTGGATTAAAGGGTTTTTTTCAAGTATATCCAGTTTATCCACGTTAAGTTTTAGAGATCAAAGTGAAGATTTGATTGAGTTATGAGCAGTTGTGTTTGAACAGTCATTTTGTTGCTTCAATTGGTGTTCCTGAATGAAGATGATGTGATTCTAGTAAGTTCAGTTGTTGTGGATGATTCTCTGGTGATTCGTGATGTTTTTGGATGTTTCTAGATCATGCTCTATTTGTGTTGCATGTCCACATTGATCATTGTGCTCTCAATTAGAGATTTTCTCTTGCGTGTTCATGTTTTTCATGTACTTAGTTGACAGGGTTTTGTAGCGTGTTGTGGATCTTCCAGTAATAATTATTTGAAGTGTTTTCATGTTTAAGGAATTTATTTTGGGTCTCCACTATGTTGTGGCCAACCTTGGTTGATTTGCTTTGAAATTTTTTAATGCTTTGGGTCGATAGTTTGTATTCATTTTATTATTTTGTTGAGGTCAACATGTAGCAATGTAATTTCTTGTTGTAGATATATATAATTGATTTTTTTATCATTTGAAGACATGAGTATGCAAAGTGTGTGAGTCATATGTGCGAATAATTTTTAGATCTTTCAAAGGTAGAAGCAGAGTGTGAAGAATAGTGAGAAGAGTGTGAAGTGTTCATGTGCTTAACTGGAACTGTAATCAGGAATTAGCAAATGCTATTTTCTCATTTCAAATCCTATGTAAGACAATGTGTCTTCTTTTGGGTAGTGAGATCTAGGTAGTGTGCCTGAATGCATGTGCATTCCCCATATTATTCTTTATACTTTTAACAGGGTATAATCTTGTGGACTGACCTCCACCATGGTTTTTCCCCTAACATGGTTTCCACATAAAAAATCTTAGTGTTATGTGTGTTTCTAATGTGTTGTTGATCTATGCTTTCATGGCTATTGATTAGATCTGACAATAAGGTTAATAAGTTTAAATTTTTATGACAATTGATTCACCCTCCTCTCAATTTTTCGGCCTTGTGTTTCCAACAATTGGTATCAAAGTAGGTTCCTTGGAATAAGTTTAACAACTTAAGGTGATTAGGGATGACAACATACAGGAAGGATAGTCTGAGATTTGATGGAAAAAATTATTCTTTATGGAAGGCTCGAATGGGGTGTCATCTAAGATGGATAGGTGAACCTTATTGGAAAACTACAAAGAATAGGTATGTTATTCCTCAGAATGTTTCTTCTACTACAAATGAGATTAAGGAAGCCAAGTACAATATCAGGGCTAAGGAAGCATTGTTGAAAGCTTTGACTGATTCTGAAATGACAAATGTTATGGATCTGGTGACTACTTATGAGATCTAGAAAAATTTGGAAACTTTGTATGAAGGTGATGCTAATGTGAAGATTGCTAAGTTTCAAAGTCTGAAAGGGAAATTTGAAATGTTGAGAATCGGTGATGATGAGAACATTAATTATTTCATGCAAAGAGTGAATGAACTTGTGTGTGGTATCTGATATGTTGGTGGATGATTGGAAGAATCAAATATTTTTGCTAAAGTGCTTAGATCCTTTCCTACTACATACAAATTCAAAGCTATTGCTATTGAGGAGCTCTAGACTATAAGAAATGTAACCAGAGACATGTTGATTGGTAAGTCTATTGCTTTTGAGTTGAATGAATTTGGTGATGCTCTTCCTAAGATAGAATCTGCATTTAAAGCTAGTACCTTTGGAAGAGATAAAAAAAGATATGATCTAGAAGAAATTTCTTCTAGAAAGTTTTTCAAGTATGAGGAAATGAGAGAGATTGAAGAAGAGGAGAGAAAACTAGAGGATCTTGAAGAACTTATTGTCAAAAGAGAAGCTAGAGGAGAACTTATTAAATGTTTTTCTTGCAATAAGATAGGTCATTTTGCATCAAGGTGTCTGGAAAGAGTTCCTAAGCCAAGACCTAACAAGCCTAGATTCTAGAGAAAGTGCTATTATGTTTTTGATGAAGGTGTGATAGATGATAAATCTGATAAAGGGAATGTAAGTGAAAATGAATGGGTATTTATTGCTATCACGAAAATGATCTAGCCCCTACTAAATCTGTTAGTTTCTCAAATGTGGAGAAATCCCTACCTACTCGAGTTGAAGAAAAAGATAAATGGGAAATTAACAGTGGATGCTCTCATCACATGATAGGTGATAAAATAAAATTTTTGAGCTTGGAAAAGTATGATGGTGGTGTTGTAAGATTTGGTGATGACAAAGCTAGTGTAATCCATGGCAGAGGATATATTTCTCTTGATGGTAAGAATAATACTGATGATGTTCTTTATGTGGAAGGTTTAAAGCATAATCTCTTAAGTGTTGGTCAGATGGTTGACAAGGGATACAATATTCAATTCATGAATGAAAAGTGTATAATATTGGGGAGTTTCAAAAATGTGATTGCTTTAGGTACAAAAATAAAAGGTAATATATTTCACCTGAATGCTACTAGAAAAATTTTCTTGATTGCTCAAGTTGATGAAAGTTGGTTGTTGCATAGGAGAATGTGTCATGTAAAATTTGACAATATTATCAAGATAAGTTCTACTCAAGCAGTGAGATATCTTCCTAAGTTGGTAAAGCCTACTAATACTATATGCAAGGAATGTCAGTTAGGGAAGCAAACTAGAATTTCATTTTGGAGCAAACAACATTGTTCTAATAAAGTGTTGGAGCTTGTTCATACTGATTTGTGTGGTCCTTCTAGAATCAGAAGTTTACAAGGATACATGTACTTCATGTTGCTTATTGATGATTATTCTAGATTGATGTGGGTTGCTTTGTTAAGGGAAAAATCTAAAGCTCTAGAGAAATTCAAGATTTTTAAGGCTATGGTTGAGACAAAGATAGGTCTGAAGATTAAATGTTTGAGATCAGATAGAGGTGGTTAATTCACTTCCCATGAGTTTAATTATTTTTGTGAAGTGCATGGGATAAAAAGACAATTATCTACCCAACATACCCCTCAGCAAAATGGAGTTGTGGAAAGGAAGAACAAGATAGTTCAAGATGTTGCTAGGACTATGATGCTAGAAGGAAACATTCCTCATATCTATTGGAGAGAAGATGTGAGTACTGCTATTTACATTTTCAACTAGGTACAAGTCCAAGGTGATACTGCTAAGACCCCTTTTGAGCTATGGTTTGGTCACAAGCCTAATGTTAGATATTTCAAAATATTTGGGAGAAAATGCTATATCAAAAGAGATGAAGAGATAGGAAAGTTTGATGCTAGGAGCGATGAAGGAGTCTTTCTTGGTTATTCTACTAAGAGCAAGGCCTATTTGTGCTACAACAAGAGATTGAGGAAAGTAATTGAAAGTGAAAATTTCAAGGTTGATGAAGATATAGCTAGACCATCCAAAACCTGTGGATATGATTCAGATGATCAAAATAACATTTCAGTCATAGGAAAGCAAGTTTAGACTCAAAATCAAGTTCAGATCATTCCGGTGAATCAAGAAAATCAAGAGTAAGGAACTAGTAAAAGTGCAGAAGAGAGATCACAAGAGCCAGAAGTTCAAGAACATCCTAAGACTCCAAGGTATGTAAGACTAAATAATTTAGAAGATCAGATTATAGGTGATAAGAAAAAAGGTGTTCAAACTAGGATAAAAATTGTAGAAGAATATTGATTGATTTCAAAGACTGAGCCTAATAGTGTGAATGAAGCATACAAAGATAAACATTGGGTTGAAGCAATGAAAGAAGAACTACAAAAATTTGAGAAGAATAATACAAGGATTCTTGTTCCTAGACCTAAGGACAAAATTATAATTGGAACCAAATGGGTCTTTAGAAACAAGTTGAATGAGCAAGGTGAAGTTGTTTGAAACAAAGCAAGACTGGTGTGCTTAGGATATTCTCAGATGGAAGGAATTGACTTTGAAGAAACCCTTGCCCCTGTTGCTAGGATTGAAGCTATGAGACTGTTTCTTGCTTATGCTTCTTACAAGAACTACAAGGTTTATCAGATGGATGTTAAGTCAACATTTCTAAATGGTGAATTGGAAGAAGAAGTGTATTTTGAGAAACCTGATGGATTTCAATTGACTGATCAGGGAGATATGGTTTTCCAATTGAAGAAAGCAATGTATGGAATTAAGCAAACCCCAAGAGCTTGGTATGCCAGACTGGACAAGTATTTGTTGAAGCTTGGATTCAATAAAGGTACTGTTGATAGTAATTTGTATTTCAAGATTGATGATGATAAATATTTGATTGTTGAAGTCTTTGTTGATGATATCATTTTTGGAGGAGATTATGGTTTATGCATGAAGTTTGTTGATGAGATGCAAAATGAGTTTGAGATGTCTATGATTGGTGAGATAAAATTCTTTTTGAGATTTTAAATTACTCAGTTAGATAAAGGGGTCTTCATATCTCAGTCCATGTATGTGAAAGAATTACTAAATAAGTTTGGTATGGAAGATTCAAAGCCAGTTGGTACACCTATGGTGACTGGATGCAAGTTGACACAAGATGATGATTCTTCAAAATAAAATCAAACTAGATACATATCAATGATTGGTGGATTTCTTTATTTGAATCAAACTAGACCAAATATCATGAATGTTGTATGCATTGTTGCAAGATTTCAAGCCGATCCAAAGGAATCACATGTGACTACTATGAAGAGGATTTTTAGATACTTGAAGGGGATAGTTGACTTTGGCCTGTGATATCCTAAAGATGATGATCTTACCTTGAGTTCCTTTACTGATGTTGATTGGGTAGGTGATGCGAATGACAGAAAGAGTACTAGTGGTGGTGCATTTTTCTTGTGTAAGAAGTTGATTTATGAGGTTAAGTAAGAAGAAGAATGCCATTTCTTTATCTACTACAAAGGTAGAATAAATTGTTGCTGCTAATAATTGTACTCAAGTATTGTGGATGAAGCAGATGTTGAAAGATATTGCAGTTGTGTATAATGAACCTATTTCTATATTCTATGATAATTCAAGTGTAATTAACATTTCTAAGAATTTGGTGTTGCATTCAAAGACCAAGCATATATCTATCAAGTTTCACTTTTTGAGAGAGAATGTGAATGAAAAGGAAGTCAAACTAGAGTATGTGCCTACTAAGGAACAAATTGCAAACATCTTTACAAAGCCATTTCCTAAGGATACTTTTGAGTATCTTAGAAGGAAGCTAGGGGTGATTACCCATTCTAATCAGAACTAAGATGCATTGACTTGCATCAATCCATGAATTTCATAATCATATCTTGATCTAGATTGATGTTGTGGTGGTTGCTACTCATAGGTAGTCAAATGTTCAGATATGTGGTTCAAAGCTTGTGTGGAGAAAAGAGATCTTTGTCATTGATTTCAAAGGGGAAGCAAAGTCATGTGAAAAACTGTGAACTATCTAAGAAGAGTAGTGTGAAAGAGTTGAGAAGAAAAGAGTCAGAACCTAAGGGGGAGTAAGTGCTAAAGATACTTGTGTTGATGGTGTTTTTCACATCATGTGTTGTGATCAATTCCAAAGGGGGAGATTATTGGATGTTGTGGTTGTGTTGCTAATATGTGGTTGTCATTGATGTCAACACTATTGGAATTAATGCATTATAAGTTGTATATGTCGAGGATATTGAGAAAATTGTAAGAAAATAAGTTGCAAGTTGTCAGTGGTGAAGTGTAGTTTAGTTTTTTGGTTAGCTCAATACATTGATGATCAAAGGTTGTGGATTAAAGGGTTTCTTGTTGAGTATATCTAGTTTATCCACATTAAGTTTCAGAGATCCGCATGAAGATTTGATTGAGTAATGAGAAGTTATGTTCAAACAGTCATTCTATTGCTTCAGTTGGTGTTCCTGAATGAAGATGTTGTGATTCTAGTAAGTTTGGTTGTTGTAGATGCTTCTCTAGTGATTCATGATTTTTTTGGATGTTTCTAGATCATTCTCTATCTATGTTGCATTTCTACATTGATCATTGTGCTCACGATTAGATATTTTCTCTCATGTGATCATTTTTTTCATGTTCTTGGCTGACAGGGTGTTGTAGTGTGTTGTGGATCTTCGAGGAATAATTATTTGAAGTGTTTTTGTATTTAAGGATTTTATTTTGGGTCTCCACTATGTTGTGGCCAACCTTGGTTGATTCACATTGAAATTTATTTAATGTTTTGGGCCTATAGTTTGTATTCATTTTATTATTTTGTTGAGGTTGTCATGTAGCAAAGTAATTTCTTGTTGCAGATATATATAAGCGATTGTTTTATCATTTGAAGACATGAGTATGCAAAGTGTGCGAGTCTTATGTGTGAATAATGTTCAGATCTTTCGAAGGTAGAAGTAGAGTGTGAAGAAGTGTTCATGTGCTTAACCAGAACTGTAATTAGGCATTAATAGATGTGATTTTCTCAATTCAAATCCTGTGGATGTAATCCAAATATTTTGTAAGACAATGTGTCTTCTTTTGGGTAGTAAACCTTGTTATAATTGAGTAGTGAGCTTTAGGCAGTGCGCCTGAATGCATGTGCATTCCCCATATTATTCTTTATACTTTTAACAGGGTATTATCTTGTGGACTGACCTCCATGGTGGATTTTCCCCTAATAGGGTTTCCACGTAAAAAATTTTGGTGTTATGTGTGTTTCTGATGTGGTGTTGATTTATGCTTTCATGGTTATTGATCAGATCTAAGAATAAGGTTAATAAGTTTGATAAGTTTAAATTTATGTGGAAACTGATTCAACCCCCCTCTCAGTTGTCTACCCTTGTGTTGCCAACATGATCTCATTTTTTATTATGTTTTTGGTAGAATTTTAATGATCTAAATTTAAATTGCAAATGTTGGCTTGTGATCTTTAATTTTCAAGTAATTAAGGAAACACCTATAAATACAAGGTATTTTTATCAATTTAAATATAAGTTGCATAATTCAAATTTCATATGAGAAAATATTATTGTCAAGAGCATTGAAGAGAAAATTTATCAATCATCTACAACAACAATCAAGATCATATCATCATGTCAAAGTTCATATGTGTTCATATTCAGGGTTTGGAGCTAACATTGTGATGTAGGTTTTAAGCGTTCAAGAAAGCATTCAAGCATCAAATCAACTAATAAATCAATCCTTTTCATGTAGGATCCAATCCTTGGAGAGATCTGTTAGAATTCAGTCCTCTAAGGGCAGCCATTAAAGGGTTTTGTGAGTTGTGACATAGCATTGTTCATTCATCATTCCTTTCATTTTTTTATTATTTCATTATCAAGGTTTAACTAGCAAACTACTTTTTGACCAAGGAAAACCCCTATTCACCCAAAAACAAACATTTCCCCTCTCGTTGTGTATGTGCAGATTTATAGCTGAAGAAGGACTAAAATTGGATCAAAAGTGCAATTTTGCAAAGTTGTCAAAGTTGTCAACATTGTTTTCAAGACACAAAAACTCAAATCCTGAATTTACTTCTAGAATTTTAGTAATGAAACTTGGGGAAAACAACATCTTAGATCCATCTCCAAAAGACCCCTAAACCTGAGGAAAAACCATGTAAAAAGAACCATTCACCCTAGGGAAAATGAGTCCTTACAGGACACTCAACAACTATTTTTGGTGATAGGTACACAACAATTTAACCTTCTCAGTCTACTGGAAGATTGTGGTTTCTATTTTTATTATGATTTAAATCTACATTTCAAGTTTTACATTGCATAATTGATTTCATTAATCATTTTTATTTTATCTCCCCAAAGTGTATTTCAAGCATATTTTACCATTTTTTGTCATAAGGAAAACAATAGATCTTCCAATATGGTTGACTCACCTAAGGGTTGAAATTCAATCCTACCTTTGGGGGCCTCTTTTTTCCTAATGAAATTAGGAAATTTTAAGTGTATATATCACACACCTTTTTCCATATTGATCACCCCACTTACATTTTTCTATGTTTCAGGAAGAAATATTGCATTCATTCTTTGTTTTGTTTCTTCCTAAGGGTAGGAATTTTGTTTGACATTCTTGGATCATCTTCAACATTCATTGTTGGATGTATCTGTTATCATTACAGGAGTCACTACATTGAGGTGGGTTGTATTTTATCTCTTCTTCTCTCTTATGGGGTGGTGTTTTTCCTTAAATGGGTTTTTTCCCCTTCTCATTATTTAATGAGAGCATTTTATTTTCATCTCTCATTCAGGGAGGATTTTTGTCCCACTGGGTTTTCTTCTTTTCTCCATTTGTGAGAGATTGTATCTCATATGTACATGGGTAGCTAACATGACCTATTAACCAGGACCCATCTTCATCTTTGCATCATTTCTATTAGTTTCCTCTACCCTAAGTTGCACTTAAGTAGGGGTGTTAGTGTGAATAGGGTTTCCTATCTAACTAGTTCACCTAATAGGTCTTATTCATATGTTATGTTTACTTAAGCCCTAGTAATATTTCTAGAATTCTTAGGTGTAATGTAATCTTATCATGTCATTTAATAATTTTTCATAGGTAGTTATGATAAGTTGTCTCATATCATAAGATTAAGAAACTTTTCATAATCTTGAGACATCTTATGTCTCACCTTGGCTATACAACCAAGGGTCTCCCATACATTATACAATCCATATATTGAATTCTATTTGCATTATTGATAGGAATATAGTTTTTTCTTGTCATATTTATCTTCTCTCTTTGTGATTTCCATTTGGCATCTAGATCTTGGCAAGCTATCTCCATAGCCTACTCGTACATGTTATCAGAGCAAGTTGGGTGTCTTTGGTTATTAATTTGAGGGAGATCTTGGTACATATTAAAAATTTGAGTATGATCTTCTCTTGCATCATATGATGATTTAGAGAATTAAAAAAACTTGATAGAAGTACTAGATTTTAGAGGGGTTCCTCTTTGTGGCTTTTCATTGCAGGTTTTTTTTCAAATATGTTGGTGCAAATATGAGCTTAGCATTAAGTTTAGAGTGTTTGAGAAAGTCATTTTTTCCTTTTATATTGTCCAAATCAAATATACAAGGATAGATCTATGAGGGTTTGAAGTTGAAGAGTGGTTGCTAGATCAAAAAGGTAGCTACAATTTTTGAGCATTCTAGATAAAATTTGACCTTGCCATCATGTCTAGAAGACCCAAAAATCACAAGACCAACTATCAATTCATCAAAATCAGATAACTTTACTTGGGACCATCAAATAAAAATCTCCCTAGTTTTTCTATCCATACAATCGTATGGTCGCTTGCACCACCATTATAGTCAATTGATACAATTTAAAATATATATTTAATTTGTTAAAAAAATTATATGGTTGACAATTTGTTTCGTAGAAAATGTTATTAAAAAAAATTAAAAAAATATTAATGGTTATGCAGATCATATTAGGTATGCAAACCTTTCAGTACTTGTGAAGGGTATGTGATGATGTTGTGGCGTTGTGTAGTGTGGGTACCACCCTGCTACCAACCTTGTTAATTGGGTTTATAAAAACCAACACAATTTTTAAAAATGGTGGCTAAAAAAAAAATATTTTGTGCATACCAATGATTCCAACAAGATTATCACTGCCACAAAATATTCTTAGACCATATTCCTTCTTAGCCAATATTCTAGTAGCAAGGGTGTATTTGATAGTGATAACCATCGGGATATCAAATTTAATCCAATGGAATGCTAATGTCATAACTACATTAGTAGTGACGTCAATAGGTTTTTAAAAATTCCCCACCCTCACCATTTCCATTTTCATTTTGAAGGGTGATTTTCAAACACTCATAACTTGGGCTCAAGACCTCCTTTTTGTAAGAATTTTTTTATTTGAGAAAATTTTATGTTCTTTGCAATGATGTAGTTTTTTATTTGTGTGTCTGTCTTTTCTAGAAATTGCATATTCTCATAGGTGTTGTTGCATTATTCTCATTTTGGGAACTTTAGGGGCTCCATTGTTGCTCCTACGATAACATTTTTTGGTGTAGTTTTTTGAAAGTGCACAATTATTTGTGTACTTTTTAGTGGTGTAATCAGATTGATCTCATTTTATAAAAAAAAATCACTTTATTTTATGACCAAATTTAGCATTTTCATGTACCAAGATCAAGACCACTTTGCTATTTTTTGCAAGTGGCATCTCTAATTGCACTAATCATAAAGTTCCAAGATTATATATTTTTAGGGTTTCTTTGATTGAGTGAATTTCAGGGGACTTATCTTGTGGTTGTTTTGCATTCCTCTTGATTTTTGTTCTTTCCTTCTTGTTTCATCATGGAGAAATCTTCAATTCCACTTCTAACACCTTACAACTATCCTAAATGGATATCTGAAATGAACAAATTACTAACAGTTAAAAGGTTATATAGGATATTTGATGGCCTTGATGGTGAAGCAAAAGATGATTAAGCTAGAAAGAATAAGTGGTTGAATAATTGTGTAGAAACCATTGGCTATTTTTTCTTGTATATATCTCCTGAGTTATTGTTTCATTTTGAGCACTTGGATACACTCATTACTAAGTGGAGTACATTGTCAAACTTATTTGGACAAATAGATAAAATTTAAGGGAATTTTTGGAGAATTAATTAATACGTCTCAATCCATGTAATTTTGACAACATATAGGACTTCATAACCAAATATAAGTCACTAAGAACACAATTGAAGGATTTTAAAATTTAAAATTCAGATACACAGTTGGTGTTATGTGTTCTTTCAAAGCTAGGACTTGAATATTCAGTGTTTGTATCTACTTTCTATGCTACAAAGAATTTCTTTGAGAGTGAGTTTAGGATGCCTTCCTTTGAATATTTTTCTATGCAATTCACTAGGGATCAAGATAAGCTTATTCAAAGTGGTGCTTTGAAGTCTTCAAAATACCATTCCTTGATTTCAAAGGATGAGAAGTATTCGAGTGGAAAAGAAAATAAATTTAAGAAAAAACCTAAGAAGAACACACAATCCACATCTAATTCCATAGAAGAACACAAAAATTCATATAAAGGGGAATCATCTAAGAAGGAGAGGCCTACTTGTGAATATTACAAAAAGGTTGGACATCAAGAGCACTATTGCTAAAAGAAGGATCTTGATGAATTGAAACATATTTTTGTTTAGAAAAAAATCAGTTTACCTTCTAGAATTTAGATACTTTAGCTTCTTCTTCCAAACATAAAAAAATTGATAGGGAAAAGAATCATACTATTGTGACAAGTAAGAAAAAAGGTCAAGCTCTTTGTTCTTTTGTAGGTCTTGGATTAGGGATATGGATTCTAGATTCAAGAGCTTCTCATCATATGGGAACATCACAATCTATATTCTCTTCTTTTGAGCCTTGTGCTATGTCTTCTATTTTGATGGGAAAAAATACATACATGAGTGTAATTGGGAAGGCATCTATTGATATTTGGAGGGAACTTCCAATGATATTTGTTTTGTACCTCATTTTTCAAACAATCTTGTTTCCATCTATCAGATCAGTCATGGTGGAGTAGGGAGGACTATGGAATTCACTCATGATTCAGTTATCATTATAGATTTGGAGAGAAAAGAGATCATTTCTATTAGGATGGTAAAACATGAATCCTAGATATACACATTTTTATACTTTGTTCCTAATGATAGCTTAGGTCCTTTGGATGATGATCATAGTTCTAGTATGGACTATAATTTTGAGGAGAATTCTGGTTACTTGAACTTGAGCATTCTCACATCTGATCTAGTTCTTAAACCTTGCATTTAAAATCCTCCATCTACTATTTTATTTGATTATGATTATATTGGTATATATATGGCTTCTTGTGATTCTGATGCAGAGCAGGGGAGATTTCAAGATTTTAACATCTCACAACAAGATTTGGTGTTTCTTGCTCATAGCCTTCAATGAATGCAAACTAGGTTTCAACCCTAAATGGGTCATTCATACTTCAAAAAGTTAAATAAACACAAAGAGGACTCTAAATGGAATTAATATGACAAACAATAAGTGTTAGAAATGCACAATAACTTAGGGCTAGCAAACTTCAATTGTTCTCTTGCCAAATTTACCCTAGGCCAAGCAAGACAACAAATTGGCTTTTTCTAGCATAACTTGTGGAGCATACCTCAAACTATTTTGAGTTACCTTTTGGTATTTCTTAAACATATCTAAAACTTAGGTATGGTTTTTTTGTAACACAAGGCTCAAACTTAGACTATCCTTCCTTGAAGCCTAGAAACATGGGAGTAGAAAATTGAGTTTTTTGGCCATAACTTTTAGTGCAGACATGATATATAGATTGTAAAGGAATATTTAGATACCCATTTGGGATTTATACAACATAATTCAAAATAAAGGTAGTTTTCGTTGTACGAAACCTTTCAAAATTTGATTGTTCTTCTGCCAATTATACCAAAAACATAAGGAAATCCAACCTAGGGCATCACCAAAACACATGCAAACCAAAACCCTGGAACTTGAAATATTGGAATAAGTAAATACACACTAAAATACTCCATCTCACAAAATTTCATATTTTTCCACTATGGGAATGGTGAGAAATTACATTTTGAAGTCCACTAGAAACCCTAACCAGGGTTATGGACAATTTTCAATAAATCGCCTATAACTTTCTCCAAAATCAATTGAAAAAAACCAAACCAGTTGAAAATGAAAGTTGATTCATTCCCAAAAAAAATTAAACTATGTGCAGGTCATAAAAATTATGTACAAAGAATACAAAATCATGAGAATAGGAAAAAATGTTATAAAACTCAAAAAATTATGATTATTTCTTCATCAAAATTTTCATTACATGTTTTCCAACCCTTCCTTTGACCACACAAGGTCTTTTTGAACATTCACAACCCTTTTCCAACTACTTCCAACTAATTTTCCAATTAAAAACTAACAAAACATCACCCTAATCACTTTTTGCAAGAAAATGCAAAAGTTGCATTGACAATATTTAAACAACTTGACAATATTTTGCAATTGACCTCTAAATCACCTCTAATGACTCAAGACTGATTCCAACAGATATTAAATGGTCATTGAAGACCTTATTATGTGAAAATAACTTACACAAACCAAAACATCAACTTTTACCCCTCTTAGAGGCCTGAGAACCTAGGTGCCCCTGCACCAGATTCATTGTAATAGGATATACATTTTCCTTCAAATATGGCTACTTGGGATGAATTATTAACAAGTATCTAAAACTTGATTGTGGAGTCTCATATTTTATATTTGGGATACATCATTGGTTACATTCATCTTCTCTTTAATGAACATGATCCTTCTTGATTTATTGCAAGGGAACACTATGAACCTATTGTTCATTCTCTATATGATCATTCTTTTTAGTTTGACATTGTAGGAAAATTTATAGTGTAGAAAATAGAGAAATATAATAAGAAAAAATTTAACATAGTACTTACATGGAAAACGTGATAAAATTATATCAAGAAAAAACCATGGGTAAATATCTTTCATATTTTATTTCTCAAGAAATTTGCAATTACAGAAATCTTCAAAAGTAACAAAAAATATGACTTCAATAGAGTATAAAAAATCTAAGTTGCAAATTCCTTATCAAATATTTATCAAAAATTTGTTAAAACTACAAAAAATAAGTAGTCCTAAACTGAAAAAAAAAAAAATTGGCTTCACTAGAAAGTTCTCCAGCCTACACCTATGATGTTACACCTTCAGCATCTAGGGGGATATGATAGCCCCCCTAGAACCCCTCGTCACATCAACCTTGTTAGATGTTGTGGTTGTGTTGATGATATATGGTTGTCATTTATTTCAACACTATTAGCATAAATGTATTTGAAGTTGTATATGTCAAGGATATTGAGAAAATTGTAATAAATCAGTTCTAGGTTGTTAGTGGTGAAGTGAAGTTCAGTGTGGTGGTTATTTTTTTACGTTGTTGATCAGAGGTTGTGGACTAAAGGGTTTTTTACTAAGTGTATCTAGTTTATCCATGTCAAGTTTCAGAGATCCACATGAAGATTTGATTGAGTTATGAAGATTTTCATTCAGACAGTTTTTTTGGTTCTTCAGTTGGTGTTCCTAATTGAAGATGATGCTATTTTAGTTATTTCAATTGCTGTGGATGCTTCTCTTATGATTCATGATGCTTTTGGATGTTTACAAATCATGCTTTATCTTTGTTTCACGTCTTCATTGATCGTTGTGATCATGGTTAGCGATTTTCTCTTACATATTCATGTTTTTCTTGTTCTTGGGCGACATGGTGTTTGTAGCATGTTGTGGATCTTCGAGGAGAAATTAATTGAAGTGTCTTCATGTTGGAGATGTTTATTTCAGTCCTCACTAAGTTGTGGCCAACCTTGGTTGATTCACATTGATAATCTTTAATGTTTTGGGCCAACAGTTTATATTCATTTCATTATTTCTTTATGGCCAATTTGTAGCGATGAAATTTCATGTTGCGAATATATAAGAGTGATTGTTTATACAAATTTAAGAGTGAGAAAGGTGTGCTTCTATGTGTGTGCATGAATAATGTTCTAAATCATTCAAAGGCAGAGCAGAGTGTGCAGAATTGTGAAGAAGTGTGAAGAAGAGTGAAGAAGTGTTCATGTGCTCAATTGGAACTATAATCAAGCATTAGCATATGCTATTTTCCCAGTTCAAAATCCGTATGGCTTTAATCTAAATCTATTTTTAAGACAGTGTGTCTTCCTTTGTAATTGAGTAGTGAGCTCTAGGCAGTGTGCCTAAATGCATGTGCATTCCCCATATTTCATTTTCATTATACTTTTAATAGGGTATAATCTTGTGGATTGACCTCCACCGTGGTTTTCCCCTACTTGAGGGTTTCCATGTAAAAATCTTGAGTGTTATGTGTATTAAATGATGTGTTGATGATTTATGTTTTCATGAAGACAATAATAAAAGATTAGAGAGTAAGGTTAATAAAATTGAATAATTTTTAATTTCTATGACAAGTGATTCACCCTCCCCCTCTGGTTATGCACTTGCTTATTTGACAACAATTGGTATCTATATGAGGTTCCTTGGAAAGTTTAATAACCAAGGTGATCAGGGATGTAGTTACAGAAGGATAGTCACGAGATTTGATGGAACAAATTATTCTTTGTAGACTTCGAATGGTACCATCTGAGATGCATTAGTGAACCCCTCTTTGGAGCATTACAAGTATGGGTATATTTATTCCATCGAATAGGTACATATATTGAGTATAATATTTGGAGCCAAAGGAAGCTTTGTTGAGTGCTGACTAATTTGAGATGACCAAAATGTTATGGATCTGGTATGAGATCACGGAAAAAAATGCGACCTTGTATGAAGGTGATGCTAATGTGAAGATTGCTAAGTTGTGGAGTTTGAAAGGGAAATATGAAAAGTTGAGAATGGGTGATGATGAGAACATTAATACTTTCATGTAAAGAGTGAATGAACTTTTGTGTGGTATTAGATGTGTTGGTGGAAAGATAGATGAATTTGAGATTGTTTCTAAAGTGCTTAGGTCCCTACCTGATTCTTACAAAGTCAAAGCTAGTGCTATTGAAGAGATCTGGGCTGTAAAAAACATAACTAGAGATACATTGGTTGGTAAGCTATCTGCTTTTGAGTTGAGTGAATTTGGTGATGCCCTTCCTAAGGTTGAATCTGCATTTAAGGCTACTACTTCTGGAAGAGATAGACAGAGATATGAGCTGAGTGAGAGTCCATCTAGAAAGACATTCAAGTATGAGGATGAAATCAGACAGATTGAGGAAGAAGAAAGAGAGCTAGAAGAGCTGGAAGCACTTATTGTCAAAAGAGTATCGAGAGGAAAAGGTAAGTATGAAGGAAAATTACCTCTTAAATGCTTTTCTTGCAATAAGATAGGTCATTTTGAATCAAGGTGTCTGGAAAGAGTTGTTAAACCAAGACATAACAAGCCTAGATTTCAAAAGAAGTGTTACTATGTTGTTGATGAAGGCGTGACAAATGATGAATCTGATAAAGGAAATAGAAGTGATGATGAATGGGTATTTATTGCTATCAAGGAAAATAATCTTGTAACTACTAAATCTATTAGTTGTACAAATGTGGAGAAAGCCCTGGCTGCTCGAGTTGAAGAGAAAGATGAATGGGTAATTGAGAGTGGATGTTCACATCATATGACAGGAGAAAAAAGTAAGTTTGGAAGCTTGGAAAAGTATGATGGTGGTGTTGTGAGATTTGGTAATAATACAGCTAGTGTGATCCATGGAATAGGTTGCATTTCTCTTGATGGTAAGCATAATACTAATGATGTTCTATTTGTGGAAGGCTTGAAGCATAATCATTTGAGTGTTGGTCAAATGGTTGATAAGGGATACGATCTTCAGTTCAAGGATGGAAAGTGCAAAATATTGAGTTCTGAAAATGAAATTGCATCAGGTCAAAAACAAAAGGTAATATCTTTCACTTGAGTGCTGCTAGTAAAAGTTGTTTGATTGCTCAAGTTGATGAAAGTTGGTTATGGCATAGGAGGTTGTGTCATGTTAATTTTGATAATATTGTCAAGATAAGTTACACTAAGGTTGTGAGAGATCTACCTAAGTTGGTGAAACCTACCAATGCAATATAAAAGGAATTTCAATTGGGAAATCAAACTAGGATTTCATTTCGAAGTAAAAAGCATTGTTCAAATGAATTGTTAGAGCTTGTGCATAATGATCTATGTGGTCCCTCTAAGGTCAGAAGTTTACAAGGTTACATGTATTTCATGTTACTCATTGATGATTATTTTAGAATTGTATGGGTTACTTTCTTATGGGAGAAATATGAAGCACTAGAAAAGTTCAAGATCTTTAAAGCTATGGTTGAGACAGAGACAGGTTTGAAGATTAAATGTTTGAGATCAGATAGAGGTGGTGAATTCACTTCCGGTGAATTTAATACTTTTTGTGAAGAACATGGAATAAAGAGACAATTATCTGCATCACAGACCCCTCAGCAAAATGAAGTTGTGGAAAGGAAGAACAAAATAATTGAAGATGCTGCTAGAACTATGATGCTAAAAGGAAATGTTCTGCATGTCTGTTGGAGAGAAGCCATGAGTACTATTGTGTACACAGTCAACCGGGTACAAATCAAAGGTGATATTGGTAAGACTCCTTTTGAGCTATGGACTGGTCAAAATCCTATTGTTAAATACTTCAAGATATTTAAAAGTAGATATTATATTAAGAGAGATGAAGACATAGGAAAGTTTGATGTTAGGAGTGATGAAGGTATCTTTCTGGGTTATGCTACTAAAAGTAAGGCCTACCGATGTTACAATAAAAGATTGAAGAAAATGGTTGAAAGTGTAAATGTTAAGGTTAATGAAGACTTTGGTACACTATCAAAAACTTATGGATATGACTCTGATGATTAGGATGATAGTGCAAACAAAGGAAAGCAAGTTCAGACTACAAGTCAAGTGCAAAGCAATCTAGTAATAAAGAAAATGAAAAAGAAGGAGAAACTGGTGAAAGAGTAGAAGAAAGATCAGAAGAGCCTAAAGTTGAAGAAAATCCTAAGAAGACTCTGAGGTATGTAAGATTGAATCATTCAGAAGATCATATTATAGGTGATAATAACAAAGGTGTCCAGACTAGGAGAAAGATTGTAGAAGAGTATTGCTTTATTTCAAAGACTGGGCCTACTAGTGTGAATGAAGCATGTAAATATGAGCATTGGATTGAAGCAATGAAAGAAAAGTTAAAAAAAATTGAAAAGAATGATACATGGATTCTTTTTCCCAGACCTAAGGATAAGAATGTCATTGGAACCAAATGGGTCCTTAGAAACAAACTGAATGAGCAAGGTGAATTGGTTAGAAACAAAGCAATACTGGTATGCAAAGGATATTCACAAATGGAAGGAGTTGATTTTTAAGAGACCTTTGCCCCTATTGCTAGAATTGAAGCTATAAGACTATTTCTTGCCTATGTTGCTCACAAGAACTACAAAGTTTATTAGATGGATGTAAAATCAGCTTTTCTAAATGGTGATTTGGAAGAAGAAATGTATGTTGAGAAACCTGATGGATTCCAGTTGACTGATAAAGAAGATATGATGTTTCGATTGAAGAAAGCATTGTATGGACTCAAGCAAGACCCTAGAGCATGGTATGCAAGATTGGACAAGTATTTGATGAAGCTTGGATTTAACAAAGGTACTGCTAATAGTAATCTGTATTTCAAGAATGATGATAAAGATTTGATTGTTGAAGTCTTTGTTGATGATATTATTTCTGGAGGAGATGATGCTTTGTGCATGAAGTTTGCTAATGAGATGTAGAATGAATTTGTGATGTCTATGATCGGTGAGATGAAATTATTTTTGGGATTGCAAATTACTCAGTTAGATAAAGGGATTTTCATATCTCAATCCAAGTATGTGAAGGAATTGTTGAAGAAGTTCGATATGGAAAATTCAAAGCCAGTTGGTACACCCATGGTGACTAGATGCAAGTTGACAACAAAATATGATTCTCCGAAAGAAAATCATACAAGACACAAATCAATGATTTGTGTATTTTTGTACTTAACTCAAACTAGGCTTGATATCATGAATTTTGTATGTATTGTTGCAAGATTTCAAGCTAATCTGAAAGAATCTCATGTGATTGTTGTGAAGAGAATTTTTAGATACTTGAAGGGAACTGTTGATCTTGGCCTATGGTATACTAAAGATGATGATCTTAATTTGAGTGCCTTTACTGATGCTGACTAGGTAGGGGATGCGAATGACAAAAAAAGTACTAGTGGTGGAGCATTTTTCTTGGGTAAGAAGCTAATTTCATGGTTAAGCAAGAAGTGGAATGCAATTTCCTTGTCTACTGTAAAGGTCAAATACATTGCTACTACTAATAATTGTAGTAAGTCCTATGGATGAAACAGATGTTGAAGGATATCATAATTATATATGATGAGCCTATTGCTATATTCTATGATAACTCAAGTTCTATTAACATTTCCAAGAATTTGGTGTTTCATTAAAAAATAAAGAAAATATCTATCAAGTTTCACTTTTTAAGGGAGAAGGTAAGTGAAAAGGAAGTCAAATTGGAGTATGTGCCTACTAAGGAGTAGATTGTAGACATCTTTACCAAGTCATTGCCTAAGGGTACTTTTGAGTATCTCAGAGGGAAGTTAGGGGTGATTACCCCTCCTGATTAGAACTAAGGATGCATTGCATTACATCAGTCTATGTATTTCACAGTCATATCTTGTCTCAGGTTGATGTTGTGGTGGTTGCTACTTAGGGGGAATAGTCAAATGTTCAAAAATTTAGATATGTGGTTCAAAGCTTAGAGAAATTCATCTTTGATGTCAAAGGGGGAGAAGATTCATGTGAAAAACTAGTGATTATCTAAGGAGAAAAGCCTTATGGGGAGAAATATTATGTGAAAGTGTTGAGGAGAAGATGAGTAAAAACCTAAGTAGGAGTTAGTTGCATTCATGGTGTTTTTCACATCATGTGTTGGAATCAATGCCAATGGGGGAGATTGTTGGATGTTGTGGTTGTGTTGATGATATGTGGTTGTCATTGATGTCAACACTATTAACATAAATTTATTTGAACCTATATATGTCGAGGATATTGAGAAAATATTAATAAATAAGTTCAAGGTTGTCAGTGGTGAAGTGAAGTTTAGTATGGTGGTTATTTTTGTAAATTGTTGATCAAAGGTTGTGGACTAAAGGGTTTGTTTCTAAGAGTATCTATTTTATCCATGCCGAGTTTCAAAGATCCACATGAATATTTGATCGAGTTATGAAGATTTATGTTCAAACAATTTTTTTGGTTCTTCATTTGGTGTTCTTGATTGAAGATGATGCTATTTTAGTTAGTTTACTTGCTTTAGATGCTTTTCTTATGATTTGTGATGCTTGTGGATGTTTCTATATTGTGCTCTATCTTTGTTGCACATCTACATTGATCGTTGTGATTGTGGTTGCTGATTTTCTCTTGTGTGTTCATGTTTTTCCTGTTCTTGGATGACATGGTGTTTGTAGCGTGTTGTGGATCTTCAAGGAGAAATTAATTGAAGTATCTTCATGTTGGATATGTTGATTTGGGTCCTCACTAAATTGTGGCTGACCTTGGTTGATTCACATTTATAATCTTTAATTTTTTGGTCTGATGGTTTATATTCATTTTATTTCTTCTTTATGGCCAACTTCTAGCAATGAAATTTCATGTTGTGGATGTATAAGAGAGATTTTCTATTTGAATTAAAGAGTGAGAAATTTTTGCTTCTGTGTGGGTATGTGAATAATGTTCTAAATCATTTGAAGGCAGAGTAGAGTGTGAAGAATTGTGAAGAAGTGTGAAGAAGAGTGAAGAAGTGTGAAGAAGTGTTCATGTGCTTAATTGGAACTGTAATCAGGCATTAGCAGATGCTATTTTCTCAGTTCAAAATCCATATGGCTTTAATCTAAATCTCTTTGTAAGACAGTGTGTCTTCCTTTGTAACTGAGTAGTGAGCTCTAAGCAGTGTTCCTGAATGCATGTGCATTCCGCATATTTCATTTTCATTATACTTTTAATAGGGTATAATCTTGTGGACCGACCTCCACCGTGGTTATTCCCCTAACAAGGTTTCCACATAAAAATATTAGTGTTATGTGTGTTTTTGATGTGATGATGATTTATGTTTTCATGGTTAATAATCAGATCAGAGAATAAGGTTAATAAGTTGAATAAGTTTTGAATTTATGTGAAAATTGATTCACCCCCCCTCTCAGTTGTCTTCCCTTATTTTTCCAACAAACCTTCTATAGAATATTACAACCTTCAGTTGTATAGTAGGTCTTTGGCTGGGCTAGGCATGACCTAAAGCAATAGCTAGATATCAATGTCAACTATTAGTCATTGTTGGAATAATAATAAAATTGAATTCATATTCCAAAAATCTCTTGATTGAAGTCAAATTCCTTTATTGCAAATAAATCATTAGACTAAAAGACCAATGTGTATGCTTACAATCATCAAGTAGCATGCAAGCCTAGAGAATTTCTACACTAGATGAACTTCTCTCTACCAATGGGCTTCATCAAAATATATGTTGGATTTATATCAATATGTATCTTGGTCAAAGATATTTTTCCTTCTTCCAAAACATCACATACAAAGTGATATTGAATATCAATATGCTTTATTTTTCCATGATATTTTGAGTTTAATGCTAAATGTAAATCATTTTGGCTATCACAATACAACACCATGTTGTCTTGCTTTACCTACAATTTACCCAAAAAGTCAATGAAGCTAGATTTCCTCCTTTATAGTCTATATTTCTGTCATATATTCAACTTCAGTAGTAAAAATTCCACCACTATTTTCAACTTTGATACCCAATTGATAGCACATCCAACTAAGGAGAAAACATAACTTATAGTGGAATTTCTCTTATCTCTATCTCCACCAAAATCTACATCCACATACCCATTAACCTGAAGAATACTCCCACTGTAATAGATACAAGCATCATAAGTGGCTCTCAAACACCTAAGAATCCACTTCACAACCATCCAATGCTCATGACCTGAATTTTCCATGTAACAACTGACTACTCCTACTACTTGTGCAATGTCTAGTCCAATGCACACAATGGAAAAAATAGTACTACCAACTATTGATGAGTATGGTACATGAGATTTCTGTGTCTTCTTTGCTTCTATGTTGGAGCACTATTCTGAAGAAAATTTAATATGAATAGGAAATGGTGTACTAACTAGTAGTGTATTCTGCATATTAAAGTGTTGCAAAACCTTCTCCATATAAGTTTTTTTATGAAAACCATTATTTTCCTATTATTTCTATATCTATGTATCCTCATATCAAGAATCTAATTTTCTCTACCTAAGTACTTCATCTCAAACTCCCTAGCAAGAATAGCTTTCAAATAGATGATTTTATTCATTCTAGGACCTGTTACCAACATATCAACAACATGTAGAAGTAAAATAATAAAATTGTCATCATTAGAACTTTGAAAATGGGCACAATGATCAACCTCACATCTGTTAAAACTCAAAATCATTATGAATCAATCAAACCACTTGTACCAACACCTTAGCACCAATTTCAAACTATACAATGATTTTCTTAACCTAGAAACAAGATTCTCCTTCTCTCTTTCCTCAAAACCTTTTAATTGCTACATATAAATCTCCTCTAAGAGATCAACATGCAAGAAGGCTATTTTTACATCTAACTATTCTAACTCCAAATAAAGACTATTAACAAGAGCTATAACCACTCTAATAGTACTTAACTGTACAAGTGAGAAAATTTCATTAAAATCAATACTGGACTTTTGTCCATACCCTTTCACCACCAACCGAGCTTTGTATCTCTCCAAATTATCATTTATTTCCATTTTCAATTTAAAAACCCACTTGTTCCCAATAGATTTTTCCCCTTAGGAAATGGTACAAGCTCCCATGTCTTGTTCTTATGAAGAGCTTTCATCTCCTCTTCCATGGCAATTCTCCACTTTCTTTCACATTCCAATTCACAAGATTCCTAATATGAACTAGGTTCACCAACATTAGTTAGTAATGCATAAGAAGAATTACAAGTAGGAAATTACCTTTCAAATGCTTTGGAGACTCTATTGGGTCTCCTTATAAGGGGCGATATATCACCCTTTGGCTCATTTGGTTGTTGTTCATCTTGTTTATTTTCATATGGTACTTTCAAATTTTCATCATAACTTCCCACCTCAATTGGAATAACTTTTGTACTTTGTTGTTCTTTACCTCTTTTCCTTGATATTGTTGCAAGAATAGAAAAGAATGAAGGTGTTTTCATTGATGTAAACTGGTCAATTAGTTGTCAACTGGTTGCCATTGTCATTGATGTTATGGTTGTAGGTTATTGGTTGTATATGTTGAGGATATTGAGAAAATTGTATTGAATAAAGGTTGCAAGTGTTCAATGTTTGCTCTGGGTTTTGCTCCAGGATTTGCTCCTATGTTTGTGTTGTGCATGGTTGTTGGAAGCTACTATATGCAGATTTTTGGCTCCTGATTCACTGTACAGTGTGAGTTATGTTCACATGTTGTGAACTATTATTTTTTGTGTTCTGGTTGAGGTCCAGGAGAAAAGTTGTTGGTCCAGATTTCTTTTTGGTGAAGTCTTATGAATTGCAGTTCTAGAGTTGAGATTTTATGTTCATATTGAAGATAATTTTGATATCTGGAAGGTTCATGCTTAATTTTTCTGTGTTTTATGCTATTTTGGCTGACCTTGTTTTGAACACTATCTTCAAAATTGATGTAGAGAGTTGGATCTATTTGGGTCCTCACTAAGTGTTTTTTTGGGTCTCCCTCATTCTAATTCCACCCTAGGATGTTTTGGTGCCAACCTAAATTGAATATAATGTTGTATGGCTAACTTTGGATATGTCTTAAAGTTCAAGATGGTATAAATATGGGATGAGTTAGTGGTGAAACTAAGTAAAATAGAGATAATTGCAAAGAAATAGAATAGATAGATGTGATATTGATGTGAATCAGTGAGTGTGTGATGTGAGTGTGGCAGATCAATGTGAAGCCTAAATGTTGAGTTTCTAGATGTAGTGAGCAGAAGGTGTACTCTATCATTCATGCATTTATATGAGTGGTTGATAAAATTATGGTGGATTTCTTTGTTGCATTGAGATTGTCTTCTCTCTGTAACATATCTCTTCTATCTTATTTGTATCTCTGTGGCAATGATCCCTCCAAATTGTTAGCCCTATTGGACAGTGAGTCTTGATCTAGATAGTGAGTCCTTGTTTTGGCACTGATCATTGTATCTCAGGTAGTGAGAATTTTGTAATCGGTTTTGATATTCTGTATAGTGTGAGTTAATCCTCACCATGGTTTTTCCCTTATTGAGTTTTCCACATAAATCTGGTGTTGTTGTGTTTGTGTGATGGTTTTTAGTTTCTGCACTTGCACTTAATGTTTATTCATTTAATCAGTATTACGGATTAGTTATGGTGAATTATTTAAAGGTTTTATTTTTGTGAAAACTGATTCACCCCCCTCTCAGTTGTCCTATCCAAGAATTGGTATCAAATCTTGGTTCTTTGGAGTAGATCTTAACCGCTTAAGGAAGGTTTGGGATGGTTGGAAAAGTTACTTAAGATTATACGAGGTTTGATGGAACTAATTATACTACCTAGAAAATACTAATGGAAGAATATCTAGAGTATAATGGATATGATGTGGAGAAATATTACAAGAACCCTTACACTCCTCCTACTAATGGTCCAAGTATAGCTAATGAGATCAAGGCACATGAAGTGAACAATAAGGTGAAGTATATTTTGAAGAATAGTCTTGTACATTTTGAGTTGATTAAGGTTTAGAATCTAAAGACTTCTAAGGAAGTCTGGGATGATTTGGAAAGAACAAATGAAGGTGATGAAAGGGTCAAAGAGGAAAAACTGCAGAATTTGGAAACACAGTTTGAGCTCCTACATATGTCTAAATATGAGAATGTTAAAGCTTATGTACAAAGATTGGATGAGATAGTAGCTGGAATGCAAGGACTTAGTGCTACTATAGATGAAACCAGGATTGTAAAGAAGATTCTTAGAACTCTGCTTGATGCTTACAATAAAAAAAGGTGTGTGCTATTGAACAGAGTATAGATTATAAGACATATACTAAATATTATTTGTTGGGATCTTTGACATCTTATGTGATGAGAATGCCAAATCTAAGGAATGGATGCAAATCAAAGATTACATTTAGGGCTACAAAAGCTGAAGATCTGGGTGAAGAAAATCTTGATGAAATAGAAGCTAACTTTGTGAGAAGGATGAAGAAAGGCTCTGACAAGTATGCAGGTAATTTACCCTTTAAATTCTTTAGTTGTGGAGAAATAGGTCATTATGCTGCACAATGTCCAAAAAGAGCTAAGAGGAATAAACAAAGATATGAGAAAGAAAAGAAAGGAAAGAATATCAATAGAGCATATTATGTGAATGAGAATGCTAGTATATCTGATGAGGATTCTAATTATGAAGATCCTGATGAAAATGAATGCTTGTTCTTGGATATAAAGGATGAACCTACTTCTGGTAATTCTAAAAAATAGGTGAAGGAATTCCCTCCAAAGAAGGAGAAAAATGAAGGTACTGTAATCTCTTCCCTACATGCTAAACAGGAAAAGAACTATTGGGTTGTTGACAATGGTTGTTCACATCATGTGACTGGTGATAAGAGTAATTCTTTTAAACTTGAAAAATATGATGGAGGCTTGGTTATGTTTGGAGATGATATTGGTGCTAAAATTCATGGGAGAGGTTTAGTAAGTTTTGATAACAAGGATAATACTAATGATTTATACTATGTTAAGGGTCTAAGGCATAATATTTTGAGTGTTGGATATATGTGAAGTAAAGGATATTATCTTTTGTTTGAGGATGAAATATGTGAGATCCAAAAAGGATCTAGAATTTTGATTGCTGCAAGAAAGAAAACTAAAGGAAATATCTATCAACTTAAAGGTGTTGATGGATGATGCTTGATGACTCAGATTAATGATAGTTGGTTATGGCATCAAAGAATGTGTCACATGAATTTTGATAATTTGGCAAAGATTAGTTCAGTTTAGGCTGTGAGAGATTTACCAAGGATTACAAATCTTGTTAATGCTATTTGCAAGAATTGTCAATTTGGAAAGCAAGCTAGAAGCCATTACATATCGAAGGAACAATATACAACTAGACTACTAGATTTAATTCATACAGATCTTTGTGGTCCTACAAGAGTGAGAAGTCTACAAGGTGAAAGGTACTTTATGCTTTTGATTGATTATTATTCTAGATATACATGGGTTACATTTCTTAGAGAGAAATCAGATGCATTAGATAGATTCAAGACATTCAAACCTATGGTTGAAAACAAAGTAAATTTGAGGATAAAATGATTAAGGTCTAATAGAGGTGGATAATTCACCTCCCATGAGTTTAATATGTTTTGTTGAAGTGCATGGAATAAAAATATAGTTATCTGATCTGAGAACTCCTCAACAGAATGGAGTTGTTGAAAGAAGGAACATAACAGTTTAAGAGGCCACTAGATTAATGATTGTCGAGGCTAGTTTATCAGAAGTCTACTGAAGAGAAGCTATTCATATTTTTTTTTATGTATTCAATTGAGTTCAAGAAAAATAAAATAGTAAAAAGACCCCCTATGAGCTATGGTTTGGAAGAATTCCTATTGTTAAGTATTTCAAGGTATTTGGAAGAAAATGTTATATCAAAAGAGATGAAGAAAATCTAGGAAAGTTTGATGCAAAAAGTGATGAAGGAATTTTTCTTGGATATTCTACTAAAATCAAATCCTACAAATGTTTCAATAAAATACTGAGAAAGATTGTAGAAAGTGAAAATGTCAAGGTTGATGAAACAATGAAAATTTCAATTGATATTGATGGATATGTATTAGATGAACTTGATTGTGTAAGAATTGAAGAAATTGTGGAAGAAAAGGAGAGGGATAAGCAAGAAGAGTAGAATGAAGAAAATTATAGAGAAGAAGAAGCTCTAGTGGTGTCCCCTAAGATACCTAGATATGTGCAGAAGAATCATTCAAAAAGTTAGATCATTGAAGGTAAGACAAAAGGTGTATTGACAAGAAGCAGAGCTATTGTTGAAGTAAATCTATGTTTATTTTTTGAGATTGAACCAAAGACTATAAGTGAAGCATGTAATGATGAACATTGGATGGAAGCTATGAAAGAATAAATTATGTAGATTGAGAAGAATCAGACTTGGGAATTGGTCCCAAGGCTGATAGATAAAAACATTATTGGATCAAAGTGGGTATTTAAAAATAAGCTGAATGAGAATGGAGAAGTGGTTAGAAACAAAACAAGGCTTGTGTGTAAAGGCTACTCACAAGTAGATTGAAGAAAGCTTTATATGGATTGAAGCAAGATCCTTGAGCTTGGTATGCAAGGTTGGACAAGTATTTGACTCAACAATGTTTCAACAAAGGTATGACAAATAGTAATCTATGGTTTAAAATTGAAAATGACAAAGTATTGATTGTAGTTGTATATGTTGATGACATTATTTTTGGAGGAAATGAAACTATCTGCAAGTTGTTTTTGGAAGAGATGCAAAAAGAATTTGAAATGTCTATGTTTGGAGAGATGAATTTCTTTCTTGGGCTGCAAATTAATCAAACAAAGAAAGGAATTTTCATTTCACGGTCTAAGTATGTAAACAAGATGTTGAAGAATTTTGGGATGGATGGTTCCAAACTGGTATTCACTCCTATGTTGACTAGTTGCAAATTGGGAAAAGATGATGATTCACCTAAGGATGATTACAACAAGTATAGATCTATGATTGGTGGATTTTTGTATTGACTACTACTAGACCAGATATTATGCATGTAGTATGTCTTGTGGCTAGATTTCAAGAAGATCCCAAAGAAACACATGTTGTTGTTGTTAAAAGAATATTTAAATATTTGAATGGCACTCTAGATTTTAGGTTATGGTATCCTAGAGATAGTGACTTTACATTAAGTGCTTATACAAATGTAGATTGGGCTGGATGTGTAGATGAAAAAAATATTACAACTAGTGGTACATTATTTCTTTGTTGCAGATTAGTGGAATGGTTGAGTAAAAAGAAAGATTTAGTTTCCTTGTCTACTACTGAAGCTAAGATTATTTCTACTGCATCCTATTTTACACAAGTTCTATGGATGAAAAAAACATTGAAATATATCACAATGGTGTATGATGATCATATTTCCATTTTTGTGATGACACAATTGCAATTAACATTTCAAAGAATCAAGTCATGCACACGAGGACGAAGCATATATATATTAGGTATCATTTCTTGAGAGAGAAGGTCATGTAGAATGAAGTAAATCTTGATTATATCTCTACAAAGGATCAGATTGCTGATATATTTACAAAGGCTCTTCCTAAAGATACTTTTGAGTATCTTCAGGAGAAGTTAGGGGTCATTGCTCCTTCTTTTTTGAACTAGATGCATATGGAGATGTATCAGTTCAGTGGATCTATGGATCTATCCTTCTTTTGGACTAATGTTTTGGTGGCTACCTCTTAGGGGGAGCATATAGTGTCATGTGTTGTCATTGTATGAGTATTTTTTTTTTCTATGTCAAAGGGGAAATCAATGTAAAATATATTTTTCCTTTGCCATTGATGTCAAAGGGGGAGAGGAAGAATGTGAAAAAGAAGAGAGAAAGTATGTGAAAAAGAAAGGAGGAAGAATGAGAAAAATATTATCTACTAAGGGGATGAAACATAAAGAAAAATATTAAGCGTATTCTAAGCTAGTATGTTGTCTTTGATGGTTTTTCACATCATGTGTTTCCATCAATGACAAAGGGGGAGATTGTTGCAAGAATAGAAAAGAATGAAGGTGTTGTCATTGATGTCAACTGGTCAATTAGTTGTCAACTAGTTGTTGTTGTCATTGGTGTCATGGTTGTAGGTTATTGGCTATATATGTTGAGGATATTGAGAAAATTGTATTGAAGAAAGGTTGCAAGTGTTCAATGGTTGCTTCGGGTTTTGCTTAGGGATTTTCTCCTATGGTTGTTGGAAGCTACTATATCTAGATTTTTGGTTCTTGATTCATTGTACAGTGTGATTTATATTCACCAGTTGTGAACTGTGGTTTTTTTTGTTCTAGTTGAGGTCTGGGAGAAAATTTGTTGGTCCGAATTTCTCTTTGGTGAAGTCTTATGACTTGCAGTTCTAGAGTCGAGTTGTTATGTTTGTATTGAATATAACTTTGGTATCTAGAAGGTGTGTGCTTAATTTTTCTAATGTGTTTTACACTGGTTTGGCCGACCTTGTGTTGAACATTATCATTAGAATTGATGTAGCATTTTGGATCTATTTGGGTCATCACCATGCATGTGTTTGGGTCACTCTCATTCTAATTCCACCCTAGGATGTTTTGGTGCTAACCTAATTTGAATATAATGTTGGATGGATGACTTTGGATAAGTCTCAAAGTTGAAGATGATATAAATACAGGATGAGTTAGTGGTGAAACAAAGTACAAGAGAGATAAGTGCAAAGAAATAGAATATATAGATGTGATATTTATGCAAATTAGTGAGTGTGTGTGATATGAGTGTGGTAGATCAGTGTGAGTCCTAAATACTAAGTTTTCAAATATAGTGAAAAAAAGGTGTACTCGATCATTCATGAATGTCTGCGAGTGGTTGAGAAAATTGTGGTGGATTTCTCTATAGCATTGAGATTGTCTTTTCTTTGTAACATATCTCTTCTATATTCTTTGTATCTCTATGATAGTGAGCCCTTCGAGTTGTTAGCCCTATTGGACAGTGAATCCTGGTCTAGATAGTGAGCCTTTTGTAATTGATTTTGATATTCTCTATAGTGTGAGTTAATCCTCACTATGGTTTTTCCCTTATTGGGTTTTCCATGTAAATATGGTGTTGTGTTTGTGTGATGGTTTTTAGTTTCTGCACTTGCACTTAATGATTATTCATTTAAGTAGTATTAAGGATTAGTTTCAGTGAATTATTTAAAGGATTTAGTTTTGTGAAAACTAATTGACTCCTCCTCTCAGTTGTCCTATCCAATAGATATTTCATTAAAATAAACATCCAAGCTAACTCTAACCTTGTGGGCAGCAGTATCCCACAATATGTAACCCTTTGTACCTTCTACATAGCCAAGAAAAATACACTAAGTGGACTTCACATCCAACTTATTTCTACTCTTTAAGAATATGAGCATAATCATTCGAACCGAATACATGAAGAAATAAATAATAAATAGGTTTACTTGTCCATACTTATTCAAGGATTTTAGTATCAAGAGTTGTATCGAGTGATTTATTGATCAAGAAACAGGCTATAGAAACCACCTCTGCCCAAAATTTCTACTCTAAACTAGCAATGCTTAGCATACATCTAGCTCTCCATATTTTTATGATTCATGCATTCAATAACACCATTTTTTATGGATCCTAGCATCTGCCAATTGTGTTGAAATACCATACTCACTATAAAATTGGTTAAACTCTCCTGAACAAAATTCTCCTCCATTGTCTATTCTCAGACATTTTATAGTCTTACCCTTTTGATTCTCTACCAAAGCTTTAAACTTCTTAAATAAAAAAACACTTCAAACTTCTTTAGAAGATAAATCCATGCCTTATGAGAATAATCTTCTATAAATGAAAAAATATGATGAACCCCCAATAGATGTAACTAGAGCTTCCCAAGTATTTGAATGAATTAATTCTAACACATTTACTTCTAGTAGTACTTCTTGAAAAACTCAGTCTATTCTATTTTCCAAAAAAACAATATTCACAAAAAATTAAATATTTACATTTGTCACTTGGGAGAAGATTTCTATCTAATAGTACCTTGAGACCATGTTCACTCATATGGCCTAGCCATTTATTCTAGGTTGACACTGAGTCTTCTTCTACATCTCTGTGGTACTACAACTTCTCTATTGCTAGTTCCCCAACCAATCTATAGAGATTGCCTAATTTTTCTCCCTTTAGGTCAACCAACACACCCTTTGTTACCTTGAGATAACTATTTTCACCACTGAATTGATAACCTTGTTCATCAAAAAATCCAAGTGACAAAAGATTTTTCTTTAATCCTGGTAAATGTTTGAAATCTTGAATAGTCCTTACCATTCCATCAAACATCATGATTCTTATGTCACCTTCACCAATAGCTTCATACGGGTTGTTATTTCTCATGTAAACCATACCACCACCACATGTCCAATAAGAAGAAAACCAATCTTTATGTGAAGTCATGTGAAAGGAGGCACCAAAATCAAGAATCCAAACATGAAGTAAAGAGCCTCTCAGATTAGTAGTTAATACTTCTCCATCTTCTAATGGTGTTTGAATTTTTTTTGTGTTTTCCTTAGATGCCTACAAAGTAGATTTTTTTTTCTTGCTTTGGCAGCCTACAATCCTTTTTGACATGTCCATTTTTGCCACAATTCTTGCATTTTACTCTTTTTTCCTCCTTGGATTTGGACCTAGTTTTTCCATGCTCAATATTTCCTCTTTCCTAATTTTTTCCTCTAGCAATTAGGGATTCATTAGAAGAAGATCCTTGCTATGTATTCCACCTAGAATCTTCAAAAATTATAGTGGTTGTGCTAGATCTTCAAAGACCAATTTCCCACTCAATTTTGAGATACTAAGAGCCATAACCAGTTGATCCCAATTTTAAAACAATGAGCATAATAAAATTGTTATCTTATCCTCTTCTTTAATTTTCACCCCCACTAAAGCCAACTTTATTTTCAATGTGTTGAAATCATTCAAATGATCTATGAAAAATGAATTGTCACACATTCTCAAATTATACAATTTCCTACATAACAAAATTTTATTTGTCAGTGACTTCATCTCATACAAATTTTTGAGCTTTTTCCACAAGTCATGTACAATTTCTCCTCTACAACATTGAATATTATTGAGTTTTCTATAGATAATTGGATTGTTTCTTTGTACATGATATAATTTTCATTCTAATCTTCCTCGGTCATGGCTATAGGTTTTGAAGCTACCCCTTTGAGAGCTAGGGCACATCCATCCTTCACCAATAAAGCTTGAATCTTTAGCTTCCATAAAGAAAAATTAGAACCATCAAAATTTTGTGCCTCAAATCTAGTAATCATGCTTCTTGTCATTTTTTACTTCTCAAAAACATAACTTTTTCACAAACAACCTTTCTTTGATACCAATTGCAACAAAATTTACAATGCAAAAAATAGAGAAAAAAATAAGCACAATTTTAACATAGTATCTATGTGGAAAACCTGGTAGAATTATACCATGAAAAAACAAGCAAAGATCTTTCATATTTTATTTCTTAGGAAATTCACAATTACAACAATCTTCAAAAGTTACAAAAACCATGACTTCAACAAAGAATAAGAAATCCAAGTTGCAAATATCAATGTCGACTATTCATCACTATTGGAATTTTAACAAATTCACTTCATATTCCAATAGACATGAGTTTGGATACTTTTGGAAAAAATTTAGAGGAGGCCTCTTTGTCTTTAGAGGATATATCTTTGTCTTTGGATTTTTTTCTACAATCATCTCTACTAGATTCTAGATTGACAACTTCACTTGTGTGGCCTAAAATGCTTGTTTGGGTTGTGTTAAATTTTTACATAGACATGGAGACATTTGACCATAATTAAAATACATAATACTTCATTCTTCTTCCCTTATCTTCTTCTTAGGATTGGGAAGAAATTTTTCATACATTATTAGTTTTGTCTCTTCCTAAGGGGAGGAATATTGTTCGATGGTCTTGGATCATCTCTAACATACATTTTTTGACATCTACCATCATTGTAGGAGACACTATATTGAGGGTGGTGTTGGAACATAAAAATATACTAAGAGTGGGGGTGAATTAGTAGATCAATTAAAACTAGTTCTTTAATATTTTTAAACTAATATAAAAGTATATGCAAATATATTAACACACATATACACACATAACACCAAATATACATGGAAAACCCAATATGGGAAAAAACATGATGAGAATAGCTACTAGGATCAAATTTCCTAATCCAGCCTCACAATATAACCTCACTAGTTACAGTGTTTAATGGCACCAACCCTAAGGAGACATTAATCCCTTGATTTAGGAACACCAACTCCAAGGAAGCACCCACTCCCTAACTGAGCACCAACTTAGCTATCTAATGTCACAAACCAATCAAATTTAAAATAACAATATAGAGCTACAACTCTAGATTACAAGTGATTCAAATGAATCCAATTCTTGGTTACAAACTTGATCTACAACTAATAATTCTTTATTATTTAGAACATCCTTTGTTCTATCTCTCTCTTTGTTGCTATTGCTACCTCAAAAACTTATATATTTTCTCTTCTCTTCTTTGCAATCTACACATCTTTTGTTTCTATTAACTAACATCTCATTTCTTTGCTATTTCCCCTTTCTATTTTCTATATCACCACTCTAAACTTAGAACATTCTCTATTCTATCTTGTTGCATTGCACCTATGCACTTCAATGCATATCCTAGAATATATTTCTTGTAACTCATCTAGGTCTTCTTATCATAGAATATGCATAAAAATCTCTATCTACATCATCTTCCTCTTTCATTCAACTTGACATACTTGCCTTCACTAACAAGTTTCTTCTACACCTTGATCCTAATACCACTGATAGTATTCAATGCATTTTATTCATTTTACATCAATCAAAACTAGGGTTTCATGCTTGATCGACCTGTTTCAAATTCATAGCCACCTATGAATTAATGGTGTTTTCCATTTCTTCCAATCACCACTAGAAATGTAGATGGGGCGATTACTCTATTTTCTATGCCATAAATCCATTTTTCTAAACTGGGAGTTTCACCATTTTTTCACCTAGCCATTGATAGAATCAAATATTTAAACACCAGTCGTTCACCTCTATTTTTGTTCCATGATCAAACATTTATCATTTATTCGTCTCACTTTAAATTTATACCATTCAATTAAACTAGCTTTAAATGATGGTCGTAGATCTTTAATGATTCACAACAACGATGTGAATCATCTATTTGATGCAATCAATGAATTCCACCTATCATCATGAACACATGTAACCTTTCCCACATTTCCACAGTGCTCAACATTGGTCAACACAAGCTTCCCATGGAATTACTCCTTCATTTTCGCTAATCTTATTCTTTCTTTCTATCGAGGGTTGGGGATCTCTAGTCCCTCTTACCTTATGCTTGTTGTGTATGGAAAGACTTAAGAAGCAAGTCTGAATAGTAATATTTGAGTCTTCCTCAAAATTGTTGGGGTTTGGCCATCAACCTTACCCTTTACCTTTTACCATCCTTGACTCCATTGCAAGCCAGCACACTAACCTCTAAAACATCAAAGTATGAAACACAAAAATTTGTAAGTCAATCATCATCACCTGTATATGTAGATCTTTCAAATCTGGACCTTGTTGTTGTGGTGGTGGTGGGGGGGTGGTCCTACTAGTTGTTTCCTAATCCTTGGCACTTGTTCAACCTGCCCATCATGTTTTCCATCTCCCAAAACCTACCCATTGTGCTGAGGAGGCTACTATGGTATTTGACCGATCTTTACCCTGCCTTTGCCTCTACCTCTACCTTGGTCGTGTCCTACACCATCATCTCCTATACGATCAATCAATTTATATGGGCATGCTGAGAAAAACAAGTGTCATAAGCTGGTGTGGTACCTGGATCATCAAGTCCCCCTGCATAAACCCATTGAAATGGAACAAGATGGGAAAATTCCTAAATCACAACCTATGGATCTACCTACTCTCCCCATGCTACCTCTTTGGTAGTGTGTGCATAGACAACCCTATAATTTGGTGCCAGGACATCCTATTGGTCATCGAATTATTGAGCCACTCTCTCTAGTGAATATCTCTCAATGATATGATGTTGGTGATCCATAATCCATTGTATCTATCGAGCATAGAATAACTGCTCCTAATCATCAACCCATGGTTGCACCTGGAGCCAAGGTCTCCACCTAAATACTATCATATTGTCTATGAATCTCCTCTAGTATGCTATCCTTGTCGCTTCTATTTGGTGGAGTGTGGTCGTGGTTGCATACCTATAAAAAACTAGCTCCTCCTCATCAATATCTCCCAATTCAATAAAATGCCTAAGCACGAAAATGTGCTCCCAAGCCCAGATGTGTAGTAAAGTAATGTTGGAAGATACACTGCAACCTTGCATATAGACCACCTGGTGCATATCGTGGTGAACAGAAGCTAGAATAATTGGACCCTAGGCGTATGTGCACATGTCATCAATCAAACCCTCCAAGACTAAATGCTAACTGATGTTGAATCCTCGGCTACGTTTATCTAAAACTAGGACCCTCATAATCAATCCTACAATAACCAAGGTCAAATTTTTAACATGTCCATGATGTCTGTGTAGGTCAATCTCGTAACTCCCCACCTATAGAGCATCAACATGTAGCACTCAAAACATGGCCTCTAGGTTGAGGTCTATGTTGTAAATAACTCTAGCACCATGAATAGGAACTCGAAGGATGCACCAAACATCCTTGAGTGTGATAGTAGCCTTGTTAGTAGGGAGGTGGAGTGAAGAGGTCTCTGAATGCCACCACTCCACAAGCACAATCATCATCATGATATGTGTTTGAATCTTTTGCATCTGGGCAATAAATTTTAGGTTGATGGTGCCTAGGAAAAATCTTCATCATCCCCAAATCTTCTCAGCCATGATAAAATGATAGGTCTCCTCTCATGTGACTATAAGGGATGAAAGCTCACCTATAGGAATAATGCAAACAATTTCAAATTCATTTAAAAAAAAATCTAAGTCAAACACCCTAAAAAAGCAAGTGCATCACATTGTCATATTTGAAATTATGTTGCACTTTGAACAAGTGTGTCACTCAAAATGAAGTGTGCCACTTTACATAAGTGTGTTGCACTTTCATATGTGCCATTGGTCAATTTTGATTCACAAGATGTCACTAATGCACTACCATTGCTTGTTCTTGTGTGTCAGTAGTGAAAGACCCTTATTTTGGATGAAGAACATCTATATGTCCATTAGAAGGAAACATCTCATGGGTAGTGTTTGGTATATCCTTGAAATTTTGAATGGCTTGGAAAATGTTCATCAAATCATGATAATAATTTGGTGAAGTGATCTCTTCATCTTGACTTATATTAGAACAACTATCATTTATAGATTGGAGTATATTCTACAAATCATGATAATGATGTAAGGGTATGATATCTTGACCTTGACTTGATTAGGTTCCACTTTCATTATACTCAAAATTATCTTCTTGGCATGACCCTTGGGTAGATGATATAGCATCGATAAAATACTCTTTGCAAGCTTTAGTAGGTATGGATATAGTAAGGGAGGCTTCTTGATATCTTGGAACTTCTTTAATATGTCCAATCAAGAAATCATATGAGGGAGGAATATTACAATCTGATACATACTTGATGCCATTTTGATATGAAACATTACTAGACATTGTTGATTGATTTGGAATTTTTTTTAAGAAAGTATCTAAATGCATATCTAATTCCTCATGTTGTGATAAATGAGTAACATGAATGTGTCCTATTGTGTTATCATAGGTATGGTTTGCACTATTTGAGCTTCATGCTTTTCCAAAATCTTTTGCATTTCCATGATTAGGCATAGGATCCTTATAAATTTTTAGATGTTTGAGTTTGAAATAACTTTGTGTTTTATGTCCCTTAGTTTGTTGAAACCCATAATGATCTTCGTCTCTGTACCATGAAGGTTTAGCTTGAGGTTCTTGATAATTTTTGTAATCAGGGAGGGCTATGATATTTGACTAAATCGGTTTCTTCAATACCATTTTAATGGGTTCCCCTAAGGGAGTGAATTTACATCCTTGTGGGTAATTTTTTTTGGTAGTGGTCCTCATGGAGGGTTGAAATTGTTGAAATTTTGTTGGTTATTTTGTTGTTTGTTCTATTGATTATGTTATTGTATGGTTTGTGTGTTTGATGGTGGCTTAATCACTACCTTTTCATCTACCACGCCATCATTAGTAACTACCTTGCTTTTAGCCCAAAATCAAGGTTTGTCATTAAAACTAGATGGGTGGTTTTGATTTTGTGTAGGTCCCCTAGAAATTAAGGAACAATCAATGTTAAGACCTTTTGATATTAGTTCTTCATATGTTGACACACATTGCATATTCAATTGGAAGACTAGATTAGTTTCTACATTTCCAGCAATGATCTTTACTTGTTGCTTTTCTAGTATTGGCCATTTACATTTTCTCGCTCTATGTCTCCATTGTTATAAGAATGATGCAAATGCTTCTCCCTTATTTTTCTCAAGGGTATAGAGTTCCTCCAAATTTACATCCATATCATAATTGTAGGAGAAATGTGCTACAAATTGATCTATTATCTCTTGGAATGTCTTGATTCCTGGAGGTATGTGTGAGAATCACTCTATAGCTTGGCCTTCCAAACTTCTTGGGAAGAGACGCATCAAGTATGAATTGTTGTATGCTGCTTCATGCATGTCACATAAAATTCCCTAATTTTTTCCTCTGGATTACCACACCCTTTGTACTTGTCAAATTTAGGTACCTCAAATTTTGGAGGGAATGGTACTAATGTGATATTATGATCAAATGGGTAGAGACACAAATGCAACTTTTTGGTTTTCCCCGCTTGAATGTCTTGAATTTTTTGCATGAGTGTCTTTATTTATGAAGATAAGTCATCTGTAGGATAATTGTTCAATAGTGGCTCATATGTGTTGAATTGTGGGATGGTAGATGAGTGAATTAAATCAAATTTTGATATGATGGTTTGTTGTTATATGTGTTATATGGTGTGAATTGTGAATTGGTTTGATATTGTTGATTTTGAGGTGATGATGACCTGGTGGTGTACCATATGCTCCATATGAATGTTGATTTGCAACATTTTGTTGAGAACTAATGTGTTTTTGTTGTTTTTATTGTATTGCAAGCCTTGTTGTTTTTGTACAAGAAATTATTGTTTTTTGGCATATTGTTGTTGAGCTTGTAAGGCTTGTTGACCTTGCAAAGCTTGTTTTGTGTGTTTTATTTGTAAGGCTTGTCGTTGTGCTTGAAATTCTTGTTATTGTGCAATAGCTTGTTATTGGGCTTGCCAAGCTTGTTGTCTATGGGGTGATGAAATGATGTGATGTGAAGGTGGAATGTTTGGATTCGATGTGATGTATTAATTTTTTGGAATATGTTAATTTTGTGGGATGGTATTATGAGTATGTTGTGATGGATGAATATTTTGATTCTGATTTTGAAAATATTGGTATTGATGTTGTTGTGGGACTAAATTTTTATTTTGAGACACATGAATTTGTAGATTTTGATTTGAGATATTTTTATTTTGATGAGGGAAACTTTTCCTTAATGTTGGGATGTTTGATTTTGTTGTGATATAAGACCTTACAAGATTTGATGTTATGGGGGAACCACATGATTTTGTGAAGCCATTTGATTTTGAAACACTTGTTGTGATCCTTGATTTGGTACCAATTGATGTTGGGACGTGAGTTGAATATTTCCTTGATTTTGTGACAATGGATTGTAGGATATTGGTTGATGTTGTGATGTGTATTGAATACCTTGGTTTTGAAATCCTAAATATTGTGATACTTGAGGACCTTGTGGTTGTTGAGGTATGTTTTGAGAACCTTGGGGTGGTTGAACACCTTGAGGTTGTGATATGTGTTGTGACCCTTGAGGTTGATGTGATGTGAGTTCTCAACCTTGTGTGCTAGGAATAGCATGAAATGTGGGTGGAACATTGGTGTTAAAATTTTGAATTCCCACATTTGTATAATTCCTTATACCTTAAGGATTTACATGTTGACTTGTGAGATTAGTTACATCCACTCTAGTAGTTGTAGGTTGGCTTGGAACATGTAATGAAGATTTTTGTGGAATATATTGAATGATGTTATGCACCAAAGGTGCATTTTGAGAAGATTGAACCATATTTTGAGAAGGTTGACACATGGATGCAACGTTTGACAAGGGTTGTTCCCTAAGTGTGTTTACATCAAAAGTAGATGGAATTATTGTTCCTTGTTGTGCAAGTGTGAGAATATATTGAGTAGGATTTAAGCTCAACATTATGTTTATGATTTGATGAACCCTAGGGTCTTGTTGCATTTCAAGTAACTCTTCAATGGTAAATTCATGGGGTTTCTCCATAATAGCATCTATTTGAACACTTCCTTCTTGTGATGAATGAAATCATGGTGGATTGTTTGGTGGAGTGAAAAATCCCCTAGGATTAAAATTGGGCATCCCAAAGGTAGGTTAACTATCACTTGTTGTGATGGATATGTTTGAACCACTAGGGTTTAACCCCATGTTTTTCTTATGTTGTGTCCTTGTTGTCACCATAAAATGTGTATCAACCTTAGAAGTTGTGTTTTGTGAATGGTATTGTTTGAATTTCTTGGTTGATTCAAAATTCTATAACAAAGACCCCCTAATAGGTTTTGGACCATTGATATATGATGTTGTGAATAGATGAATGGCATGAAACTTTCAATTTTTTATCATAACCTAGACTCAAGTTTAATTGATGTTTTTTTTTTAAGATGATGTTTATGAACTTATAGAACTTGAGAGTAGACTTGTTACTTCAAGGTAAACTTGTCCAAAAAATATGTACACTAATTCCAATAAATGTCTAGAAATAGATCGTTTCTAAATATAGAGTTAAACTAGCTGATGTTTAAAAGCTTAGTTGAAATGGTTTGCTACCAAAAATTTCAAGTTGTTATGTGAATTTGGATGTTGTAACGTTGGTGTTAATCCATTTTAAAAACCTAGGAGATATTTTTGACAAGACCAATTCATTTTGATAAAGACCTTTTGTGTGATGTGTCAATGTTTGATACTCAAGAATTTTTTGATAAAAACAATAATGAGCATAAATTTCCTTGCTTTTTTTGTTTGAGACCAAGTAACCAAAGTGTTTTGAATAAAATAACCAAGGGACACCTACTTTATGGGTTCAATTATTAAAATTTGATTTAGCATGAATTATTTTTACCACATAGAAGTCTTTATTATGAATTATTTAAGACTAATATGTCTACAACAAAGCAAGTTGTTTTCCCCAAAAGCACGAAGTCTATGAAAACCAAAGTGCTAAATCAAAGTTCCCTAGGTTTACTTTGACATAATGAGAAAATATATGGACAAAGATACTAGGAAGAACACTAACATATTTTTTGATAAAAACAAAACATACTTAGATGCATGTAGTATAATGCACTTCAAGTGCAATTTATTATTGATCTAGTCAACAATTGAGAAATCAAAAAGGTTTGCCAATTGTTGTAGCCTTCCTTCATAAAATCAACACTTAAAACAATATTTAAATAAAATCTCTAGCACAAGATTATTTCATTTGCATTTGAATAAATATTGGAAGTTTACAAAATTCTCAAAACTCAATATGTTATCCATTAACAAAGGTTCAACTTCAACATAAATTATCTACAAACAAGATTAAGATTCAAATTTACAAAGTTTCACCACAAAATCATCCATAACTTTTTGAATTTCTCAATTTTGTTACTGTATGAGAAAGTTATGCCAAATTTACTAAAAATGGGTCTCATTGTCATGACCCAGACAATATTTCTCTCCCCAAAATGCTAGTCAAAACCTCCACCTACTCCATTCTAGCATGGTAATTCATGACATGGGCCATTTTATTTTATTTTCCAAGAAAATTTTAAATCTTTTCCAAAATTATCATCCACTACCTCTTTCTGGCACCTCCACTCCCACAAACTTGTATTCCCTTTCTTTTTATTTAATCTAGGGAGTTACAATTTTTTTAAAAAAAAATTAATATCCCAATCTGGGCATTGGATTTTACATTCCAAGTGTAATGTGAAATAACACCAAATGTCTCCACATTTCATATGAATTTGGAGTCAAACAAAGTGTAGAAAGAAGTGGGCCTTTCAGGTTGTACAAGGAGAGTTAATTCATGACTACAAGATAAAAGAACCCAAAAATTAAAAAAATTCAAGATTAAATAAAAGACCTTTTTTTTTCTTTTTGTGCAAGATTATCCATGCACCCAGATGCTCTTGCATCAAACACCTAGGGTAAGAAGAAATGTTCCATGATTTGGAACTCGTGAACATTTAAAAATATTGTGTTTATTTTTCAACCATCTTTCTTCTTTATCAACATGTTTCTTCTTCTTCACCCTGCTCTAAATCTTCCTATCTCTTCCTTTGTTCATCCTTCTTATCTTTCTCCCCCTCATTAAATTCATTTCAAAATACCAATGTTTTACTTTCCACCCTACTTCTTCACTATCAACACTTGCATATAAATTAGCATTGACAAATTTACAGAAATCAAAGAATTTTGTTTGCACTTCTTTCTCACCTTGTCTTCCTTCATCCTCCTCTTCTTCTATGTCAATAAATTTTATCATACCTTTTTTTTTTAGTTTGTAACCTGATATTGCTACCCATAACCATCTTCCCCATTTCACTTTCTTTCACAAACTCACAAAATACAAATCAGTTTGAACATCAACATCAAGAAATTTTGAAAAATCAACAAAAATATCAATATTCTCCTCTTTCCCTACTAGTGTATCAATCTCATATCCATTATTGTAAACCATGTCATTTTCATATAAATAAACCTCTTCTTTATCAGCTAATAATTCTGAAAAATTCAAACTTTACCTCAATGTTTTTTGCAACTTTTGTTTCACCTATTTTTAACGCAAGCCACTCCTTTACTACTGCAATATGCATTAATAAGTCACCTTCTTTCTCATTTTTTGTTGCTCCTTCAATTTCTTTATTCACTATCTTCCCCATAAAATCTTCTTCAATCTATTTTCCCAAAAGCTCAAATATTTCCAAGTCCTTCAATGGACCAAACTTTGTTGCAACTTCACGGTTATCTTCTAAAACAATACTATCCTTTTCATGCACAAATTCATTTATCTCTTTCAAATCAAATTTTCTTTCACAAATATCATACGAATGGAAATTTACCTAGATGTTTTCTTGCATCTCTATTGTTTCCACAACTTTACAATCACCATATTCCTTTATCTTTTCTTCATGCAAATCAATATTTACTTTGCAAAACTCAAAAGAAGGAGATAATACATCTATTTTTTCTATTGCAACCTCTTTTTTTGTCCATACAATTTCATTTTTCTTTTCTTTTATGTCATCAACAAGATGCACATTTTTTGCTACCTCTTTCTTTCTCCATTCATTCCTTGTGCCTTTCTTATTTCCTTGATTTCTTTCATCTGAATTCATATGGCTTGCTCCAATATTACTTTTTTTTCATACTCTTTCCACCATAGGGCTGTAATACTACACTTCAACATTCTCCTTTTCATTGTCCTTTTTGTCAATTCTCTTATTTTCCTCTTCTATAACTTTCTTCTTCATTACCAAGATTTCCACAAGGGCATCCAATCTCACTTCTATCTTCTTCAACTCTGTAATTATTATCTTTTCTCTCACCTTTTCCCAATACTCTTCCCAAAATAACATTCTCGCAAGTCTTCCAATGACCAATCTTGTCTTCTTTTTCATAGGAATTTTTAGAGACTCACAAGTCCCTCTGCAATTAATAGTACTCCTTTCAAAAATATCTCACTCACACAACTATCCTCTACCCAACAAAGACTCAGAAGATGCTTCCTCTACCCACACTTTCTTAGTAGAGGAACTCTACACCTTCTACCCAACTTTATCTCTATTGGAGGATAGTAGTCACAAACCATCTTTCATGCTTGCAATAAACATACCTCCATAAAATCAACACTTAAACAATATTTAAATAAAATCTCTAGTACAAGATTATTTCATTTGCATTCAAATAAATACTAGAATTTTACAAAATTGTCAAAACTCAACATACTATCCATTAACAAAGCTTCAACTTAAACAACAATCATCTACAAAAAATATTAAGATTCAAATTTACAAAAATTCACCACAAAACCATCACTTTTGTCAATCACTACTCCCTGATTACCATGAATATTTTAAAATTCCTTTTCCTTTTTATGCTCCTCCTTCCCAATTTTCTATAACTTTTTTAATTTCTCAATTTCATTACCGTATTAGAAAGTTATACCAAATTTATTGAAAATGGGTCTCACATTCATGACCAAGACAATATTCCTCTCCCCAAAATGCTAGTCAAAACCTTCACTTCCTCCATTTTGGTGTAGTAATTCATGGCATTGGCCTCTTTAATTTTTTTGTCAAGAAAATTTTAGATCTCTACCAGAATTTTCATCCACTACCTCTTTTCCTCACCTCCACTCCCACAAAATTTTATTCCCTTTTTTTATTTAATCAAGGGAGTTACAAAAACAATAAAAAAATTAATACCCCAATCTAGGCATTGGATTTTACATTCCAAGAGTAATATTAAATAACACCAAAATTCTTCACATTTTATCTGAATTTGGATTCAAACAAAGTGTAGAAAGAAGGGGGACTTTCAAGGTTGTAGAAGGAGAGTTAATTCATGCCTGCAAGATAAAAACATACCCAAAATTGAAAAAGGAAAGATTAAATAAAAGACCTTTTGTTTTTCTAGGATTTCCCATGCACCCAAATGCTCCTACATCAAACAAATAGGGTAAGAAGAAATGTTCCATGAGTTGTAACTCATGAACATTTAAAAATATTGTGTTTATTTTTCAACCATCTTTCTTATTCATCAACCTGTTTCTTCTTCTTCACCTTGCTCTGAATCTTCATATCTCTTCCTTCATTCATCCTCTTTCTTCCCCTCATGAAATTCATTTCAAAATACCAATCCTATTCTATCCACCCCACTTCTTCACTATTAGTACCTATATACAAATTAGCATAGAAAAATATTTCCCTACTAATGTATCAATCTCATATCCATTATTGTAAACCATGCCATTTTCACATAAATCAAGCTCTTCTTTATTAGCTAATAATTTTGAAAATTCAAAATTTACCTCAAATTTTGTTGCAACTTTTGTTTCACCTATTGTTAACACAAGTCACTCCTTCTCTATTGCTGCAACCTACATTAATAAGTCACCTTCTTCATTTTTTGTTGCTCCAATTTTTTTATTCACTATCTTCCCCATAAACTCTTCTTCACTCTATTTTCCCAAAAATTCTAATGTTTCCAAGTCCATCAATGGACCAAACTTTGCTACAACTTCATGGTTATCTTCTACAACAATACTATCATTTTCAAGCACAAATTCATTTATCTCTTTCAAATCAAATTTTCTTTCTCAAATATCATATGGATGACTATTTACCTACATGTTTTCTTGCTTTGCTATTGTTTCCCCAACTTCAAAATCACCATATTCCTTTATCTTTTCTTCATGTAAATCAATATTTACTTTGTACAGAGATAATACCTCTATTTTTGCTACTGCAACTTCTTTTTTTGTGTATTTAATTTCATTTTTATTTTCTTTTATGTCATCAACAAGATGCACATCCGCTACTACATCTTTCTTTCTTCATTCTTTCCTTGTGTATTTCTTGTTTCCTTGCTTTCTTCCATCTGCATTTTTGTGGGATGCTCCCATGTGACTTTCTCTCCATACTCATTCCACCATAGGGCTACAACACTATACTTCAAAATTCTACTTTTCGTTGTCCTTTTTGTCAAGCCTCTAATTTTTCTCTTCTATAACTTACTTCTTCATTCCCAAGCTTTACTCAAGGATATCCAATTTCACTTCTATCTTCTTCAACTCTGCAATGAGCTTATTTTCTCTCACCTTTCCGCAATACTCTTCAAAAAATAACATTCTCACAGGTCTTCCAATGACCCACCTTTTCTTCTTTCTTAAGTAATTATTAGAGACTCACAAGTCCCTCTATAGTTACAAGTAATTCTTGCAACAATATCTCACTCACACAACTATCCTCTACCCAACAAAGAATATGGAAGATGCTTCCTCTTCCCACCCTCTCTCAGTGGAGGAATTCTACACCTTCTACCCAGATTTATCTTTGTTGGAGGATAGTAGTCACAGAACCTCTCTCTATCTCTCTTCCAACTTCACTGGTTCACTCTTCACAAAAAAAAGCTCTTGTGAAAACTCATACTCTACACATCTCACAACACAACAAGATCAACCTGCTCTGATACCATTTGATGAAGTCAACAATTGAGAAACGAAAAAGGTTTTTCAATTGTTGCAACCTTCCTTCATGAAATCAACAATTAAAAAAGTATTGAAATAAAATCTCCAACACAAGATTATTTCATTTTCATTGAAATAAATACTAGAAGCTCACAAAATTCTGAAAACTCAACATGGTATCCATTAACAAAGCTTCAACTTCAACAACAATTATCTACATACAAGATTAAGATTCAAATTTATAAATTTTCACCACAAACCCGTCACTTCTATCTATCACTGCTCTCTGATTATCACAAATATTTCAAAATGCCTTGTAGGTTTAATGCTCCTTCCCAATTTTTTTTTAAAAAAATAATTTCTCAATTTTGTTACTGTATGAGAAAGGAATGCCCAGTTTACTGAAATTGGGTGCCACAGTCATGACCCAGACAATCTTTCTCTCCCAAAAATGCCAATCAAAACCTCCACCTCCTCCATTCCGGCATGGTAAATAATGACATTGGCCTCTTTGATGTTTTTCCAAGAAAATTTCAAATATTTTTCAAAATTATCATCCACTCCCTCTTTTTGGCACCTCCACTCCCACAAACTTTTATTCCCTTTCTTTGTTTTTAATCCAGGGAGTTACCAAGAAAATAAAAAATAAATAATATCTCAATCTGGGCATTGGATTTTACATTCCAAGTGTAATGTGAAATAACATAAATTTTCTTCACATTTCATTTGAATTTGGAGCTAAATAAAGTGTAGAAAGAAGGGGGCCTTTTACGGTTGTATAAGGAGAGTTAATTCATGCCTGCAAGATAAAAACATACCCAAAATTTTTAAAAAAGGAAAATTAAATAAAATACCTTCTTTTTTTGTGTGCATGATTTCCCATGCACCCAAATGCTCTTGAATCAAACACCCAAGGTAAGCAGAAATGTTCCATGAGTTGGAACTCATGAACATTTAAAAATCTTGCGTTTATTTTTCAACCATCTTTCTTCTTTATCAACCTATTTCTTCTTCTTCACCTTGCTCTGAATCTTCCTAACTCTTCCTTCCTTCATCCTTCCTCTCTTTCTTCCCCACATGAAATTCATTTCAAAATACCAATGTTGGTCTTCCCACCCTACTTCTTCACTATCAACACCTGCATACAAATTAGCATTATCAAATTCATAGAAATCAAAGAATTTTTTTTGCACTTCTTTCTCACATTGTCTTCCTTCATCCTCCTCTTCTTCTATGTCAATAAAATTTATCATACCTCTCTATTTTTCACTTTGTAACCTATTATTGATGCCCATAACCATCTTTTTCGTTTCACTTTCTTTCACCAAATCATCAAAATACAAATTAGTTTCAGCTTCAATCATTTTTAAAAAATCAACAAAAATCTCAAGATTCTCCTCTTTCCCTACTAATGTATCAATATCATATCCATTATTTTAACCATGTCATTTTCATATAAATCAACCTCTTCTTTATCAACTATTAATTCTGAAAATTCAAACTTTACCTCAATGTTTGTTATGAATTTCATTTCACCTATTGTTAACACAAGTCTCTCCTTCTCTACTGCTGCAACCTGCATTAATACGTCACCTTCTTCTTCAACTTTTGATGCTCCTTCAATTTATTTATTCACTATATTCCTCATAAATTATTGTTCACTCTGTTTTCCCAAAAATTCTAATGTTTCCATGTCCTTCAATGGACAAAACTTTGCTACAACTTCACGGTTATCTTCTACAATAATACTATCCTTTTCACACACAAATTCATTTATCTCTTTCAAATCAATTTTTCTTTCATAAATATCATATGGATAACTATTTACCTAGATGTTTTTCTTGCTTTGCTATTATTTCCCCAACTTTACAATCACCATTTTCCTTTATCTTTTCTTCATGAAAATCAGTATTTACTTTACACAACTTAAAAGGAGGAGATAATACCTCTATTTTTGCTATTGCAACCTCTTTTTTTGTGCATGTAATTTCATTTTTACTTTCTTTTATGTTGTCAACAAGATGCACATCTGCTGCTACCTCTTTCTTTCTCCATTCTTTCCTTACTTTCTTTCATCTGCATTCATGTGGGCTACTCCCATATGGCTTTCTTTCCATATTCTTTCCACCATAGGGATATAACACTATACTTCAACATTCTCCTTTTCGCTGTCCTTTTTGTCAAGTCTTTGATTTTCCTCTTCTATAGCTTGCTTCTTCATTCCCAAAATTTCCTCAAGGGCATCCAATATCACTTCTATCTTCTTCAACTCTCCAATGAGATTATTTTCTCTCACCTTTTCCCAATACTCTTCCCAAAATAACATTCTCATGGGTCTTCCAATGACCCATCTTGTCTTCTTCTCCATAGGAATTTTTAGAGACTCACAAGTCCTTCTACAGTTACTAGTACTCCTTGCACTAATATCTCACTCACACAACTATCTTCTACCCAAAAAAGACTCTAGAAGATGCTTCCTCTACCCACCCTCTCTCAGTGGAGGAACTCTACACCTTCTACGCTGATTTATCTCTGTTGGAGGTAGTAGTCACATACCCTCTTTCATGCCTGCAACAAAAATAACTTCTAAAAAAACTCTCTATCTCTCTTCCAGCTTCATTGATTCACTCTTCACCAAAACAAGCTCCTGCAACAAACTCATACTCAACATATCACAACCTAACAAGATCAACTTGCTCTGATAACATTTGATTCAGTCAACAATTGAGAAACTAAAAATGTTTTTCAATTGTTGCAGCCTTCCTTCATGAAATCAACACTTAAAACAATATTGAAATAAAATCTAACACAAGATTATTTCATTTGCATTCAAATAACTACTGAAAGTTCAAAAAAATCTCAAAACTCAACATGATATCCATTAAAAAAGCTTCAACTTCAACAACAATCATCTATAGACAAGATTAAGATTCAAATTTAGAAAGTTTCACCACAAACTCGTCACTTCTATCTATCAATGCTCTTTGATTATCACGAATATTTCAAAATGCCTTTTGGGTTTAATTCTCCTCATTGCTTGTTTTCTAGAACTTTTTCAATTTCTCAATTTTGTTACTGTATGAGAAAGTAATGCCCAATTTATTGAAATTGGGTCTCACAGTCATGACCCAAACAATATTCCTCTCCCCAAAATGCTAGTCAAAACCTCCACCTCCTCCATTCTAGCATGGTAATTCATGACATTGGCCTCTTTAATGTTTTTTCCAAGAAAAATTCAAATCTTTGCCAAAATTATAATCCACTCCCTATTTCTAGTATCTCCACTCCCACAAACTTTTATTCCCTTTCTTTTTATTTAATCTAGGGAGTTAGAAAAATAGTTAAAAAATAATAATATCTCAATCTAGGCATTGGATTTTACATTCCCAAGTGCAATGTGAAATAACACCAAATTTCTTCACATTTGATCTAAATTTGGAGCCAAAAAAGTGTAGAAAGAAGGGGGCCTTTCAAGGTTGTAGAAGGAGAGTTAATTCATGCCTGCAAGATAAAAATAGACACAAAATTAAAAAAGGCAAGACTAAATAAAAGACCTTTTTTTTGGTGTCTAGGATTGCCTATGCACCCAGATGCTCCTGCATCAAACACCTAGGGTAAGAAGAAATGTTCCATGAGTTGGAACTCATGAACATTTAAAAATATTGTGTTTATTCTTCAACCATCTTTCTTTTTTATCAACCTTTTTTCTTCTTCTTCACCTTGCTTTGAATCTTCCTATCTCTTCCTTCATTCATCCCTCTTCTCTTTCTTCCTCACATGAAATTCATTTTAAAATACCAATGTTGTTCTTTTCACCCTACTTCTTCACTATCAACACCTGCATACAAATTAGCATTGAAAATTTTATAGAAATCAAAGAATTTTGTTTGCACTTCTTTCTCACCTTGTCTTCCTTCATCCTCCTCTTCTTCTATGCAAATAAAGTTTATCTTACCTTTATGTTTTTTAGTTTGTAACCCTATAATTCTACCCATAACCACCTTTCTCATTTCACTTTATTTCACCAAATCATCAAAATATAAATCAATTCGAACATCAACTTCAACAAATTTTGAAAAATCAACAAAAATCTCAATATTCTACGATTTCCATACTAGTGTATCAATCTCATATCCATTATTGTAAACCATGTCATTTTCACATAAATCAACATCTTCTTTATCAGCTAATAATTCTGAAAATTCAAACTTTACCTCAATGTTTGTTGCAACTTTTGTTTCACCTCTTGTTAATGCAAGCCTCTCCTTTACTACTACAATCTGCATTAATAAGTCACCTTCTTCCTCATTTTTTGTTGCTCCTTCAATTTCTTTATTCACTTTTTTCCCCATAAAATTTTCTTCACTCTATTTTCCCAAAACTTCATATGTTTCTAAGTCCTTCTGATAGAGCCTCAAATTTTTTTTGCAAAATCTTGAGAAAATCCTATTTTGGTCACAATTGTAGGCTTATGCATTCATGGATGGATTAGGGTTTTGGTCCAAAAACCCTCATTGTGCAGTTTCTTATTATTAACCCTTGGGTGTTTTAATTCTATGTTGACCTATTACAATCAATTCTTGGGCATATAAGTCACCATCTAAGTCATCGAATGCATGTTTTCATCTGTCCCTTTTTTCATAGGTTTGTTGGTTACCCGAAGATTTATTATTGTTTTAAACTCTCCCAAAGTTTGGCCAAATATTTTATAGCAAGGAATTATGTTTAAAATTTTCTTCTGAGGGTCGAGTCTCATCGGCCTAGTCATGGCCCCCCTTTTAAACACATATTTTCTATATTAGCGAAATATCTATCCACTCAAGTGGTCATCCATCGCTGAAGTTCTTTCAACCGACGGGTTCCTTTCTGTGATTAGCCATGACTATTTTCTCCTTTTGTATCGCTCATCACCAAAGTTCTTCAAGCCTTCAGCTTCATTTCTATGATGAGCGATAGTTGTGGTAGTGTGTTCCATTGAACCATCACTGAAATATGTTAGTAACTCTTTCAATCTTCTTTCTAGTGTTATTCATAATTATTTCCAAGATAAAGAAGAACTTGTGGATAGCAATGGCAACTTTAAATTTCCTGATGTTAAGATATCAGATCTATATCCTGCATTAAGGCAAAAATGATGAATAGTGTGCGACATCGAAATTAACTTAAAGTTTCTGGTGTTGGTATATGCCCAGTTTATCTACCATTCTTACTTCCAGAAGATATTAAGAGATGGAAAGATAAAGGATTTTTTCATGTGCATTTTTCTTTAGTTGATATTATTCTCCATCCTCATTTTAATTATGATATAGGAGCTGAATACTTTGGAACTCTCATAGATACTAGATGTAGAATCTGGGATCAGGCAGTCATAGGACAATTCAGAGGGAGACTGGTAAAATCCTCTGATGAAAACAAAGGTGGTGATGCTATAATGTCTGTTAGACCAAATTTCACCATAAATCTTGATGACAAATATGTCCAATCTGCTTTTTGCCTTCTCTTACAAGTTAAAGGGGTTGTTTTACAACCAGATTCAGTCTATGCTACTATAGGTGGTAGATGTGTGTATAGATTACTTAACACCATTTTTCCTCCTTCCATTTTTCCAGCGGGGGTAAGTTATACAGAGGCAAAATTCTAATGTTGATGATTATGGTAGGCATATTGATTCTACTGGGTTTGATATAGGTTTCCCTGTGATTGAAAAACTCATAAACCAAACTCAGCCTAAGTTTCAGAAACTTCCAACATCTTCTTCTGGTTTCTTATCAGAAAAACCCAGACAACAAAGTAGAAGACTTGCAAGTATTGATTTACAAGCCTTACCAGATGAAACCATGTTTACACAACCTGAAGCCTCTACAAGTGGATAACCTCCCATCATCAGATCTTATTCTCATCCCGCAATTTTCCCAATACCTCTAACAAACCATTTATTGATTATAATCCTGAGGAGTCAATAGGTTCTAACCATTTTCCCATATAATACCTCTAACAAAACATCTGTAAATCCTTATAAGCCTTCCTGAAGAGCCTCGATAGGTTCTAACTATTTTCCCACATACAAACAACCATCTGTAAATCCTTATCCTTCTAGAGCCTCATTGGCAACACTCTCTGATCTTAGCAGTAACCCTGAATTAATGAATAAGCTTGCACGCCAAGTTAGCCAAAGACTCTCTTTGACACCAAAAACAAAGTAGAAAATAGATCAGAAAGGAAAAGGAATTAAGCTCACAAAAATGGGAGAAAAAAGTTGTATGCTTAGAGAAAAGCTTCCTAAGTCCAAACTCCCACGAGCTGGCTCAGAAAAGAGACATAAATACAAGATGGAACTAAATAATCAGGAATAGGAGATTACCAGTTATGAACCAGGCAGATGGCCTACTCCTGAGACTTTTACGGTCTTAAATCCTGAAAAGAAACTATGGGGAAAATATGAAGCAAGACTTCATACAGACTTGGGAAAAAAGCAAAAGAATTCAGAAGCATAGAGAAATTGGATTTCTCAATGGATGATTTCTGCCCAAGACAATTTTGATGATATGGCTGTTGACTTGAGATTTTCTGCTGAACAGTCATTAGAATCTGTAAATAAATTAGAAATAGTCTCTGAAGATCAGCATTCTTAAAAATGTGGAGCATTATTGTGGAACTCTGTCAAATGACATATCTAGTGTAAATTATGATGTCACTCAGACTCATAATAGTGTAAAGAGATTAGTCTCTACACAAGAACATCAAGATAATTATCTGACCCATATCTATGGAGAACAGCAAAATAATGAGTCATCTAGAAAGACAACTCTAGAATGACAGCTCATACAGAAAACAAAGTCCTCCTAGAGACAGTAGCCAAAAAACTAGAAAAGGTCAGGTTATACACAAAGAAAATCAGAGTAGCATAAACTGGAAAAGATAGTTCTGAAGAAGAGGATCAAGATAAAAAGGTAAACAAAAAGAATTTGTAAAACAGAAAAAGATTCTGATTCAAAGAAGAAAGCCTCTTCATGAAGAAAAGGATGGAAATTCTTCTTCTAAGAAGTCATCATCTCATAGAATCTCTCCACATGTTCCGATGCCAAAAATAAAGGAACATACTCTAGCCAACAAAGAAGAACCTGTCAAAGATTGGCTTGAAGAGATAGGAGTAGAACAAGAACAAACATAACCAGTATACATGGATGAACC
>VDFB02271429.1:0-86247 GCA_007258455.2 Sequoia sempervirens | reverse complement strand
TTTTGAAATGCATACTCTACTCTTGTAAAAAAAATCAAGTTATAAATGAAAAAATCAAGGGTATTCTCGTTTATCTTCAAATGTTCAATTGAATGTGTGTCCTTGTTTTTGCTTTAACTCAAAGAGTCAATTAAATTATTGAAGAGGGTCATGGATTTGTAAGAATTTGCACATGATCTCATAAGAATTTAAGTTTTAGACATTGTAAGTTTTCAGATTGCAAAGAATTATGAAAATAGTCCACCATTGTCTGAGTTAAATAGCTTGTGTATTACTGGTTATTGCATATTTGACCCCGTATGCCCAATTAATGAAGCACTAGTCTAATTGTTAAGAATTCTTACAATTAAATTAATTGGTGATATGTCTGGCTATGGATTTAAAATGAGAACAAATTTCATTTAAGAATATTTCAATTATGAAATATGAGTTTGAAATATCCTCTTGTTACTAGAAAATATATAATCATTTACTCAAAGGTCAGCCAAATCTTTAGTGGATTACATTTATTTGCAAATAATAGGACTGATTTATGCATAGAAGTATTCTCTATCAAATAAATCAAAATGAACACAATAAGGAACACCCTCCTTGGTCCCACAAAGACTAAAGTGTAGGAGTAAAGACCTCAAAATCCTTTACTCATTATGTTGGCCACTCAACTTGACGATTCTTAACCATAGGGGTCGGTTACCCTTTAGAGAATTCCAAGGGTGTTTTGGAAAAAACAACCAACACCTTCAATGGATCAAACTTTGTAGCAACTTCATGGTTATCTTCTACAACAATACTATAATTTTCATGTACAAATTCATTTATCTCTTTCAACTCAAATTTTCTTTCACAAATATCATATGGATGACTATTTAACCAGATGTTTTCTTTCTTCTCTATTGTTGCCCCACCTTCACAATCACCATATTCCTCTATCTTTTCTTCATGAAAATCAATATTTACTTTGCACAACTCAAAAAAAGGAGATATTACCTCTGTTTTTGCTGCTGCAACCTCTTTTCTTTTTGCATGCAATTTCATTTTTATTTTCTTGTATGTCATCAACAAGATGTACATCTATTGCTACCTATTTCTTTCTCTATTCTTCCCTTGTTCCTTTCTTCTTTCCTTGCTTTCTTTCATCTGAATTCATGTGGCTTGCTCCCATACGACTTTCTTTCCATACTCTTTCCACCATAGGGTTGCAACACTACACTTCAACATTCTCCTTTTCACTTTCCTTTTTGTCAATCTTCTGATTTTCTTCTTCTATAACTTGCTTCTTCATTCCCAAGCTTTCCTCAAGGGCAGACAATCTCACTTATATCTTCTTCAACTCTTTAATGAGCTTCTTTTCTCTAACCTTTTCCCAATACTCTTCCCAAAATAACATTCTCACAAGTCTTCCAATGACCCATCTCATCTTCCTTGTCACAAGTATTTTTAGAGACATGCAAGTCCGTCTAAAATTTAGAGTACTTCTTACAACAATATCTCACTCACACAACTACCCTCTACCCAACAAAGACTAGAAGATGCTTCCTCTACCCATTTTCTCTTAGTGGAGGAACTTTACACCTTCTACCTAGCTTTATCCTTATTGAAGGATAGTAGTCACAGACCATCTTTCACACTTCCAATAAACATACCTTCATAAAATCAACACTTAAAATAATATTTAAATAAAATCTCCAGTGCAAGATACTTCATTTGCATTCAAATAAATACTATAATTTTTCAAAATTCTCAAAACTTAACATGCTATCCATTAACAAATCTTCAACTTCAACAACAATCATCTATAGACAAGATTAAGATTCAAATTTACAAAGTTTCACCACAAACCATCACTTTTTTTTATCACTACTCCCTGATTATCACAAATTTTTTAAAGCACCTTTTGGTTTTTATGCTCCTCCTTCCTAGCTTTCCATAACTTTTTTAATTTCTCAATTTCATTACCGTATGAGAAAGTTATGCCAAATTTAATAAAATTGGGTCTCACAGTCATGACCCAGACAATCTTCCTCTCCCCAAAATGCTAGTCAAAACCTCAACCTCCTCCATTCTAGCATGATAATTCATGACATTGGCCTCATTAATTTTTTTTCCAAGAAAATTTAAATCTTTTCCAAAATTATCATCCACTACCTCTTTTTCAGCACCTCCACTCCCACAAACTTTTATTCCCTTTCTTTTTATTTAATCAAGGGAGTTACAAAATCAATGAAAAAAATTAATATCCCAATATGGGCATTGGATTTTACATTCCAAGAGTAATGTGAAATAACACCAAATGTCTTCACATTTCATTTGAATTTGGAGTCAAAAAAAGTGTAGAAAGAAGGGTGCCTTTCAAGGTTGTAGAAGGAGAGTTAATTCACGCCTCCAAGATAAAAACATACCCAAAATTGAAAAAGGCAAGATTAGATAAGAGAATATTTTGTGTGCAGGATTTCCATGCACCTAGATGCTCCTATTATTGCTTCCTCATAACCACCTTTTTCCATTTCACTTTCTTTCACCAACTCATCAAAATACAAATCAGTTTGAACATCAACTTCAACAAATTTTGAATAATCAACAAAAATCTCAATATTATCCTTTTTCCCTACTAATTTATCAATCTCATATCCATTATTGTAAACCATGTCATTTTCATATAAATCAACCTCTTCTTTATCAGCTAATAATTCTGAAAATTCAAACTTTACCTCAATGTTTTTGCAACTTTTGTTTCACTTGTTGTTAATGCAAGCCACTCCTTTATTGCTGCAACCTACATTAATAATTCACCTTCTTTTTCATTTACTGCTGGTCCTTCAATTTCTTTATTCATTATCTTCCCCATAAACTCTTCTTCACTTTGTTTTCCCAAAAAATCTAATGTTACCAAGTCCTTCAATGAATCAAACTTTGCTACAACTTCATGGTTATCTTCTACAACAATACTATCATTTTCATGCACAAATTCATTTATCTCTTTCAAATCAAATTTTCTTTCACAAATATCATATGGATGACTATTTACCTAGATTTTTTCTTCCTTCAAAATTGTTTCCCCAACTTCACAATTACCATATTCCTTTATCTTTTCTTCATGCAAATCAATATTTACTTTGCACAACTCAAAAGAAGGAGATAATACCTCTTTTTTTATGCATGTAATTTCATTTTTTATTTTCTTTTGTGTCATAAACAAGATTCACATCTTCTGCAACCTCTTTCTTTCTCCATTCATTCTGTGTGCCTTTCTTCTTTCCTTACTTTCTTTCATCTAAATTCATGTGGGCTACTCCCATATGACTTTCTTTCCATCCTCTTTCCACCATAGGGCTACAACACTATACCTCAACATTCTCCTATTTTTCAAGCCTCTGATTTTCCTCTTCTATAACTTGCTTCTTCATTCCCAAGCTTTCCTCAAGGGAATCCAATCCCACTTCTATCTTCTTCAACTCTATAATGAGATTATTTTCTCTCACCTTTTCCCAATACTCCTCCCAAAATAACATTCTCATGGGTCTTCCAGTGACCCATCTTGTCTTCTTTTCCATAGGAATTTTTAGATACTCACAAGTCCCTCTACAGTTACAAGTACTCCTTGCAACAATATCTCACTCACACAAATATCCTCTACCCAACAAAGACTCTAGAAGATGCTTCCTCTACCCACCATCTCTTAGTGGAGAAACTCTACACCTTCTACCTAGATTTATCTCTCTTGGAGGATAGTAGTCATAGAAACTATTTCATACCTACAACAAACATACCTTCTAACAACTCTCTCTATCTTTTATCCAGCTTCAATGCTTCACTTTTCACCAAAATATCCTCCTGCAACAAACTCATACTCAACACATCTTACAACCTAAAAAGATCAACTTGATCTGATACCATTTGATGCAGTCAACAATTGAGAAACCAAAAATGTTTTTCAATTATTAAAAACTTCCTTCATGAAGTCAACACTTAAAACAATATTGAAATAAAATATTGAACACAAGATTATTTCATTTGCATTCAAATAAATACTGGAAGTTCAAAAATTTCTCAAAACTCAACATGCCACCCATTAACAAAGCTTCAACTTCAACAACAATCATCTACAAACAAGATTAAGATGCTTCCTCTACCCACGCTCTCTTAGTGGAGGAACTCTACACCTTATACCCATATTTATCTCTCTTGGAGGATAGTAGTCATAGACCCTCTTTCATAACCGCAACAAACATACCTTCTCACAACTCTCTCTATTTGTCTTTCATCTTCACCACTTCACTCTTCACCAAAACAACCTCCTAAAACAAAATCATACTCAACACGTCTCACAACCTAAAAAGATCAACCTACTCTAATACCATTTTATGCAATCAACAATTGAGAAACCAAAAATGTTTGTCAATTGTTACAACCTTCCTTCATGAAATCAACACTTAAAACAATATTGAAATAAAATCTCCAACACAAGATAATCTCATTTGCATTCAAATAAATACTGGAAGTTCACAAAATTCCCAAAACTCAACATGCTATCCATTAACAAAGCTTCAACTTCAACAAAATCATCTCCAAACAAGATTAAGATTTAAATTTGCAAAGTTACCATATGAGAAAGTAATGCTCAATTTACGGAAATTGGGTCTCACAGTCATGATTGGGACAATCTTCCTCTCCCCAAAACGCTAGTCAAAACCTCCACCTCCTCCATTTTGGCATGGTAATTCATGACATTGACCTCTTAATGTTTTTTCCAATAAAAATTCAAAACTTTTCCAAAATTATCACCCACTCCCTCTTTTTGGCACCTCCACTCACACAAACTTTTATTCCCTTTCTTTTTTATTTAATCCAAGGAGTTACGAAAGCAATTAAAAATAATAATATCTCAATCTAGGCATTGGATTACATTCCAAGTGTAATGTGAAACAACACCAAATGTATTCACATTTCATTTGAATTTGGAGCCAAACAAAGTGTAGAAAGAAAGGGGCATTTCAAGGTTGCAAGAGGAGAGTTAATTCATGCATGCAAGATAAAAACAAACCCAAAATTAAAAAAGAAAAGATTAAATAAAAGTCTCTTTTTTTGTTGTGCAGGATTTCTCATGCACCTAGATGCTCCTGCATCAAACACCCATGGTAAGAAGAAATGTTCCATGGGTTAGAAATCATGAACATTTAAAAATCTTGTTTTTATTCTTCAACCATCTTTCTTCTTTATCAACCTATTTCTTCGTCTTCACCCTGCTTTGAATCTTCCTATATCTTCCTTCATTCATCCTTCTTCTCTTTCTTCCCCTCATGAAATTCATTACAAAATACCAATTTTTTTCTTTCTACCCTACTTCTTCACTATCAACACCTGCATACAAATTAGCATTGACAAATTTATAGAAATCAAAGAATTTTGTTTGTACTTCTTTCTCACCTTGTCTTCCTTCATCCTCCTCTTCTTCTATGTCAATAAATTTTATCATTCCTTTTTGTTTTTCAGTTTGTAACCTAGTATTGCTACCCATAACCATCTTTCCCATTTTACTTTCCTTCACCAACTCATCAAAATACAAATCGGTTTGAACATAACCTTCAATTTTTTTTAAAAAATCAACAAAAATATCAATATTCTCCTCTTTCCCTACTTGTGTATCAAACTCATATCCATTATTGCAAACCATGTCATTTTCATATTAATCAACCTCTTCTTTATTAGCTAATAATTCTAAAAATTCAAACTTTACCTCAATGTTTGTTGAAACGTTTGTTTCACCTCTTGTTAACACAAGCCACTCCTTCTCTATTGCTGCAACCTGCATTAATAAATCACCATCTTCATTTTCTATTGATCCTTCAATTTCTTTATTCACTATCTTCTACATAAACTCTTCTTCACTCTATTTTCCCAAAAATTATAATGTTTCCAAGTCCTTTAGTGGACCAAACTTTGCTACAACTTCATGGTTATCTTCTACAACAATACTATCCTTTTCATGCACAAATTCATTTATCTCTTTCAAATCAAATTTTCTTTCACAAATATCATATGTATGACTATTTACCTAGATTTTTTCTTGCTTCACTATTGTTTCCCCAACTTCACAATCACCATATTTCTTTATCTTTTCTTCATACAAATCAAAATTTACTATACACAACTCAAAATAAGGAGATAATACTTCTATTTTTGCTATTGCAACCTCTTTTTTTGTGCATGTAATTTAATTTTTATTTTCTTTTATGTCATCAACAAGATTCACATTTGCTGCTACCTCTTTCTTTATCCATTCTTTCATTTTTCCTTTCTTCTTTCCTTGCTTTCTTTCATTTGCATGATTTGTGTGGGTTGCTCCCATATAACTTTCTTTCCATACTCTTTCCACAATAGGGATACAACATTATACTTCAACATTCACCTTTTCACTATCCTTTTTGTCAAGCCTCTAATATTTCTCTTCTATAACTTTCTTCTTCATTCCCAAGTTTTCCTCAGGGGCATCCAACCTCACTTTTATCTTCTTCAACTTTGCAATGAGCCTTTTTTCTCTCACTTTTTCCCAATACTCTTTCTAAATAACATTCTCACGGGTCTTCTAGTGACCTGACTTGTCTTCTTTTCCACTAGAATTTTTAGAGACTCACAAGTCCCTCCCTAGTTACAAGTACTCCTTACAACAATATCTCATTCACACAATTATCCTCTACCCAACAAAGACTTTGGAAGATGCTTCCTCTACCCACCCTCTCTCAATGGAGAAACTTTACACCTTCTACCCAAATTTCTCTCTGTTGGAGGATAGTAGTCACATACCCTCTTCAATGCGTGCAACAAACATACCTTCTCACAACACTCTCTATCTCTCTTCCAACTTCACCACTGCACTCTTCACCAAAACATGCTCCTATAATAAACTCATACTCAACACATCTCACAACCCAACAAGATCAACATGCTTTGATACTGTTTGATGCAGTCAAAAATTTGGAAACCAAAAAGATTTTTCAATTGTTGTAGCCTTCATTCATGAAATCAACAATTAAAACAGTATTTAAATAAAATCTCCAACACAAGATTATTTTATTTGCATTCAAATAAATACTAGAAGTTCACAAAATTCTAAAAACTCAACATGGTATCCATTAACAAAGCCTCAACTTCAACAACAATCATCTATAGATAAGATTAAGATTCAAATTTGTAAAGTTTCACCACAAACCTGTCACTTATGTCTATCATTGTTCTTTGATTATCAAGAATCTTTCAAAATTCCTTCTGGGTTTAATGCTCCTCCTTCCCATTTTTCTAGAACTTTTTCAATTTCTCAATTTTGTTACCGTATGAAAAAGTAATGCCCAATTTTCAAAAATTGGGTGTCATAGTCATGACCCAAACAATCTCCCTCTCCCCAAAATGTGATTCAAAACCTCCACCTCCTCCATTCTAGCATAGTAATTCATGGCATTTTCCTCTTTAATATTTTTTTAAAGAAACATTCAAATATTTGCCAAAATTATCATTCGCTCCCTCTTTCTGGCACCTCCACTCCCACAAACTTTTATTCCCTTTCTTTTTATTTAATCCATAGAGTTACAAAAACAATTAAAAAATTTAATATCTCAATTTGGGCATTAGATTTTACATTCCAAGTGTAATGTGAAATAACACAAAATTTCTTCACATTTCATCAGAATTTTCAGCCAAACAAAGTGTAGAAAGAAGGGGGCCTTTCAAGGTTGTAGAAGGAGAGTTAATTCATGCCTGCAAAACAAAAACAAACCCACAATTAAAAAAAGGAAAGATTAAATAAAAGACCTTTTTCTATTGTGCAGGATTGCCTGTGCACCTAGATGCTCCTGCATCAAACACCCACAGTAAGAAGAAATGTTCCATGAGTTGGAACTCATGAACATTTAAAAATATTTTGTTTATTCTTCAACCATCTTTCTTATTTATCAACATGTTTGTTCTTCTTCACCCTGCTTTGAATTCTTCTTCACCCTACTCTGAATTATCCTATCTCTTCCTTCCTTCATCCTTCCTCTCTTTCTTCCCATCATTAAATTCATTTCAAAATACCAATGTTGATATTTCTACCCTACTTCTTCACTATCAACACCTGCATACAAATTAGCATTGACAAATTTATAGAAATCAAAGAATTTTGTTTGCACTTTTTTCTCACCTTGTCTTCCTTCATCCTCCTCTTCCTCTATGTCAATAAAGTTTACCATACCTTTATGTTTCAGTTTTTAACCTATTATTGCTTCCCATAACCATCTTTCCCATTTCACTTTCTTTCACCAACTCGTCAAAATACAAATTAGTTTGAACATCAACTTCAATTTTTTTTGAAAAATCAACAAAAATCTCAATATTATTTTCTTTGTCTACTAGTGTATCAATCTCATATCCATTATTGTAAACCATGTCATTTCCATATAAATCAACCTCTTCTTTATCAACTAATAATTCTGAAAATTCAAACTTTACCTCAATGTTTGTTGCAAATTTTGTTTCACTTGCTATTAATGCAAGCCACTCCTTCTTTACTATTACAATTTGCATTAATAAGTCACCTTCTTCTTCATTTGTTGCTACTCCTTCAATTCCTTTATTCACTATCTTACCCATAAACTCTTCTTCACATTGTTTTCCCCAAAAATTCAATTGTTTCCAAGTCCTTCAATGGACCAAAATTTGGTGCAACTTCATGGTTATCTTCTACAATAATACTATCATTTTCATGCACAAATTCCTTTATCTCTTTCAAATCAAATTTTATTTCACAAATATCATATGGATGGCTATTTACCTGGATGTTTTCTAGCTTCTCTATTATTTCCCCAACTTCACAATCACCATATTCCTTTGTGTTTTCTTCATGGAAATCAATATTTACTTTGTACAACTCAAAAGAAGGAGATATTACATCTATTTTTGCTTCTACAACCTCTTTTTTTATACATGCAATTTCATTTTTATTTTCTTTTGTGTTGTCAACAAGATGCACATCCACTGCTACCTCTTTCTTTCTCCATTATTTCCTTGTGCCTTTCTTCTTTCCTTGATCTCTTTCATCTACATTCATATGGGTTGATCCCATATGACTTTCTTTCCATACTCTTTCCACCATAGGGCTGCAACACTACACTTAAACATTCTCCTTTTCACTATCCTTTTTGTCAAGCCTCTAATTTTTCTCTTCTATAACTTTCTCCTTCATTCCCAAGCTTTCCTCAATGGCATCCAATCTCACTTCTATATTCTTCAACTTTTCAATGAGCTTATTTTCTCCCACCTTTCCTAATACTCTTCCCAAAATAAAATTTTCATGATTCTTCAAATGACCCATCTCGTCTTATTTTTCATAGGAATTTTTAGAGACTCACAAGTCCCTCTATAGTTACAACTACTCCTTGCAACAATATCTCACTCAGACAACTATCCTCTACCAACAAAGACTTTGGAAGATGCTTCCTCTTCCCACCCTCTCTCAGTGGAGGAACTCTACACCTTCTACCAAACTTTATCTCTATTGGAGGAAAGTAGTCATAGACTCTCTTTCATTCATGTAATAAACATACCTTCTCACAACTCTCTATATCTCTCTTCCAACATCATCGCTTCACTCTTCACCAAAAAAATATCTTGAAACAAACTCATACTCAACACATCTCACAACCCAACAAGATAAATCTTCTCTAATACCATTTCATGAAGTCAAAAATTTAGAAACCAAAATGGTTTGTCAATTGTTCTAGTCTTCCTTCATGAAATCAACAACTAAAACAATATTGAAATAAAATATCCAGCACAAGATTATTTCATTTGAATTCAAATAAATACTAGAAGTTTGAAAAATTCTCAAAACTCAACATGTTATCCATTAACAAAGCTTTAAATTCAGAAACAATCATCTATAGACAAGATTAAGATTCAAAATTTTCAAGTTTCACCACAAACCTATCAATTTTGTCTATCATTTCTCCCTAATTATCACGAATCTTTCAAAATGCCTTCTGGGTTTAATACTCCTCCTTCCAAGTTGTCCATAACTTTTTGATTTATCAATTTTGTTACTATATGAGAAAGTTATGCCCAATTTACTAAAATTGGGTCTCATTGTCACGACCCGGACAATCTTCCTCTCCCTAAAATGCCAGTGAAAACCTCTACCTCCTCCATTCTGGAATGTTAATTCATGACATTGGCCTCTTTAATATTTTTGCTAAGAAAAATTAAAATATTTTCCAAAATTATCATCCACTCCCTCTTATCAGCACCTCCACTCCCACAAACTTTAATTCCCTTTCTTTTTATTTAATCTAGGGAGTTACAAAAACAATAAAAAAAATTAATATCTCAATCTAGGCATTGGATTTTACATTCCAAGTGTAATGTGAAATAACACCAAATGTCATCACATTTCATCTAAATTTGGAGCCAAAAAAATTGTAGAAAGAATGGGTCCTTTCAAGGTTGTAGAAGGAGAGTTAATTCATGCCTAGAAGATAAAAAAACACCCAAAATTAAAAAAGGCAAGATTAAATAAAAGACTTTTTTTTTTCTATTGTGCAAGATTGCTTGTGGACCCAAATGCTCATGCATCAAACACCCATGGAAAGAAGAAATGTTCCATGAGTTGGAATTCATGAACATTTAAAAATCTTTTGTTTATGGGTATGTGTAGGATCATGATGGGCCAAAAAGTGGCAATATGATCGATATGTGTAGGGTATGTGGTTGACGACTTTTTTTTACCCAAAAATGATGAAACGAAAAGGTTTTTTAAAGGAGACTATTATCTTTCCACCCATATAAATTATGCTTTACTTTGAATTTAATAAATAATTATTATTCATTTTCTATTTGAATTACGACTAAAGTTTTGATTGATAGGTTGATTGAAAAACATCTATAGCTTTCAAACGGTATCATATTTATTGAATCCAAAACATGTGTCACATTCTATGATTTGCATACTATAGGATTTTTAAAAAAATGAATTTCATGAATTTTTTACCAAGTTAAGGTGGTCATACATACGAGCTTTTATATTTTTTAAAAGTTGTAATAAAAAATTCATAAAATTATTGACTTGGAAAAAAATTACAAAAAAATATGCACCACATCAAGATATGAGTCCTCTACTTATATATCTAAAATATTATAAAAAAAGTATTATCATTTTATTGTGGTTAGGGTGGTCAGATAGACAACTACTAATTTTTTCCCTAAAATTTAAGTGCTACTACATTGAAATTTCACATTTTCACCAAATAGATTTTTATTAAAAATAAACCTAGTAGATTAGAAACTACATTCAATTTGCTACAGGTTCTATTCTTACATATTTTTGAAATAATATAGATAACTTATTCAAATTTTTACGTCAAGTTGCCTAACTCTGATTTTTCTGAATTTTTATTGCCACTTAAGGGCCTATTTTTTCCATGATGATCCTGCACATACCCTTATTCTTCAACCATCTTTCTTCTTTATCAACATGTTTCTTCTTCTTCACCCTACTCTGAATCTTCATATCTCTTCCTTCCTTCATCCTTCCTCTCTTTCTTCCCCTCATGAAATTCATCTCAAAATACTAATGTTGTTTTTTCCACCATACTTCTTCACTATCAACACTTGTATAAAAATCAGCATTGACAAATTCATGGAAATCAAAGAATTTTGTTTTCACTTCTTTCTCACCTTGTCTTCCTTCATCCTCATCTTCTTCGATGTCAATAAAGTTTATCATACCTATTTTTTTCAGTTTGTAACTTGTTATTTCTTCCCATAACCATCTTTCCCATTTCACTTTCTTTCACCAACTCATCAAAATACAAAATAGTTTGAACATCAACTTCAACAAATTTTGAAAAATCAACAGATATCTCAATCTTCTTCTCTTTCCCTACCATTGTAGCAATCTCATATCCATTATTGTAAACCATGTCATTTTCATATAAATCAACCTCTTCTTTATCAACTAATAATTCTAAAAATTCAAACATTACCTCAATGTTTATTGCAAATTTTGTTTCACCTATTGTTAACACAAACCACTCCTTTGTTGTTGAAATCTACATTAATAAGTCACCTTCTTCTTCATTTGTTGCCACTCCTTCAATTTATTTAATTACTATGTTTCGGGCATATAAACTCTTCTTCACTCTATTTTCCCAAAAATTCAAATGTTTCCAAGTCCTTCAACAAATCAAACTTTGCTACAACTTCATGGTTATCCTGTACAACAATACTATCCTTTTCATGCACAAATCCATTTATCTCTTTCAAATCAAATTTTCATTCAAAAATATCATATGGATGACCATTTACCTGGATGTTTTCTTTCTTCTCTATTGTTGCCCCAACTTCACTATCACCATATTCCTTTATGTTTTCTTCATGCAAATCAATATTTACTTTGCACAACTCAAAAGAAGGAGATAATACCTCTATTTTTGTTGTTGCAACCCTTTTTTTTTGTGCATGCAATTTCATTTTTATTTTCTTTTATGTCGTCAACAAGATGCACATTTGTTGCTACCTCTTTCTTTCTCCATTCTTTCCTTGTGCCTTTCTTCTTTCTTTACTTTCTTTCATCTGCACTCAGGTGGGCTGCTCCCATATGACTTTCTTTTCATACTCTTACCACCATAGGGTTGCAACACTACACTTCAGCATTCTCCTTTTTGTTGTACTTTTTGTCAAGCCTCTGATTTTCCTCTTCTATAACTTGCTTCTTCATTCCCAAGCTTTCCTCAATGGCATCCAATCTCACTTCTATCTTATTCAACTCTACAATGAGCTTATTTTCTCCCACCTTTTCCAAATATTCTTATAGAAGAGGAAAATTACAAGCATTTTTACATGGGTCTTCCAATTACCCATATCGTCTTCATTTTTACAGGCATTTTTAGAGATTCACAAGTCCCTCTACAATTACAAGTACTCCTTGCAACAATATCTCACTCACATAACTATCCTCTACCGAATAAAGACTCTATAAGATTATTCCTCTACCCACCCTCTCTCAGTGGAGGAAATCTACACCTTCTAACTAGCTTTATCTCTATTGGAGGATAGTAGTCACATACCCTCTTTCATGCCTCCAAAAAACATACCTTCTCACAACTCTATCTATCTCTCTTATAGCTTCACTGCTTCACTCTTCACCAAAATGAGCTCTTGTAACAAACTCATACACAACACATCTCACAACCCAACAAAATCAGGCTACTCTAATACCATTTGATGGAGTCAACAATTGAGAAACCAAAAAGGTTTGTCAATTGTTGCAGCATTCCTTCATAAAATCAACACTTAAAACAATATTTAAATAAAATATCCAACACGAGATTATTTCATTTGTATTCAATAAATATTGGAAGTTTAAAAAAAATTCAAAACTCAACATGCTATCCATTAACAAAGATTCAACTTCAACAACAATCATCTATAAACAAGATTAAGATTTAAATTTACAAAGTTTCACCACAAATCCATCAAGTTTTTCTATCATTTCTCCTTGATTATCATGAATCTTTTAAAACTCCCTTTTGTATTTTCTACTCCTCTATCCCAACTTTCCAAAACTTTTTGAATTTCTAAATTTTTTTACCGTATGAGAATGTTATGCCCAATTTACTGAAACTAGGTCTCACAGTCATGACCCTGACAATCTTCCTCTCCCCAAAATTCCAATCAAAACCTCCACCTCCTCCATTTTGGAATGGTAATTCATGACATTGGCCTCTTTAATGTTATTTCCAAGTAAATTTCAAATCTTTGGCAAAATTATCATCCACTCTCTCTTTCTGGCACCTCCACTCCCACAAAATTTAATTCCCTTTATTTTTATTTGATCCAAGGAGTTACAAAAACAATAAAAAAAATTAATACCCCAATCTGGGCATTGGATTCTACATTCCAAGTGTAATGTGAAATAACACCAAATGTCTTCACATTTCATCAAAATTTGGAGCCAAATAAAGTGTAGAAAGAATGAGGCCTTTCAATGTTGCAAAAGGAGAGTTAATTCATGCTTGCAAGATAAAACAGACCCAAAATTGAAAAAGGAAAGATTAAATAAAAGAACTTTTTTTTTTTGTTGTGTAGCATTTCCCATGCACCTAGATTCTCTTGCATCAAACATCTAAGGTAAGAAGAATTGTTCCATGAGTTGGAACTCATGAACATTTAAAAATCTTGTGTTTATTCTTCAACCATCTTTCTTCTTCTTCATCCTAGCTTGAATTTTCCTCTCTTCCTTCCTTCATCCTTCCTTAATTTCTTCCCCTCATGAAATTAATTTCAAAATACCAATGTTTTTCTTTCCACCCTACTTCTTCACTATCAACACCTACATAAATATTAACATTGACAAATTATTAGAAATCAAAGAATTTTGTTTTCACTTCTTTCTCACCTTGTCTTCCTTCATTCTCCTCTTCTTCTATGTGAATAAATTTTATCATACCTTTGTAATTTTCAGTTTGTAACCTATTATTTCTGCCCATAAACATCTTTCCCATTTCACTTTCTTTCACCAACTCATCAAAATACAAATCAGTTGCAACATCAACTTCAAAAAAATTTGAAAAATCAACCAAAGCAATATTTTGACTACTCTCAAACCTTATCAATCTCACGAACACCATGCAGCCCAGGGGTGATAAAAAAATCACTGACAAAGAGAGGTCGAAAGTCTCGTCTAACTAAATTACAAGAAGAGATAGAAGTTGGATTGCAAGGCACCCTATATAAAAATGTGATAACCAATTAGTGCCCAAGGAGAGCATGTTTCTCTCCTCATATGCAATGAAAATATTGTCTTGGAATGTCAAGGGAATCAATGCCCCTGACAAGAGAGTTCAGATCAAGCACCAACTAGATGCTTGTGGAGTTGATGTCATAATTCTGCAAGAATCTACATTATCTGAAGATCTCTTCAACTCCTTAATCCACAAATGAGCTAAATGGAAGTCAAGACTGATGGACTCAAGGAACACTGAGAGGGGGGGTGAATCAGTGTTCAACAATATTTATATTTTATTTCAGATCTTAAACCATTTACAACATTTCATCAAAATTAAAGATGCAAGCACATGAAGGAAAATATCAAAACACAATAACACCAATATTTTTACGTGGAAACCCTATTAGGGGAAAAACCATGGTAGAGGTCATTCAACAATTTATACTCTATTAAAAGTATGGAGAAAAATAATGCACATGCATTTAGGCACACTACCTAGAGATCACTGCTCAAAAGAAGGAAGGCTCGCTTCCTTACAAAGTGTTTGGATTACAACAAAAGGTTGAACTAAGAAGATAGCATCTACAAATGCCAGATTATAGTTCCAATTAAGCACATTGATCAGATTCTGGACCTTTTCTCCAATTTTGCACTTCTGCTCTACTCTACCTTAATTTTCTTCACAAAAAGCTCTTCTACAAAAGAAAAAATTTGCTCAACTGATCTTCTAATATTTCCCTATAAATTTTCTCTTCTCTTCGCTTGCATTTACAAACTTCTACACATACATCCTTACATGCTCACATACAAAATAAATTACTCAAACTCAAATATATATTTGCTACAAAGATTTAAGTACATCAAGTCGGCTTGCAGCAAGACAAAAATGTTTTCCAACTATCAACTCTATTCACATTTGAGATATGATGTGCATCCATCAAATTCAGCTAAGACATAGCCGGGACCCAAAACAAAATTTCTCAAACATAGAAACAATTAAACAATTATTGCTTATACATCCACGACACACCACATGCACTGAGTCGGCCAACATGAACAAATAAATAGAAAAACCATTTTATCGGATCTCATAACTCATACACCGATTAATTTGCGACACCAAAAAAATTGTCAACAAGATAGTATATATGCTTAACAAGAATTCCTCGAGATCTACAATGCAAAATGATAATCTGGTTAAGCATATAGATCAACATACTAGTCGGATACCATGTTCTTCATTCTTACTTCCGGTAATGCGTTATTCTTCACTCTGTCTACCAGTATGAACAAATTATGATCTATAGACTGGGATAATGATTTCAATTGCCATCAATGACAACACTAGAAGCCATAAGCCAACAATCTCCCCCTTTGGCATTGATAGAAACTCTTAGTGAAAAATGACTAAGTGTCGGAACCAATAAGATTACGCTGCCAAATTCACAATTTCAAAAGTTTCAAAACACAACTTCCCCTTAGAGTGATAAGGAATTTTTCACTTCTCTCTCCCCCCCTTTGACATCAATGAAAAACATATTTATCACTCCACTCTCAAAAATTATCTCTCTCCCCCATTCAAAAATTGGATCAAAATTTGAGAACGTACAACTGCTGCTTGAATCAGAAAATTAACTTGTACTTATCTTTCATTTTCGGAAGAAATTTTTTCCATGCTTCCACTGTAATCCCAATGATTATGATCAAGCTATTTATTTCTGATGTTTGGTTGATAATTTGGATGAGAGATTCTGGTATTGTAATTGCCTCTTCTAATTTCTCTCCTTTCATTAGAACTTTAATTAACGGCTCCAGCCTACATTCAGTTAAGTCCTTCACTTTCCAGAAAGTGTCCACAAGGTTATTTTTGGTGAGAAGAACTTTTCTGTGCTCAAAATGAAACTCTTGAATCCTCTTCTTGACTGCACCACCCTGATGCTGAAACATGTTGTAATCTTGACCAATTTTGTTTAGTTCAGTTTCAATTTGCTCCAACTTATCTTTGTACTTCCCAACTACATGAGGCCAACATAGACAATAGTTGAAGATATTGTTTGTTGTGTTTATGCATTTTCTCAACACATTCATTTTCCTCTTTAGCTTGATAATAGATAGCCTAAACTACTCCTTCAGATGTAAAATATCTCTTCCTCTTTCATGTCCTGAGACTCAAAAACCATGGCATCCTTTATGCATTTGATCATCTCCTCAGGAAACAAATTCTGCAAGCTCTCCAAATTGATATGGTTGTGCACAAAGTAAGTACTCAGAGTAATTTCAATCAGGTCCTAGTCAAATGAGGGTCTCTCAAACCATATGCCAACAATATTTTGCATCCCATCTTTCTCCTAAGCAATCTGCAGTATGTTTGCTTTGAATAAAACACCTTCTTCACTTCCTTCTGCTATTACTATATCTGGTTCAACTGATTCAGGTTCAGCTCTGGGAGTGTACTCATCAGATTCCTCATCTAGTATATCCACAATCTTTTTCTCTTTACCTTTTCCTTCAAATTTGGGGGTTTTGTGTGTTGGAGGAGTGTACTTAGCAATCTCTAGAGCTCTTCTCTTCTTCCTCTCCATCTCACCAGAAGAAGATCGAACTTCAAGTACTTTAACCGGGATAGAAATGCTAATTGCTTCAAACTTCCCTAGCAATTCCTTAAAGAAATTTGCATATTCTTGCTTACAGTTTCCAAAAGCAGTAGAATGTACAAAAAATTGTTTACAAAGTAGTACATCCTTTTTCCATACAACATTACTAACCTGAGGCAAGCAATTATCAAAGCCCTCTAATCTCCAGTTACTCCAGTTAGGGTTTCGATCTCTTTGTTCTGAATTGACTTCTTTTTCAGAATATCCCCAACATTGCACAAACCAGTTAGATTCCTGATCACCTCTTTCGAAATGGGATAGGGTTTATCTAGAGTTAGAATGTCATCATTCAGTCTGTTCAAGATAAACCTAATGACTTCCACATTATCAAAATATGGAAATTCACTCCAAATGTCCAAACCTTTGTGCTTCACTCCTTCAAGCCATTTCAATTCATGAGCCGACAACAAATTTTTCATATCCCTAATCTTCTCACTGCTATATTCATCCAAATTTACCATTCCTTTGATTTGCAACATTTTTCTTTTCGTGTCGAACAAGTTTCTACAAGACACCAAATTGAGTGAGATTTCAACAAACAATTGAAATACCTGATAAGTTTTTCGCCGAATTGACTTGACTCCTTTGAATTTTTTCTACAAGGTTTCTCCTTCTATTCTCCTTCAATGCTCGGTGACAAATGAGGGTTCCAAATAACCTTTTATAACTTCATGCACCTAACCTTTTTTCCACATTAAATGTTTTTCCCTAGGCATTTCGGGTACTTTGCTTTCTCAGACAGCAAGGGAAAAAAATTCTGCAAAACTTCCACTTCACAAATTTTTGCACAAGTGACCACCGATACACTTGTAAACCACTATCACAACTACTAACAATTACTTGCATTCCAATGCCAACTCCTGACAAGGGTTTAAAATATTTTTCTTGAAAAAATCCCCCTAGGCCAATGGCCTAAGATCAATTTCTAGAGGAATTACCATAACCTGCTTCTGGTGTGGGCTTATTTTATTCATCATATTCATTCTTCCTTACCCATGTTTTCCTCATATGATCTCTTATCTCTTCCATAGCTACTTTTTCTTTTCCTTTATCATCTTTCTGTGAAATTTTTCCTTTGTATACTAGACCTCTTTTGTTCATGTTTTTGTTCTTGCAGAATCTTGTAATGTGACCAAATTTGTTGCAATTGTAACACACAGGATTTATCTGTCTAGACCATTCATTCCATTGACTTTATTTTGATCTACATTGATTAGCAATATACCCAAATCTATTGCATGCATAGCATCTGACATTTCTATGAAATTTGTCTATCATATTTCTGCATTCACTTGACTTGTGACCAAATTTATCACAATTGAAGCAATGACCTTAGAATGATGGTTTTCTTTATTTCATTTTACCTCTACACTAAGAAGCCATATGACCAAATCTATTGCAGGAAAAGAAGTGACCACTAAAATTCTCAGCATTAGGCTATCTTTTCGGATACCTTCTGCTTTTGTTCATCTAATTTCTTTGTCTAGAATACTTATGTTCAGATCTAGAGTTTTCTCCCTTCTCATATCCAAGACTCCTTTGGTCATTTGCATCCTTTTGGCCTTTAGTCAACTCATCAAGCTTAGAAAAATTGATCCTAAACTTCTCCTTGTATTCATTTGAAGTAGTTTGTTCATCACTGAGAATAACTATCTATCTTTCAATTTCGTGTTCATTACTTATGGATTGTTGCAATTCAATCTCTAGCTGAATGAGTTCACTATTAACTCTGTTGCATTCTTCAGATTTTTCTTTCAAGGATTGAACTAGATTCTCCTCATTCTTCTTCCCTTCTTCACTCTCCTTAGTTAGCTTCATCGCCATAGATTCCATCTCAAGCTTTAGAGTAGCATTATCTCTAGCAAGCTTTTCACATTCTTAAGTTATTTATTTTAAGGTCTGAATTTAGGTGAAAATATTCCAAGAATTTACTTTCTTTCTACTTCAGATGATCACATAGTTCCTTCCTCTTTTATCTTGATTAATTGATTTTATCCTTCAATGATTGAATGAATTTTTCAGCATCTCCAAAATTTGTTTTCAATTCCATGACTTCTACTTTAGACTGATCAAGATCATCAAGTGGCACCAAAAGTTGTTGTTGAAGACCACCAGAGTCCATTGCATTCCAAGATCCACCTCAAGCTATTAAAATTTTGTAGAGGAACCAATACTCTGATACCAATTGTAGGACTCAAGGAACACTAAGAGAGGGGGTGAATCAGTGTTCAACAATATTTATATTTTATTCTAGATCTTAAACCATTTATAGTATTTCATCAAAAGTAAAGATGCAAGAACATTAAGGAAATAATCAAAACACAATAAAACCAATATTTTATGTGGAAACCCTATTAGGGGAAAAACCACAGTGGAGGTCAATCCACAATTTATACTCTGTTAAAAGTATGGAGAAAAAGAATGCACATGCATTCAGGCACACTACCTAGAGCTCACTGCCTTACAAAGTGTTTGGATTACAACAAAAGGTTGAACTGAGAAGATAGCATCTACAAATTTCAGATTACAGTTCCAATTAAGCACACTAATCATATTCTAACCTTTTGTCCAATTTTGTACTTCTGCCATGCTCTGCTCTGCTCTAATTCACTTCACAAAAAGCTCTTCTGCACAAGCAAAAATTCGCTCAACTGATCTTCTGATATTTTCCAATACATCTGCTCTTTTCTTTGATTGCATTTACACACTTCTACACATACATCCTTACATGCACACATACAAAATGAATTACTCAAACTCAGATATATATCCACTACAAAGATTTAAGTACATCAAGTCGGCTTGCAACAAGATAAAAATATTTTCCAACTATCGGCTCTATTCACATTTGAGATATGATGTGAATCCACCAAATTCAGCTAAGACATAGTTGGGACCCAAAATAAAATTGCTCAAACATAGAAACAATTAAACATTTATTCCTTATACATTTGTGACACACCACATGCACTGAGTCAACCAACATGAACAAATAAACAGAAAAAACGTTTAACCATATCTCAAAACTCATACACCGATTAATGTGACACCACAAAACTTGTCAAAAAGATAGTATAGATGCTTAACATACTTCCTCAAGATCCACAATGCAAAATGATAATCTAGTGAAGCATACAGATCAACATACTAGCCGGATACCCTATTCTTCACGTTTCCTGCCAGTATGAACAAATTTTGATTTGCGGACTGGGATAATGACTTTGGTTTCCATCAATGAAAACACTAGAAGCCATATGCCAACAAAGACATACTCCAACATAAGGGGTCTTAGGGGGTCTTGTCACCCTATGGAATCCAAAAATAATGTCAATTGAATCTGAGGTCAACGAGAAGAATTGATATCTTACGAAGGTTACAAATTTTGACCTAAAGTTTTGGTTAATTAATACTTATGGCCCAACATCTAGAGTTGACCAGAAACAACTATGGGAATCCCTTACCCATGTTCTAGATAACATTGGAGAAGAAAATCCGTGTTGGCTAGAGACTTCAACGCTATTATCTTATTGGAAGAAAAAAAAAGGTGGTATTTGTCCACCAAACAAAGTAATGGAGGATTCCAGATCCTTCATACAAGACAATGCCCTAAAGGACATATTACCTGAAATAGGGAAGTGCACATGGAAAAATCATAGGAAGGACTTCCTACAAATTTTTGAGTGTCAGGAAAGATTTATGGTCACACCAAACTGGTTTGGGGAAAATTCAACTTCATGTTAGAGATTCTACCTCTCATAGGCTCTGACCATTTTGCCATATCTCTAAACATAATAGATAACCAACCCTCCTTCAAGTGTAAGCCATCATTAAAATTTTAAAGAATGTGGTTCAGACATTCCCAATTCATGCAAAACCTCTAGGAGTGGTGGACAATTCCTCCTTTCATCAAGGGTGCAAAATTTTTTGAACTGTATAAAAAATTGATGTATGTGAAGAAAAAAAAATTATCCTCTCGAACATCCATGTTTTCAAAAACATTTTTGAACAGAAAGAAAGTATCTTCCAATAGCTAACACAAGTGAATGAGAAAATTGTTTCACAAGGTCTAGATATATAAACTTATGAACAACAAAATAAACTACAATTGGAATGGGCAGAATTAACTAAAAGGGAGGAAATATATTGGAGACATAAGTCCTCAAAATTATGGTTAAAAATGGGGACCACAACACTAAGTTTTTCACATATCAACCTAGACCAAGAGAGCCAACACCACCATATTCTTGATCTCAGAAAACACAAAAGTTTCCTTGCTGGTCAAAGAAATGAAAATCATAAATGAAGGGGTGAAATTTTACTCTAAGCTCTTATCTGACCCTACTGATAGATCACCTTCAATAGGTAGAAATTTGGAAGAACTCTTGGAGGAAATCCCAAAACTTATTAAAGACAAAGACAATGAGTACCTATTGAAACCATTTAGTTTGGAGGAAGTAAAATTAGTAGTCTTCTCATTGCCCCTGGATAAGGCCCCAGGCCTGGATGGCTTCATGACACTTCTTTCAAAAAGGTTGGGACTTTATTAGGTTTGATCTATTGATGGAAATGGAGGAATCAAGGAGAACACATACAATGCTCAAGAAATTCAATACCATCCATATAGAAATCATCACCAAAGTAAAGGACCCAAATTTTTTTGTTGATTTTAGACCAATTTCATTATGCAATACAATCTACAAGTTTTTCACCAAATCCATTTATCTCATCTACTTAAGCTATTCATAAGAAATCATAACCCTAGAGCAAGGGGGATTCATCCCAGATAGGGAAACAACAAAGGGAGCCTTGGTAGCTCATGAAATCCTACATTCAATCAAAACAAACAAACTGTTGGTCTTTATCACTAAATTAGATATGATGAAAGCATACGAAAAAGTGGACTAGTCTTTCTTGTTACAAGTATTGAAGAGGTTTGGTTTTGGAAGCAAATGGTGTAAGTGGATCTTGTCTTGCTTGTCAAGTGCAAAATTCTTTGTCATCATAAATGGATCACCGGTGAGTTTCTTTTCCCCCACACAAGGTGTGTGCCAAGGTGACCCACTCTCGCCTTTTCTTTTTATTTTAATGAAAGAAGCTCTTAGCATGACCATTTAAAAGATGCACACCCAAGGGCTTTGAAAGGTGTGGTAGTCTCGAACACTTATATCTAGGTCACTCATTTGCTCTTCATGGATGACACCCTCTTATTTGGTTATTCATGAATCAAGGAGGTTGAACAGTTCAAACAAATGATAGATAAGTACTCATCAACATCAGGTCAAAAAATAAATACCTCCAAATCCAAGTTCTATGTTTTAAACACAAAGAAAGTTGGGGCAAGGAAAATATTAGACATCTTAGGCTTTCAAATATCTGAGTTAACCTATAAATATCTAGGAATTCCACTCTTCATGGGGGAAAATAGAGTTCCATTTTGGGATAAGTTTATCCAAAGTTTAGAAACAAAAATCCTCTCTTGGAAAGTGTTGATGACGATGTTAGTCGCAACAACAGTGCAGATAAAATCCTCCTAGGAAAACCACAAAGAACCTATCTTTAATTGAAAGACTGAACCAGGGCAACCTAAAAGTCTGAGTAAGGGTGAAAGGTTGATTAGCTTAATCCCAAGGCTCTGTTAGTTAGGTCTTGACCATACTAGGTTTGATTCAGAGTATGTTGTGATATTGTTGTTAATATGAAGGGGTCTATGGTTATCTCTGATTTCTTTAGTAATCATAAGCATTAGATAAAAGATTTTTAGTTTGATCACAAAACAATTTCATGAAATCAACAGATTTGTAATAATATTTCATGAATATCAAACAATCTTACTTTCACTTAAGTAGATTTAGCTTTAAGAATTTAACAATTTTATAGAAACTAAATATTTTCAATAATATTTCCATTCATTCATCTCTTTTTTAGAACATTTTCTAAAATTTAACATCTAATCTAAAATAAAGCATCAAAATACTGAGAAATAAAATTGCTCTTGGGTATTCTCCACACATGCCCAAAGATTTAATCAAACCAAAGCAAACCACTCTATACTTCACCAGATTGCTTCACAACTAGGAATAGAATGGTGCGATCTTTTAAACAAGGGGGTTTAGCTTGGACACCTAGTAGGTTTTGTATGCACCCTTAAATGACGCAGCATACAGTCTTGTCCGGATGAATGAACAAACTAGCTACAAAAAATACATGAGATAGGTAGCTATCAAACTATCTTTGATATTGATTAAGTTCTATGTACATGCAAGCTTTTAATCTAGAATGATTCAGAAAACAAGAAAAAAGAACAAAACTTAGAGAATTTTTGGCTCTTCTGACATCCACAAATTTTGAACTTAACTTAGAAAGAAGTATCCCCTTGCCTTTTATAGAAGCAAGACACAAGTAGGATAAGAAAAATACATGAGATGAAATCCAAGGAACAAATCACTTCAAGGCATGTGGAATGTGGTGACTGGTAAGAGAATTGCAAATGAAGTCAATGAAGGTCAACCTTTTTCTACATATTGATGTCCTTCAGGTGTTTCATCTTCTTATTATCACCAAGATAATGACTTGAATCAAGATAGTATATAGAAAATTTTCCATACATTCAGAACAATTGCTTTATCATCCTATTCCTACACTTTGGTTTTGCCTCGAGCTTTATACTATCGGGAATGGGCTTCCCCAAATGTTGGTGCTTTCCTTCACCATATACATAATACCGAGATCCCCAGTATTCTGATGACTCAAGCTCCTCCTTTGCATAATTTCCTAGAATGTGTAATCTGACCTGGATATGATTCTATCTGTGATCCAAATTTTGCTGATCATCCATACACAAACTTTGCATCACAATCTGCTTCTCTTGCAATCACCAATTCCACCTATTAAATCCCTTTTAAAACATTTATAAAAATCTCATGTAAATAAAACCATCATTAATTCATTATCATTATAAATCCATCATAAATAACATGCTTTCAAGAAAATCATATATTCTCATGTAATTATCTTTTTATATCGCATTACTAGACCATCAGACCTTTTGGATAACCTTAAAATTTTGAGACTTTACTTTGCATTATTACCCAGCACCTGGTACCTGGTGTTCAGCTTTTACCCATAATTTTCTCAGACCTTGGCTTTTACTGGAACTTCCACATTTACTAGATCTTTACCCCCAGACTGGAACACTTTGCTCAGCATCATGCTTTACTTTTTACATTTCTAGCTTTCTTGGTTCTTGGTACCCAATACCCAAAACACTTGAATTATGAATTACTCTATTTTTAAAAGATTTCTCTTTACTTTTCACTTTCGGTGATCTTTCCAACTAGCCAACACCTACCATAAGTGTTATTTTTCACTTGGGGTCCCAAAGTCTTACAGTCTTGGGGCATGTTGTGAGACCACACAACAACTTGCAACCAATAAAACCAAATTTAAACCAAAACTTGGGATTAAATCACCAGTCGTAAATTATAATTTATGTATATTTTAAAACAATAACTCTTTACCTTTACCTAGATTCTGACATAAAAATAGTAAAATTTCTTCAAAAATATCTGTGTGTGCTTTGATTAAATCCAATTTATGAAATTCAGTGAAAAAAATTAGTTCAATGACATTGAACTACAAAATTTGGTAATCCTCCAAAGCCAACCATGGATAGAGCCTTGCTACCAGTCAAGTGTCCATAGCCCTGACAAGGTTATCTTTGTAATTCCCTCAAACATAGTTCTACTGCCAACCAGGCGTCTATGGCCCTAATAGAGATATTTGGATAGCCTAAAGAGTTGATTTTTTTCTTTTGATATTTCTTTTATAGCTCATTTTTTATTTTGAAATTTATTGATAGTTCATTTTTCTTTTGATATTTCATTGATAGCTCATTTGTCTTTTGATATTTCATTGATAGCTCATTTCAACTTGCAAGAAATGAAGCCCGCTATTAGGTTGGGAATTACAATGGTAGCAAAGGTTACCTTTTGATTTTTCATTCAATGCAAATCCCGTCATCATTTTAGTACTTCCCAGAAACTCATTTATTTATTCCTTGTTGGTATGTATTCCTAGCTAAAATTTACCACTCTTATGCCAAATCCTAGCTAACTGCAACTTTCTATATGATAGAAGATATGCATAAATTAAAATTTAGCAGCAAACAATTTAATCACCAAATTTAAATCTAAATTTAGAACCATTAGTTACCACCTTTCCATTTAAATTTTATGGCAACTACTAAATACTCAACTAGTGATTCTGATTTGATGGTGTTGCACCACATTAATGGATCAAAAATGTCATGATCAAACTTAAACATGATCACATTATTCTACATTAAATTCATATGCCTCAATGTGCACGTATCATTTCTTTCAAATTTTCCAAGTGATAACCTGTGCTACCTTACCGACTTCATTTTCCTTTCCGCTTTGCACACATGGGCACCTTCATGATTAATATGGCTTAATAAAAACATAATGAAATGACCACCATTAATTTGAAATATTTAACTTGGTTGATTCACAATCTTCGTATTGACCAACTTTGAAGCAAATTTTCACCAATTGTGTAAAAATTAATTTGATTTAACATTCTACTATGGAGAAACTCATCCAATTGCCACCTCACTTACAATTTCCAAGACATTGATCTAGGAAACTATGTACTATAACTTCCTCACAGTTTTCTATAAATTCTGCCCTTTTCTTGAATTCTTCACACCTTTTTCTTTTCTTTCAATTATCATTTTGCATTTTTGCTCTGCTAGTGCTTGCTTGCTTCCAGGTCATGGATACTCCAATTTTCTTGACTTGCTCTCGCTGCTAGAATGTTTCATGGGTTGTATCATAGATCAAAGGCTTCACAATGTTTTCTTCATTTAGACTACCAGTTTCACTGTGTTGAACTTGTGCTTAGTCCTTGGGGAACAATATATGGAATCTAGAGCTTACTACCAATTTTATTCTGACTTGGCTTCTCGCTTTGTAGCATCTCTCCTAGAAATTGGGATATCTATTGAAGATGTTTGCTCAGCTACGAATATGATAGTGTGGCCTAAATATTTGGAGAATTTGGATGTTGTTTAGTCTGCTGCACACCCGGCCATTGGAATCCCTTCTATGGATGATATTCCTCGGTTCCTAGAACACAAGGAAGTAGTTCCACTCTGGTCATTCCTGACTGACCTCCATACCCCTAACTTTGAAGTTAATGAGGAAATTTCCTACGTATGATATTTTTCCCTAATGGATGAGGCATCCTAGATTGATTGAATAGCCACCCTTGTATGTAGCTCTACTCCCTCTTTTTGCTTTGTTTCTCTTTTTATAGCAATAATTTTGGTACTTCCCTGTATATACACAATATACACATATATATATTTAGTTTTATTGTACATTTTAAAGCATGTATTTACTACATATGGTTTTATTGTCTTACATTTTATAGCACGATGTTACAAAATGTTTGAATTAATTCTCATGTGTATGATAAGTTAAGAAAAATTTTCTAATACGAAGGGCCAAATAGAAAAAAGAAAGAAAAACAAACCCTAACCAGAACTTACCCTAACAAAGCAATTTATTTTAAGCTCAATAACTATTTTCATTATTGTCTTGGTATGAATTATAGCAGGTTTATCCTTGAATTCACTAGAATAAATTTCAAATGACCTACTATAATGAAGAATTACCTTAAATATTTTGCATTTAACAAACATAAATTCAAAGGTGTACTTACTAATAAATTGGCTCACATGTATGAAAAAGACCTCATTAAAGGTTGATCACACACACTTTTTCTGATTCATCAATAATCTACCTTATTTCAATCTCAGTTAATTATTTTCTTCTTTACTCTATCCAGTTCCATGAACAACTGTGTCCATTTCTTGATTTTCTTCTCCTCCAAAATTTTTTCATGTCTTCCGCCATGTCTTCACTTTGAACTTTGTTAGACCAAGCAGTATCACAATTTATATTATTATTAGAGACAAAAAAAGTAAAATCTTGATACTTTGTATCTTGCATGAAATCAAGAAAATTTCCCTTTTTAGCTTGTGAATTTTAAGTTTGGAACAAAAAACATGCGTCTCCCGCTCGATTTTGTCGCTCTTTCTCTTCACTAACATTTTCCACATGTGAAAAGAATGATGACTCATCAATGTTGTTTCCTCATTTTCGGTGCAGTATTTCTGAGTCTTGGCATTCTCACCTATCTTCATACAAAACCTTAAGATTTTCTTCATAACAATTGCAGTTAACAAACTCTTTTGATATATCAATTAAATTTTTGACATTTTCAATTCCACTAGGGTTATATTCTTTTTCGAAATTCAAAATATTTCTCATTAATAGTTCCTTTCTTTTAGCAGTTAAAACTTCTTCCATTAATGGAATCACCTTATGCATAGCCAAACTTACCCTAGTTAAAAATATTTCACAATCAAGTTCACCGTGATCAGTTGTATCATGAATTCTATACATGGTGACCCTACCAAAGGTGAATAATCTCAAAGGATATAATATCTAGCTAATAATTTTTTGAAGTTTCTCAGCTTCAATTTTCCAAATATCAGCTTGCATATAGACTTTCATCTTACAAGCTACTTTTAAACCTAGAACCAATACAGATTCCTAAACAAAACTCAGAAGGAATGATATATTAAAAAAGTGAGCTTCTTCTAGTGTAGTTCCTATTGAGGATGATGTTAGTCACAACAACATTGCAGATAAAATCCTCACAAGAAAACCATGAAGAACCTATCTTTACTTGAAAGAATGAACCAGGCCAACCTAAAAGTCCAAGTAAAGGGGAAAGGTTGACTTATCTTAATTCCAAGGCTTCGGTAGTCAGGTCTTGACCATACTAGGTTCACTTCAGGGTATGATGTGATATTGTTGTTAATATCAAGGGATCTATGGTTATTTCTAGTTTCTTTAAGAATCATAAACATTAGATAAAATATTTTTAGTTTGATCACAAAACAATTTCATGAATATCAAACAATCTTGCTTTCACTTAAGTAGATTTAGCTTTAAGCATTTAACAATTTAATAGAAACAAAATATTTTCAATAATACTTCCATTCTTTCATCTCTTTTTTAGAAATTTTTCTGAAATTTAACATCTAATCTAAAATAAAGCATCAAAATATTGAGAAATAAAATTGCTCCTAGGTATTCCCCATGCATGCCCCAAGATTTAATCAAATCAAAGCAAACCACTCTATACTTTGCTAGATTGCTTCACGGCTAGGCATAGAACAATGGGAGCTTTTAAAGAAGGGAGTTTAGTTTGGACACTGAGTAGGTTCTATATGCACTCTTAAATGGTGCAGCATACAATCTTGTCTGACTGAACAAATAAACCAACTACAAAAGATACATGAGATAGGTAGCTATCAAATTTGCGTTGATATTGATTAAGTTCTATGTGCATACAATTTTTTTAATCTGAAATTATTCAAAAAATGGGAAAAAAAAATAAAACTTAGAGAATTTTTGGCTCTTCTGACATCCACAAATTCTAAACTTAACTTAGAAATAAGTATCCCCTAGCCTTTTATGGAAGAAAGACATGGGTAGGATAAGACAAATACATGAGAGGAAATACAAGGGATGAATCACATCAAGGCACATGGAATGTGGTGACTAGTAAGAGAATTGCAGATGAAGTAAACGAAGGTCAACCTTTGTTTGTACGTTAATTTCCTTTGGGTGTTTCATCTTATTATCACCAGGATAATAACTTGAATCAGGATAGTATGTAGTAACTTTCCCATACATTTAGAACAATTGCTTTATCATCTTGTTCCTACACTTTGGTTTTTCCTCGAGCTTTCTACTCTCGAGAATGGGCTTCCCCAAAGGTTTTCACTTTCCTTTTCCATATACGTAATACCGAGATCCCTAGTATTTCGATGACTCAAGCTCCTCCTTCGCATTATTTCCCAGAATGTGTAGCTCAACCTAGATATGATGATATTCATGATCCAAATTTTCTTGACTATCCATACTTGAACTTTTCATTGCAATCTGCTTCTCTTGCAATCACTAATTCCACCTATTAAATCCCTTTTAAGAAATTTATAAAAATCTCATGTAAATAAAACCATCATTAATTCATTATCATTATAAATCCATCATAAATAACATGCTTTCAAAAAAATCATATATTCTCATGTAATTATCTTTTTATATCAGGTTACCAGACTATTGGACCTTTTGGATAACCTTAAAAATTTGAGACTTTAGTTTGCATTGTTACTCGGTACTCGGTACCTGATGTTCTGCTTTTACCCATAATTTTCCTGGGCCTTGGCTTTTACCAAAACTTCCACATTTACCAGACCTTTGCTCCTGGATAGGAACACTTTTCTCAAAATCTTGTTTTACCTTTTTCATTTTTTGCTTCCTCGATTCCCGGTACCTGATACTTGAAACACTTGAATTATGCACTCTTGTTTTTAAATATTTCTCTTTTCTTTTCACTTTCGGTTATCTTTCCAACTATCTAGCTCCTACCATAAGCGTTAGTTTTCACTTGGGGTTCCCAAGTCTTATAGTCTTGGGGAATGTTGTGAGACCACACAATAGAAAGTTATATGGTTGTTCCTCTAGGGAAGAATTCTAATGGTCAAAGCAGTCCTAGAAGCTATATCAAACTACTATCTAGCAGTCCTAAATTCTCCTAAACTAGTTATCTTGTAGATTGAAAATATCATTCATAGCTTCTTATGGAAGGGAAATATAGACGAGAAAAATAAAACCTTCTAATTTACCTAAACAAGATGCCCTCAAATAAAATATCAAGTGGGGCAGAGGTACATAAAATTTCAGTAAGAAACCTAGCCTTGAGAGAAAAGCTAGCATGGTGGATGTACACTAAACCCACCTAAAAATGGGAAAGATTTCTCCAATCCAAGTACTTAGATAATGACAATCCATCAAGGATATTAACTATATCAAATCCTCTGAATGGATCAGCCATGTAGGAATTCATTCTAACATGTAGGGAAGTTATTTTCCCCTATATCTCATGGGAGGTTAACAATGGTGAGGAGGTCCAATTCTAGAGGGATTCATGGAATGGAAATCCTCCTCTAAGCAACATCCACATACTGCAATTGGTTTTAGACATTCTATTAGACAAATACGGCACCAAGCCAAAAGACAATATTCAAAACATAGATAGGATTACAAGTCTAATCACTTGGCTAGACTGCTCCAACAAGCCAATCTCAGAAATGCAGAAACAAATTCTACAAAAAATCCTAAAAGAAAGGATAACCTTCAAGTTAGACCAACAAGACAAAATCATTTGGGCCCCCATCAAAGATGGAAACTATTTGGTCAAACAAGGTTACAAATCAATAATGAGCAATGGAAGAAATACACGGACTCAATGAGCGTACTCCTTTTGTTGGAACCCAATGGTGTTACTGTTGATGCCAAAAATTGGCAAGCTAACAACCCTTTGTGGGAAACTCAGTTTATGGGGGACTTATTGCGCTAAACTAAGTGACCTTCATATTTTTAAAGAAGTTGACTTCTTCTGTGAATGGGGTTTTGGAATGGGAAATAGAAGCAGATATAAAATAAAGAATCTAACTAAGGCGATACGCCAAAATTTATATGAATGACACGATAAACCTATCTTTTGGATATAGTCTATGGACCTACTTAGCAATTTACCATATCCTAGAATAACATAAATTAAGGATTGCATCATGAACAACTCATTCAGTGACATAAAATAATAATCACACCCATTTATTGAAAAGAAGAGTCAGAAGACATGATCTAAACCAACAAACTTGCATTCAAATTATAGAAGTATGACAAATAAACAATTCAAACAATAATGGCACAACATAGAGTTTATCAATAGCATAAGAAATAGAGAGGTCGAACAGTGGAACAGCCTGTGAGTTCTTTCAATAATCTAAACAATGCAAAGGCCTAGTCTCTCCAAAAATCCTATGACTCTAACAACTAGTGAAATAGCCTATGATCTCCAAACTTGTAACCTAAAATATTGGAACCCTTGGAATCAACCATAGAACTGGGAACCCCTCTTCTGAAGCAAAGCGAAGTATTTATAGCAAGCCTCCCACCACCTAGAAAGCAACAACTGAAAGGATTCAAAATATGAGCAATGATGTTGAGGCAATGATCACCCTCGACCATTGTAACAAAAAATATTTGAGACACAACATTTGGTCTCCCTCCATTCAGGTGCATCCCCTTCGAATGATGGTAGTGGTCAAGCAAATTCTTGTGCAAACAAGTGTCACCCCTTTAGGATAGGAAGTTAGAAAATGTGGTAGCATCCCATAGCTTATAGTTCGCTTCATCCTCTATGTTGAAGAAGTGTGTTCTGAAGAGACGCGTGGCAACATTTCACTACTCGCGGTCGATATTTCCTTCCTTCATTGAAAGCTTGCACAAAGAGGACACATAGAAAAAATGTTTACTTCTGACACTACTTGTGGGGCCTGCTAAATCCTTATGTGAATGGGAGATACGTGGCACACAAGTGGGGCCTGATAGAAGAGCAAGGAGGAAGTTCCTTCAGAGAGTGATGAGTGGACATGTGGCAAAAGTCATGGTGACAACAAAAAGGGGGATGATGAATTTTTTGAAGGAATGGGCCAATACTTATCCAAAAATAAAACCTGAAGGGAGCATGGTGAATTTTGAATTCATAGCTTCTAGCGACTATCAAGGGAATTTCTCTTTAAGGAACATGGAACCCAAATTTTTCTCTGGTTCACATACTAGAGCACCATCCATCAGCGATGGAGTTAGAGCTTGGAAAGGGCTTCCTGCAGAGGTGGCTAGTCATCCTCAGATGGCCTCGCTCTATTACACAAATTCTCCTATACTCCACCCAGGTCAAGCGCTTCCTTATAAGGAAGTATCTCAGGTAAACCAGCCCCTACCTCATAATTGAAAAGTAGTTGTGCAAGAGGATGAATAACACCCTCAATATCTATTGTAGTGGGAGGATGTTTGAAACTCTAGAAGGAATTTGGGTCTTGCTCTGTTTCTTCAATTCTTTATGCAATTTGTTCAGTCATGGCAATCGACCCATCCTCAAGAAATGGATATGGCAGACCCATCTCACTCAGCTAGGAGAAATTCTCTCACATTTTGTCCATTGTCTGGTTCAAAGTAGTTGTGGCCACTTTAGTTCGTTGGAAGGCCCAGTGGCAAAGGATAAATTTATTTGTCATCTGGGAAACAACATATCGATCTTCAATCCTTTCCTTGGCCAGGTCTTCATCAAAGACCGAATATAGCTTGGTGAGCAAACTCTTTGCTTCTAGAAATTTTTATGAGATGAACCGTGAGAATTGCTCAATTGTACTGTGAACCTCCTGGCTTAGTTTTGCAGCCTTTGAGATGAATCAAAATGTTGGTTGCAGTGTCAGAAAATTCTTTTTAACCTTTTCCCAATAAGAAATATATATTTGTCAATCCAATGGAATAAGGTCCAACTATAAGGAGGAGTCTTGGAGAGAGTTCTTTAGAGAGGCAATCTCCACATCCTTTGAGTTAATGACCTCTATCAATTCTGTACTTTTTCTTTTAGTAGATGCTATTTACTCCCCGGAGATTCTCATTTCTTTACGCCAGTTCTCCTCGACTTGGGAGTGGTTTTCCAATTCTGTGTCACAAGAGGACTTTTCATCTTGAAGCTCTTTCTCTAGCTGGGTCTTTTGGCCCTCAAATTCCTCATGATTCTTTTCTAATTCTTTCTCATATAGAACATTTTGAGTTGCTAACTCTTTCACCTTTTGTTGCAGATTCTGCTCTATTAAGGTCAATTGGTTATGATATTTCTAGTTCCTTTCCCATAGCTTGTTGAGAAATGTGGGGTCAACGGAATGGGACTTATTGAGTTTCTCCTAGAGCTTGCTCCGCTCTATCTCTTCCATTCACACTTTCTCAGAAAAGCGTGCAACTTCAACTTCTAGTGATTTCTCCTTTGTTTCCAGAAAAGAAACTCTTTCCTTCACAAGCTTTAGTTGCTCCTCTTTTTTCTTCAATTGACAGTCGGATTTCAGAAAGTCGGTCGTCACCACCTATTGCATTTCCTCCTTGAGTTCCACCTTATTCTATGGTCGGGTTGTAGTCAGATCAAGCCCCATGGCATACATGTTGTAATTGCCCAACAACATCTCACCTTGTGGTTTGATAACATTTGGGTACATGGTGGTGAAGTTCATCATTTATGGTTCTTCATTATAAACTGTATACACTTTAGGCTTTGCATCCTTTTTATCATCCTTTTCCTTTTTCTTTTGGATTATGAGGGCTCTTATTTGCTTTGTGGTTTCTCCCTAGGATATGAATTTGGTTGGTGACTAAACTAGCCTGTGAGAAATAGGTGTACCAGGAGGCAAGGAAAAAGGAAATACCCATGTAGTGGGCCCTTACGCTTTCTTTGGTGGGAGATTGACAATTTTTAGGGAGAAGAAGGGAACCTGTCATAGTTCAATTTGTGAACTGGAACAAGGGTTCATCAGTTGCAGTGATGGGGTGGTCATAATTGAGTCTGTTTGTTGGGCATATTGGGTTGGACTCAAGTTAGCATAGGAAATAGGAGTTCCAATGGCGGCTAAGCTTTTGGAAAGAGAGGCGGAGAGAGATTGAGCAACAATGATCGGCGTTAAGGTTTGCAAAGGTGTTAAGATAGATGGCCTAGTTTGGGTGAATTGGGAGAAACCTCCCACAAACATTGTGGTAGGTCTAGATAAAGCAGGGTCAACGCTTATAGTAATCAGTGTTGTGGGAATGGAAGAGGACACAAAATATTGAGAAGTAAAAAAAGAAGAAGTGAAAATTACCTATTGACTCAACATTTGCGGTGCTTTGCTTGTCACTAGATGCTTACTTACTTCGGGTTGCTAACTTGTTGTGAGCACTTGGCTTCCGGAAGCTCCTTGTGATTCTTCTCCCAGAATAGCTTCAGTGCATTGCTTCTTAGCAGGCAGAGAGTCTTCGATCTCCATAGTCTCTATAGTTTCTAGCTATTGTGGTTGAGACACCCTCATCACCTTAGATGCCCAGGTGAGTGTTTGTGAAGCTCATGACATACTCAACCACACATTTGAAGTGACGTAGGAAAATTGCCCTGTAGACTTCCTCCTTTCTTGGGTGGCGGGCGGTGATTTCTTAGCTTCCTCCTCCGTTTTCTCTTCTCCTTCATCAGGGTCATCACCTCTACTATTACTTGAGTTGGAAGCAGGGTTTTCCTCATCCCACAACCATTCAAACTCTTTGTCTTCCTTTATGCCTTCATAAGGTATATCAAGTTGCTTCATTTCCTGGTGATATATCCGGAAGGCTTTGCTCTTTTCATTAGTCCATTCTTCCTTGTTCCTTAGCTTATTATACAAATCCTTCCCCATTTTATAGTTCTCATCATAATCCGCTACCAGGAAGTAGAACTTATGCCATGGTGGCTTGTTGTCTTCCGCGAGGATATGAACCAGGTCAACCAACAATTCATCTTTATCTTCTAGCGGGCTGCAACTCCACTCCCAGTAAGGTTGAGGGATGTGAGTTACCTTGAGGTGATCATATGGTAAATCATTGAAAGGGTTGTAATCCCACTTGTCACAGATCATTACCAACCCTAAATGAGCTAGTTTATCTAGCAATAGCAAGTGTGTCTATTTCTTTTTTAGGGCCACTATTTTGAAAGCTAGCGGACAGGTGAAGAATCCCTTCCTCTTGACTTTTTTGGTGCTATAGAAGGTAATATCGATGATGCAGGCCTACCAAAACAATTCTAGAGCCAACACTCGATTAGTCACACATGGTAGAAGGCGGAAGGGTTCTTCAATGAAGTCTCGCATTTAGATGAATGTAAAATCAGCTCTGAAGAATCAATCACATCTTGGAGTGAAATTTTGCATAAAATCTGTCTCAGTCAAGGTGAGCCGATTAGCATACTCCTCCCCTAGTAAATCTTGTAAAATTAGAGTTAAGAAATGATCTAAAAATACGTAGTAATCAAAAGTAGAAGAGAGGAGAGGAGTCTAGATAGAAACTGACATTTTCATACCCTTCTCATCAAAGATAGACAATTTTACCGCTCATCAAAGAAATCAAGGTTTTGATATAAAAACATATAAGCAAGATAGGAGACAAATCTAAACTTTCATTCAACTGGGTATTTATTAATTTGTTTTATCATCTTCTCTGAGAGGAATTCCCCAAAATCATACTAGAAGTACAATTTCTGGTAGCGGAATTGGAAAGCTAGGCCCAATTGAAAAGCATGCACCTCTTGGTCAGTGTCCAGACTAAAAATAAATGTCATCATTGAAAAGGCATCACACATGTCTTCCTTGAAAGCACCATGCGGCGTAGGAATTTTTGGTGGCTTCTCATGTTCTACTTCAATCCTTCTAGTTTCTTCGTTGTAAAACTCCCGAGCCTTATCCCCGACCCTCCATATTTTATCTCCCTTCTTAGGAGTGGATGATTCCAATTCCACCCCTCTTTGCATAGGGTTTGGAATACATAGTATGTTCCAGATGGTAGCCAAGCTGATGTTAGCTGAAAGATTATGGCCCTCAATAGTGTTGGTACTTGAATTGAAATGCCTAATGGCCGCATCTACCAACTCTGGATAGCGATGCATAGATGGGACCATATACTGAGGAAACTCGTTGAACCAAATTTTTTTGTAGCCCACATTGGCCACTTGGACACCTTCATGCATGCGTAGACAGATTCCCTTAATCCTTTTGGGTTATTTGCAAGAAAGGGATCATGAACATTATCCTAATCTTCATGAACTAAGCTCTAGTCTTTGTAGATTTTGGGCTTGTCTAGCCCCCTTTTGTTTTCCCATACTGGCTTTTTAGGGATGCCCAGTGTAGCATAAGAAATATCTTCAAAGACACCAATGGCTGGTGCTCTTTACAGAGCTTTAGATAACCTTTGTGTAGTTATTGGCCTAACTCCCTGACTTAAACTTTCTACCATTGTCAATTTGCATGAAGCTTTGTGCTTAGCTCGAATCCTTCTACAATTTCACCTTGACTCTAGTAGTGCTCTAGAGCTTTTTGCTTTCTTCTTTGAGTAGCATTCTTTAAAAGAAAACTTTTAAGTGCTTTAAAACTTTCTTCATGCAATATTTAGCAATCTTTTCTCAAGGTGGTAGACGAGAACCACCTTTTTTTAATTTAATGTGACATGTATAACCCTTTTGGCTTGTGCTAGATAAATTTATTGCTACTTTGATTTGATAAGAATTCATAAATATAATTAGCAATTGCATGTACAACACAATTTTCTTGGAACTTGAGCCAATGCCTTTCAAGCAACTTAAGCATTTGTATGTGTTGGCAATTAATATCTTAAAAATGAATGATTAGGCTGAGGATGCGATCAGTATTTGAATAGATATGAGTTCCACCTTGGGAAACGCAAAATACCTAGAGGATGACACCTCAATCCTTGGCCATGCATGGCATTGTCGATTGTTGCTACTAGCTTAGGCTAATTAATTAGCCCTTATTATTTTTGCACGCAACAAACTATACTTAGTAGACGCAAATGGGTTGGAAATTCGAGCAAGTCTAGGCACAACTTTCAAGTCAGTACTTGATTAACATCACATTTATGGCAAGCAGATTACCATGCCTTTCCTTGGTTTTTCTATAAATAGGCATGTAAGCAATAGAAAACTCACACTTAGTGATTTGAGTAGAATTGGTATTAGGTAATTGGCAAAGCAGTTTATAATTTGCAGTGCGTAGCATTCTTATAGGCTAGACTTAGGTGATTTGCAGGGATAGTCTTGAGGTATTTGCAAAATAGTCTGAAAAGATGAATGCCCCCATTAGGCCAGTGTCACACAAGTCCTAGATTGCCTTGCTAGGAGAGATTTCTACCAACTGCATAAAGAGAATGATGAAGAACAAGCATTCATTGTCCATCATAGCCATTAAATGGGTCCTGGGACGGGACTTCCTCGAGTACGAGGACAAGTATCAAGTTAACAGTGATGTGTGCTCACACTTTGTGGCCTCCATGTTAGATATGGGAATTCCCAAGCCATTAATTCTTCATTTGGTGAAGGAGATTTTCCCCAAGAAATACTTGAATGGCCTCGGCGAGGTTGCTGCAAATGCTATATATGGTGGGGGAATTCCAACTGTGAGTGACCTCCAGAGGTTTATAGAAGAGGATGCGGTCGTGCCATGGCTGCCATTTCTGAGTGGCTTCCACCTCCAGACACAAGATGAGCACCACCAAAGGGTCACTCGAGCCTGCCACTTCCTTTTTTGCATCTATAATGTGGTGTTGTTCTATGGCATTGACTAGTATATGGATTTCAAGAACTTGGTGTTCCCTCCACCTACCTTTGCTCTGTTGGATGATGTTGTTGCTATTGATAATTCCCTTAATGACAAGAATGTTGTGGATGTTGTAATTGAAGCATTTGTTGCTACTGCTCATGCTGTGAATTGAAGACTTCTAGACTTGTGCTTTTCTTTTTTTCCTTTCCTTTATGAAACTCATAGTAATTAGGTCATTTTTTGTATACATGCCCGAAAAAGGATTTTCATGAAATATAAAAGAAGCAGAATAGACATATATACTTTAGGAAGTGTGGCCTAATGAGAAATTTTGAAAATGTAAATATCAATCATATATAATGAAAATATATCCTTATATAATCATCTTGTCATCTCCTTTTGGATTCTACAATTGGGCTATTTTTCCTTTTTCATCGTGTATGTATGAATCATGTATGTGGGTGTTTTAAATTTTCATTGTTTTGCTTAGCTATGAGTTTATTTCCCTTACTCTCTGCAATAATGGGTCACTTGTTTCTTTCTACCACGAACCACAAAATAAAATAAAAAGACCGGCCAACAAAAAAAAAGGAAAGAAGGGAAAAGCGTATTTACATATTTTACATGGGTATGAAAGCAAGCTTAATTAAATAATTTCAAGTGAATTCCATTGACTAGAATTCCTAGAGCTTCTTTATCCATACTTTCTAACTCATATGCATTGTGTTCCTTACATTGAATTATTCTGAATGGGCTTTCCCAGAGGTTGTCAAACTTCCCGAGTTGGCCTGGCTTTGCAGCCCTTTCGTTATATTTTAGCACCAAGTCTTTGAACTTTAGGCCTTGGTCAGACGCTTTCTTGTCAAACCACCTTTTAACCACTTGCTGGCAGTTAGTCATGGCAGTTAGGTTCTTTTCCATTTTTTCTTATACTTCTAGCAAATTGGCTAACTGTACCTATTGTAGACACCTAAAAATGACCTAGGCCTGCAAGCTTCATTTTTACCACTTTCGTCCTAGCATAATTATGTCATTTATTTATGTCCTTGGTCCACATTCGACTATTGATTAAATAATTCATGATTTTTTAATTAATTCATGTCCTTTCATTCCTCTTGATTATTAAATAAATAAATTGCATTTATTTATTAAATACGTCATTAACTGTCTAAGTCTTTCTTTAATTAAATAAATTTCTTAATTTATTTAATTCCCCTTTGTCATTTAATTCTTCTTGATTATTAAATAAATAAATTTCATTTATTTATTAAATACGTCACTAATTGTCTTAATTAAATAAATTGACTAATTTATTTAATTAATTAGTCTTATCTCCTAAATTAAATAATTATATTTAATTATTTAATTGTAAATTTAATATTCTTCTCATTTTAAATAAATTAAATTATTTAAAATGTCATGTCAATCTTAACTATCAGTCCTTTTTGATAAATAATCTGAAAAGATTATTTATTATCTCTCAAAATCCATAATTTGAATTATTTTAATTCAAATTAGTAATTAATCTTCTAAAAATCAAGCAATCGGGTAGATTCTTGATTTTCCAAATCTTATCTTCAGTCCACATCTTATCTCTTTGATTTTTTGAATCTTGCAAATCAGGCAATCTTATCTTATTGATTTTTCGAAAATCTTCATTTTCTAATTAATTTGTCTCGTTTATTCTCCACCGTCGATCCGATTTTATTCTGACCGTTTGATTAAATATTTTTCCCTAACCCTAATTAGGGATTCTTAGGTTTAATCTGGATCGTTCATTTTAGGTTCTCATCATTGATTTATCCATTCGAAATGGCCTTTTCTATAAAATGCCATCTTCTTCTCATTTTTCAGGGACACACATGCTGACATTTTGCATAGTTATTATAGGCATTTATTTACTTTCACATCTATTGTCATAGGAAATTTTAGTATTTAATATAGTTATTTGATCAACTTTGGCATTTGTTTTAGGCATAGACATAAGCTTTTAGACATAGGCATTTAGACTTCAAATAAATCCTTCAAAACTTGCTTTAGTCTTGTCTCTTGTCAAAGTTGCTCATACAAATATGAGGGCATCTTCATTTACTACAAGCTAGGAGGTGTAACGAAGGTCAATCATGGAAGATGGAGAATGCAGGTGATATAATTGCCTTTTACTTTCATTGTATTCCTTTGTGCTTTGTTATATTCAATGGATTTTAATGTTATTTGATCTAACCATCTAACAAATCTATTTTTCCCTTGATTACACCTCTATTGTGCCATTTTGTTCTACTTCGAGGGATTTTAGTAATTGCAGTGCTAGAATATCCATAGAGATAGGAAATTACGCCTCTTTTCCATAAACTAGCTCATACAGTGAAGTCTTGAGGACTTGCTTTGGAGTTATGTGGTCTACCCAGAGTGTTGTTCAAAGATTTTTGTGCCACTCTCTTTGATATTCTAACCCAATTCTTTTGAGAAATCAGACTGGATTCTTGTTTGTTGATTCAGCTAAGCCATTCCCTTGTGGGTAATAATTTGACGATGTTTTAAGGAATATGTCATGTGTAAGTGCGAGTTGACTTACCTTAGAGCCTAGGAAAGCTTTAGCATTGTCCAAAATGACAGTTTCAAGCTAGCCAAACCTTGTTACTAGTTCCTCTAGGAAATCCACTATCTATGCCTCTGTCACATTCTTGAGTGGCACAGCCTCGATCCATCTCGTGAAGTAGTCTGTGGCTGTTAAGATCCATTTATGTCCTACACTAGAGGTTGGGTTGATCATCCTGACAAAGTCTAAACCCCATTGTGTGAATGGATCATCAACCACTATCGGATTGAGAAGCATTACAGAATTCTTTCTTTTTCCAGCGAACAACTGACATTCTTTGCAAGTTTTCACCAAGGAGTAGGAATCATTGAATAGTGTCGGCCAAAAGTACCCCACGCACATGATCTTGATGGTGGTGGTTTTTGCGGAGAAATGTCCGCTTGCGGGACTGCATTCGTAAGTGTCAAGGATCCTTCTTGCTTGCTCTGTGGTAACACATCACAATAGCACGTCTTTGGAATTTCTCTTGAACAAGATCCCTTCGATGAGCGTGAATCCATTGTTTAGCAACTGGTAGAATCTCCTCTTCTGAGAAGGAAGTCCTAGCAAATACTTTCCTGTATACATAAACCTTACTATATCTACCAGCCAACAATGTTTGGTCTCTGACTCATTTGTTAGGACTAGTTCTGGTTGTTCTTCTTTGGGGACCATTTTTTCCTCATGCGCAAGATACTCACACAGTCCTCTTCCCTGAATAGTCTTGGTAGGCTTGACCTCAATGTCATACTCGAGCATCTTGGTAATCCAATTGGCTCTTTTCTCAGTGATCTCTCCTTCCATGATGTATTCACACACACTAGAATGTGCAACATATACAATCACCTTATTGTAGGAGATTAGGTGTCAGAACTTCTTGAGCCCCTTAACTATGGAAAACACCTACCTCTACAAAGTTGTAGTTTGTTTCATATTCCTTCAAGGTCCAGGAGTGAAATATTATCAGATTCTCTCCTTTTCCCTCATTATTGTTCTGAGTCAAGATAGTAGAAATGTTTGACATACTATTGAACACATACATTATGACGTCCTTTGATAAATTTGGGTTAACCAGAATAGGAGTGGAAGAGATAGTATCCTTGACTTTCTCAAAAGCTTCTCTGGATTCTTTTGTCCATTTAAATATTTGATCCTTTTTCAGCATTAGGGTAATTGGCCTGATTATTCCTGCAAAATCAGAAATAAATTTTCTAACAAAAATTACCTTCCCCAAGAAGGATTGAACTCCCTTCTTGTTGACTGAGAGAGGAAGCTCTTTGATTACTTTCACCCGCTCAGGATCAATTGAAATTCCTTCTTTGGACACTATGTGCCCCAGTAGTTTGCCTTGCGGTACTCCAAAGACACATTTTTTGGGGTTCAGGGATATCCCAAACTCCTAGCATTTATTGAACACCATCTCAAGGTGATCAAAATGATCATCCTTGGATTTAGAAAACACTTTCAAATCATCCAAATAGATTAGGATAATCTTGTTAATTAGTGCACTGAAAGCGATCTCCATTGCCCGCTGGAAGGTAGCTCTTGCATTTGAGAGGCCAAACAACATCTTGGAATATGTGAACATTCCCCACTTGGTAGTGAATGTTGTCTTATGACGATCCTCCTCTTTGACTTGGATTTGATTGTAACCAAAGAATCCATCTAATAGGGAAAACATCTCGGATCCTGCCACTATTTGTAGGATTGACTCCATTGAGGGTAGCGGGTAATGATCCTTCAGGGATGCTCTGTTTAGGTCCTGAAATTCCACAAATAAGCTAATATCCCCATTATTCTTCTGGACCAAAACCAAATTGGATACCCACGTGTTATGCTTGATCGAGAAGACAATCCATGACTGGATTAGCTTTGTTAATTCTTGTGCCATTAGCGCTTCAATCTTATGATTGACTGGTCTTTATTTTTGGCGGATATGCTTTGCACCTTCCACTAACTCTATTATGTGTTGAACGATATTGAGATCATATACCTGAAGGTTGTCATATGGCCAGGCCACCACTCCTTCATATTTATCGCAAAATTCGATGAGCCTTTCTTTATCGTGATGTGGGATATCTTTCCCAACTTTGAGATTTCTTCCATCTCTAACTCACATGTCCACATAATCACCTTTGTCTGCTACAAAATTTCATTTGTCATTTCTTGTATCATCACAATTGAAAAGGTTTCCAAGCATGACCAATCCTTTTGGAAGCTTTTTGGATTCCAGCTGGATGATCTGTCCTTCATAGGCTTCAACAATCTTCGGTTGGAGCTGGTCAGAAAATTCACCCAACTGCTGGATGAACGAGGCAATGTGTTCATCGTTGTCAAACACTTGCCAGCTTTGGTCATTTTCTGGAATCACTAGTTAGAATATTACTCGTATAAAGTGTTTGTTGTGAATGAGATTGGAGGCAGGATCAAATTGATATCTAATTGATGTTATGCAATCTGCATTTGCATTCTATTCTCAGGGCACTGTCTAAATGTTGAAGGCTTCAAAACCCTCAATCAGTCCCAAACTCAATGTTTGGAGGATCGCATGCAGACATTCTTAGCCATAGAGATAACTCAAACTTGATTGACTACTAGTTCAAAATCTCCAAACACCATCAATTGCTTAATTCCCATATGTTCTGCAAGCCTAATACCTTGCATTAGTCCTTTCTATTCAACTTCATTGTTCGAGCAAGCGAACTAGAAGCGGAAAGACCTCAATTTATTTTCATTCTATTGGGATATTAAACATATCCCAGCTCTTGTGCCATTCTTGCATCTTGCTCTATCGAAGTGCAACGTCCACAATTTTCAGGCTTGATCACCTTCGAATTCCTTGACAAGGAGCACTTGATCTTCATCATAGATGACATAGGTTCCCAGCCCGGTAGCATGGTAGTTGTCGAAGGGTTCGGTATCTATATGTTCACTTAGGAGAACATCTTGATCATTCTAGTCTCTGGTCACTTTTTCATCTTCTAGTAGTTCAACAAAATACATTTCTTGTTTGGTGATAGAGGTATGTGTGGCTTCGAAATTGATCATGGCTTCATCGGCTACATGTTCTGAGTGTAAAGCTTCAGATCATATCTTCATCTTCACACCATGCTTGGTTTTTAGGATCAAATGTGACCAATCTAGGGATAGATATCCACCCACCTTTGAAGTAAATTCTTGGGATAGGCAGAGGTTGAACATGGGGGGAACATCTCTGATCATAGTGTCTTGCGGTACTGTCATACTAGGGCAAGCAAATAGAATCAAGGGGAGTGCTCTGATGACACCTACAATTTCAACTCTATTTCCATCAAGGGGCATTACTCCTCTTTTTAAGGGTTCATAACTGATTCATAAGGCTTTAGCTATCTGTTTAGGAATAATTGTGGTGCTAGCACCAGAATCAATCATGGCATTGTGTAATAATTTCTCCACTATAATGAGAGTTAAGAAGAAGGTTTGAGGCTTCGGCTTATCTCTTCCTTCAACAGGGGCTTCTGTTGTGTTGTTTGTAAGAACTTTGGCAAAAGATGTTTGATCAACAACCCTTACTTTGGCCAACTGTTATGTTGGCATTGTGCTTACATCCTCCCGAAGAGCCTTCTGTAATAGCAACTTCTATTCCAGGATGGCTAGAATATCCCACAAAGACACATTAGTAGATGATTTCTTCAATTGCTCCACTACATTGAATGGTGGCAGATTCAGAGGTTTTTGCTCCTTTGCTCTTGTTATAACAATTTCCTTTCGTGGCTGATATTGCAGCATCACTGCGGAGGTACTAGGTATTTGGCCAAGAGTACCTTTAGGTTGTGGACTGACTAGTTGCAGGACAACTGTCTCACCCATAAATCTCCTCTTTGAGCGAGTATTTTAGTCAAATTGTACTTGCGATGTTTTAGATGTGGATGCATCATTGGAAAACACTGCTTCTTCTTCCATCCATGAGAGAGTGTGTGCTCGAGAGTGATGTCCACTTCTCGCTCTAGTGACATCCCTTGCATTTGTGCAATGATCACCACATTGTCCATTTGTGAAGAGGTATTCACATAGCTTCTAGTATTTGATGTTGTAGCTTGGTTACGCTGATCTGCTACCTTTTGTTGTATGTTGTCATGCGGGAAATTTTGGGGCATATGTGAATTGCTGCAAGGGAAGCACAAGGGGTTTGTGTCATCTGCTAAGTTGTTTTGTCTAGCAGTCAACTCTCTACTCAAGCTTAAGTTAGCACTCTATAGTGGAGAAGGTATTGGTACCACTTGATTTGTTGTTTGAGCTTGCGGATTTGTGCGAGCACCTCCTCAGAACTAGTTTTGTTAGTAAGAGGATCTTCTTCCTTGATAATTCTGATAGGTAGGCTTCATAGGTACGACCTATTTGTGCTTGATAATGGTTTCTGCATTGACAATAGTCTATAATATATCCTTAAATTCGCTCATCTCCTCCTTTGAAGAGTCTGATGTAAAGGTAGCATTGTGTAGCATGCTCAAATATGTGTATATTGATTGGGGAGGAGACGATGCGCTGGTAGAAGGCATCTCTTGAGCAAGAACCAATATTTTGGGGAATATAGGAATTATGGGCCAAGGAGGAAATTTTCCAGCATCTATCAAATTGTTCTCCACTTTAACAGCGATGCTATATATGCATGGTACTATGGTTCCACCGAGAGACTCGATCATCATAGAGATGTTGGGATTGATGGCTTTCAATTAGAAAATCAATGCCAAATCCGATGGTGGGCGGATATCAACATGGATTCTCTACCAGCTCGTATGGAACTGAGCATTGAAGTAAGTCATGGCTTCATGCGGGGCCCACTTTATGACCAACAGTTGATAATATAGCAATCATCGGTTTCCTTCATTCGAGAACCTCTGATAGAAAGGCTCCTCGAGCTCATCCCAGGTACTGATAGTATTCGCTTGTAATGTGTGGTACCAATCCAGTGCCTTGCCTCTGAAAGAGGCAGCAAGCAACCTTAACGCCACATTTTGGATTGTAACCCCATGTACTAGGCATACATCCACAACATCTTGCAAATGTTCAGACAATGTTCTTGAGCAATCTCTGGTGAACTTAGGTATAGCATTTAGGGTAGAAACTAGGATAGCAGCCCAAAAGGTAGGCGCTATGGATGCAACAAGAGGAATTCTGGCATCCCATGCCACATAATTTCTTTTAGCGAAAGGCAACATGGTTAGTGGAAAGGGAGGAGGAAGAAAAATGTTTACTAATTGGATTATGGGTTGTACTATCCCTAATGGTGGTACTAATAAACCATGGTTATTTTTTGTTTGGGACCTAGTAATAGGCCAATGGCTCATACACCCTTCTGAAAATTCCATTCATTAAGCATAGTCCCACCAGGCATGCAAGGAAAAATAAAAATTGTTGATGCCAAAAACTGGCAAGGTAACAACCCTTTGTGGGAAACTCAATTTATGGGGGACTTATTGCGCTAAACTAAGTGACCTCCAAATTTTTGAAGAAGTCATCTTCTTCTGTGAATGGGAAACGAAAGCAGATATAAAATAAAGAATCTAACTAAGGCAATACGCCAGAATTTATAAGAAAGCCATGATAAACCTATCTTTTGGATATAGTCTAAGGGTCCTGCTTAGCAATTTACCATATCCTAGAATAACATAAATTAAAGATTTCACTCATTCAGTGACATAAAATAATAATCACACCCATTTACTAAAAAGAAGAGTTAGAAGACATGATCTAAACCAGCAAACTTGCATTCAAATTATAGAAGACAACAAATAAACCATTCAAATGATAATGGCATAGCATAGAGTTTATCAATAGCATAAGAAAGAGAGAGGTCAAACAATGGCACATTTTGTGAGTTCTTGCAATAATCTAAACAATACAAAGGCCTGGTCTCTCCAAAAATCCTATGATTCTAACAACTGGTGAAACAACATATGATCTCCAAACTTGTAACCTAAAATATTGGAACCCTTGGAATCAACCGTAGAACCGAGAACCCCTCTCTCGAAGCAAAGAGAAGTATATATAGCAAGCCTTCCACTGCCTAGCAAGCAGCAATTGAAAGGATTCAAAATTTGAACAATGATGTTGAGGCAATGATCACCCTCGGCTGTTGTAACAAAAAATATTTGAGAGACAACATTTAGTCTCCCTAAATTCAGGTGCATCCCTTGTGAATGATTGCAGTGGTCCAGCAAATTCTTGTGTAGACAAGTGTCACCCATTTAGGATAGGCGGTTAGAAAATGTGGCAACATCTTGTAGCTTATAGTCCGCTTCATCCTCTACGTTGAAGAAGTGTGTGTCGAAGAGATGCATGGCAGCATTTCACTGCCCATGGTCAATATTTCCTTCCTTTAATGAAAGCTTGCACAAAGAGGATGCTTAGAAAAAATGTTTACTGCAAACACTGCTTGTGGGGCCCACTAAATCCTTATGTGAATGGGAGCTATGTGGCATGCAAGCGAGGGCCAATAGAAGAGCAAGGAGGAAGTTCCTTCGAAGAGCGATGAGCGCACATGTTGCAGAAGCTGCAGTGACAACCAAAAGGGGGCCAATGAATTTTTTGAAGGCATGGGCCGATACTTAGCCAAAAATAAAACCCGAAGGGAGCATGTTGATTTTTGAATTCAAAATTACCAAAGACTGGGAGCTTTTCCTAGTTGACCCTAGAAAATAAGATCCTAACTAGTGACAGATTAGTGAAGTTAGAACTAGAAGATCCATTTAAATGCCCCTTATGTGATGAGACCCTAGAAGATGTTGACCACCTTTTTGTTTAATTTAACATTGTACACAAATGTCGGTCTTTCGTCAAAAATAAGCTAGGATGTTCCTTTCCATCCCCCAAGTATCTCTAGGAGCTTTTTTCTAGTTGGCCAGTTCTTTACAAAACAACACTATTTGGATGTCTTTGAAGAATAACCCCAGCTATAGTAACCTATAACCTTTGGTGGGAGAGGAACAGGAACATTTTCGAAAGCAAAAAACTTCAACCCAACAAGTATAGGTGATTATTGAGAAGACTCTCTCTGAGGTAGAAAATTCAAATATTCACAATCACAAAAATGTGACCTCTATCTTCTCCAGTTGGGATGGGGAAATCTTGCAAAGCTAGGAGTTTATCACCTTTCCATTCAAAGGAAACATACAATCCTCACCCTTACATAAGATTGATAGGAATTTTGTTAAATGGCAACCCAAAAGTTTAGGCCTCTATAAACTAAATTTTGATGGAGTTTTAAGGGGAAACCCAGGTATATTTGGAGTAGGGTTTTGCATAAGGGATAGCAAGGGCACATTAATTGCAGCAAAATCAATCCACCTTCCACCAGGAACAAATAACCTAGCAAAATCACAAGCACTTCTTCAAGGCTTGAAGTTGGCAATACACCTTAACTTGGAAAAGATTCACATTGAAGGTGACTCTTTAGTGATAATAAACACATTCAAAGAGAAAACTATCCACAATTGGAAGCTAAATTACATTGTACAAAAAGTATGGAACCTCCTTAATTTATTCCAGGAGGTTCATATCTCTCACACATACCGAGAAGGGAACCAATTAGAAGACTTATTGGCGAACATGGGTTGTGATAACCATGAAATTGAAATCCTTGAGGGTCAACAATTTTACATTATACATTCAAAGCTTGTAGAAATAGTTGCTACAGAAAGAAAATTTCAAAAAAATCTTGAGAGTGACTCCAAGGGGTGTAGAGGCACAAATCCTTCCCTTTGGGTTTAGATTAGCTTAGGTTCATTCTCTACATAAGGCTTCATGTAACACCTATCTATAGGGAAAGCAATATTTCAATTGCCACCTTGGTAAACAAGACACTAGCACAAAAGGTGGCAGGGGATAAAATAGCATACCTTATTTAGCACAAGAAAGAACAATCTAAGGAAATAATCAACCCAATTTTTATTCTTATTTTTATTTTTTTTAAAGCTACTCAGGACCAAGCATGACATAGTCTTGTCATCTTTGATTACTACCGCATATTGAATGCCAAGTAATGACAAGTCCATCAGCAGCATCCTATGCAATAGGATTATTAATGATAGAGCCAATGTGTCAAAGTGTTTTTACAAAGAATCAAGGTGACACCAGCAAGGACAAACTTTGCTCAATATGAATGGAACATACCATTCACAAAAGAGGATCAAGCCATAAATGAAACACTGGTGAAAATGGAAGTGCCAACTCATACTCTCGTTCCTAGTGTTTTCATCCTTCATTCTTGCCAAATCATCCTACTCAGTAGAGAAAAATTTTTTTGAAACTAAAATGGCTTTTCTCATAGGTATAGGAGGCCCATCATGACTAGTAATGTGCCCAAATTTAGCTTGCCTCACACATCCGAACTAATCTCACACAAATAAAAGTGATGGTAGTTTTTTCTAATTTATTTTCCATATAGGGATGTGACAACCCCCATCAAAATTCTTACACCTCTCACATGATGTTTTTCTTGAATCCAAGGGCATCCTAGAAGGAGGTTATATGGTAACTCAAGGTCAAGTACTTGACATGTAGTTTTTGTGATGGTTGGTCCTATCTCCAATAGTAGTCAGACTATCCCTTTTGAATTCCTTTCAAGGTCATCATAGGCCCTTATAGTAATGCTCTTTCCTTTGTCTATTACATCATTAAAATGCCCCAACTGTTTCAAAAATTTCAAAGTACAGATGTTTAGACCTACATCGTTATCTATCAACACTCGTTTGACCATACTTTTGTGGACACCAACCTCTATGTAGAGAGCTTAGTTGTGGAATGAATTTTATGGAAGGTATTTTTTGGAAAAGACTAAATGATTGTTGGCCATGATTCTCCCAACCATGGCTTGAAACTGATCCAGATTGAGGTCATTAGGGACCGATGCTTCTAATGATTTTTCTAGTATCTCCCTAAGTGCAGGTGACAATTTTAGTAGTTCTAAGATTGAGATCAAGGCATGATTCTTCTTTAGTTTTTCCATAATGTTGTATTCATTTGATGACTCTACGGGATTAGATGGGGCTCCTTGTATTCTAACCCCGCCTCGATGGGTAGTTACATTACACTAATTGTATCTACCCCGTATAGTCACTACATCCACCTTAGTGTCATCTACTTGAGAGAGGATACTTATAACTATGTCACCATAAGTGTAGTTAGTATTGTGGTAGTCTTGGTCCTTTCCTTTTTCATTCCTTTTATCGTGGTTTAGAATTGGATTTGTGTATTTCTAGAAGTCTTTTTTTCTAGGATGATGTTCAACATCCACTTCTCTTTTTTCTATCAAGTCTTGTATGTTGTGCTTGAGTCTCATGTAGTTGTTTGTTGTATTTCCTTTAATTTTGTGGAAGTCACACAAGTCCTTCTCATTTTACCATGGTGTTTTGAAGCTTTTCTCCTCATAGTTTGGATGATCATTAACTTTGATGAGGTTTTGTTGCACAATTTTATGCATGACCATCTCATGTGGCTCTCCTATTACTGTGAACTTATTTCTTGGTTGATCGTATTTCCTCTGCTGCCCTCCATGATATGTTTGTTGGTTGAATGCTTGATTGTTTTGGGGGTAGGTAAGTTGATTTTTTTATGTATTGTTAAGAGCATAGATTGTTTGTGCCACTTGAGGTTTGTTTTGAGGAACATTAGGATTTTTTACATTCCATACTTCTCTAGCATCCACTACCCCATCATTTGTAACATTATTTTTCTTGGCCTAGATCTTTGGTTTCTCATTTTAATTAGAGTAATTTTCTCTTGGGCTATTTAGCTTGATCACCCCTCTTCCTACGAGGGCCCTTTCTATGTGTAGTCCCTTCTCAATCGTCTCTTCAAAATTAGCGGGACACAACATGGTAAGTTGGTAGTTGAATTCTACTTGGACATTGGAAACAAATATGTCTACTAGTTCCTTGTCAAGGATAGGCCATTTTCATTGACTAGCCTTATGTCTCCATCGTTGAAGGTATGACATGAAGGATTCTTGATGCAGGGGCATCTTGATGCACCCTTTTTGAGGAAAACTATCTCATGTTGATGCACTTTGGTTTTTGGTTTGATTGGGGTCAATAAGGTCATGTAAGACCATTTTGAGTAATTTTTAAATCATTCTATGATGTTCTATGGTGTTTTGGAGTCATATTGTAAAAAGCTGTAAAAGTTGCTAAAAGTTGTCAAACTATTGTCAAGAAAGTTGTAATTGTTGTCATTAGAGTTAAAAAAGGGGTAGATGGTCAGTTTTTTAGTTGAATATTATTGGAACAAGTTAAATATGTCTTGTAACATTGATCTCAATGGTTGGAGAGAATATTGAATGAGAAACCAATTCATTTTGCACATTCTCTATTGGATTTTCTGTCAACAACAATTGTAATTCACATGGTATGGACTAGTATAGATAGCTACAATATTGAAACCACTTGGAGAAATTGAAGGATGGTCTTAGTTTTCAAATTATTTTTGTTTGAGATATTTTTATCAAGTTTTGGGCAAGATATTGCATTTTTGGTGATTGTAGATCAAAACCATGCCTAGGGTTTCCACCATCCAAAACCAATGAAAATTTATGGAAAGTTCTACCCCATGCCCAACCATATTCCTTTAAATAAAAAACCCATAGTTTTCATGTGTGAAGGATATATGTTTGATAGAAAATTCAGATTTGCAATGAAACTATCCTAAAGAACCCTAGTTCTTGGTTGTTTTGAATGATCTATGCATTGTTTTTCATTGGAGGGGTGTAAAGCCATGTGGCATGTTTTTAAGGGCCTGTATAAGTCTAAGAATCTATATGACAAGCATTCGTCCTTTTTTTTTTAATTCATCTCTTAGAAGGCACCTAGTGGCAACAATATCTAAGTTGCACAAATCATGGTTTTGATCACTTAGTTGGGTCATGAACATTTGGTAACCCCTAAAGTATGTTAAAATAGGTATGAATACACCAAGTTTCCCTTATTCTATGTTATCCTCAAAGGTTGAGCTCCATTAGGGTTTTGTTTCATGTTTTATACTCTAGGAGCACATTTTCAAGAATGTATAAGGGTATGCATTTGCATCATTTTGTGTTGAAGTCTTGTTGGAAAGTGTTTAGGTGTTTGTTTTGAGTCCTACCTCTCTACATAATTTTGGTATTAGAGGCCAAAGATTTGGGAAGGGGGATATTGGACATATTATTGGTGAGATAAAATATTTGATGTTTTTTCTAAATTTTATTTGGTCTGAAGAAAATTGTTGCAAGTTGTTTGAAGGAATTCAGAAGAAGCAAGGTGAAAGAGACTTGCTTGAAAAAGGAGAAACAACACATTGAGAATGGAAGTTTTGAGGAGAATAGTCTATGGAGACTTGAAGAGTAAGGAGTTTCCAAGTGAACAAAAAGTGATGAGAAGAGAGAGAAGTGAGATGAAGAAGAAAGTTGAGAAGGAAAAACAAATAAATATTTATCAAAAGATAACAAAGATGAGACAAACTTTGAAACAAATGCAAAAAAATGAAGAAAGAATATAGAGTATAGTAAAAAGTGTGCAGAGTTGGATCATCACCATTCACAAAATTTTCTAGTGGTTGATAAAGGAAATTGCAGAAAGAAGAAAGAGGTGGGAAATGAGAAGGAAGATACAAAAATTAATTAAGATGATGGAAGAGCCAAAGCCATCCAAGGAAGAGGAAAAAGATGAAGGAAATGAGTCCATTGAGACTCAAAAATGTTATTTCTAACAATATTTGTGAGTATGTGTTTACAAGTGCAGCAGATGAAGTGCTTGAAGTAATGAACCAGTGGAATGATATGTTGACCAAGGAAATACAAATGATTGAACAAGAAGCAAACAAATAAATTCAAAATAAGATAATAAAAGATATTTTGCAACAAACTATAAAGAAGCAACAAAAGCATGGGGGGAAGAAAATCCAAATTGTGAATCTTGCAACTGAACAAGGCATAGGTGGAAGAAATCCTTTTTTAAATTTGGTTTATGATTGGAAAAAGTGGAAAAAACATTTGAGCAAGAGCATCAAATTTTCTCTCTAGAAAGTATGATGCAGGGGCACCCTGATGCACCCTTTTTGAGGAAAATTGTGTCATGTTGATGCACTTTGGTTTTTGGTTTGATTGGGGTCAATAAAGTCATGTAAGACCATTTTGATTCATCTAAAGTCATTCTAAGATGTTCTATGGTGTTTTGGAGTCATATTGTAAAAAGTTGCAAAAGTTACTAAAATTTGTCAAAATATTGTCAAGAAAGTTGTAATTGTTATCATTAGACTTAAAAAAGGGGTAGATGGTCAGTTTTTTAGTTGAATATGATTGGAACAGTTTAAATATGTCTTGTAACACTGATCCCAAGGGTTGGAGAGAAGCTTGAATGAGAAACCAATTCATTTTGCACATTCTCTATTGCATTTTATGTGAACAATGACTGTAATTCATGTGGTACAAAATGGTACAGATAGGTACAGTCTTGAAAACACTTGGAGAAGTTCAAGGATAGTAATAGCTTTCAAATTCTTTTTTTTTGAGATATCTCATCAAGTTTTGGGTGATTGCAAATCAAAACCCTGCCAAGGGTTTCCAAAAATAAAAATTTAATCAGGGAAGAATTTCCACCATCCAAAACCCATGAAAATTTGTGGAAAGCTTTTCCCCATGCCCAACCATATTCTTGAAAATATACAACCCATATTTTGCATGTCTGAAGGAGATATGTTTGACAGAAAATTCAGATTTGTAGTCAAACTGTCTAAAGAACCCTAGTTCCTGGTCGTTTTGAATTATTTATGTATTGTTTGCCAGTGGATCGGTGTAGAAACTAGTGAAACGTTTGAAACTACAAGAGGTTGCCAAGTTCTTGATATGTTTTAGGCTAACGAACAAGGCCAAACAGTATATTTGAAATTTCTTCTCTTCAGGTTCTGCCAGACCTAGGCGGGTGCACCTATGCAAATGAGGCATACTTAAACTATTTGTTTCCTACTTGAACAATCTATCCACAATGGCAATTGAGAGTGGAGACATGTAATCCTAATTTGGTATAAATTGTATAAGCAATATCAAGGTAAAATCTATGAATATGTTCATATGTGAGGTTTGAAAAAAGTTTTGATAAAACTAAATGATGAAAATGGGTGAGACTAGTGCCTTGTAGGGTGAACGGAGTCAAATGAAAATCTAAGACAAAATGAATTATATTGGTAGTAACTCAAACTATTTGGCACACTTATGTTTGTTTACAACTTGTATAAACATGTAGGAAAGTGACTGACAAACTCTAAGATTACTTATGATTTATTGAAAGGATTTTAATCTTTACTTGAAATAACTAATTAAATAAATCACACAGGAACAACAAATAACACCAAATTGGAGACAAAATGACAGTCTTGGTTATATGATTCTTCTTATTGATGCAAATAACACTTCTAGATTATTGTAACAGATTAAAAGGGTTTTAATTCTCTAAAAGAAGCCAATTAATCACATCACACAAGAACAACAAATGTGTTTTGATAAATTGAAAAATCCTTGACATATCAACTTAAATAATAAGGAAATATTATGTTGGAGATAACCATATAACTGAATATATTTAACAAACATTTGATACCAATATGAAGCCAGAGAATCAAATTTATTTCATTGATCTCCTCAAATTATACTTGCAACATAGTCTTTTGAAATGTAAACATCATAGAAGATTTTTTACTGTCTATCTATCCCTATTCACCTATATCTTTTTGTCACTATGTAACAGATAACTTTGAAAAGATGCATCCCTTCATGAATGTCTTTTGATATTAACAACAACTAACAACAATTAAAAATAGGTAGTTAGGCTCTAGTTAGACATAATTGGAATTTTGACAGATGGTCCAAATAATCACATCTTTTGTGAGTATCAACATCTCCCAACGCATTCTTGACTACTATCTCTATGTTCACCATTTTCAATTTTTTCTCACATGCTTCATCCAATGTCGAGTCTTTACCTGTAGGAACTTCCAAGGTCTTTTGTAGTATCAACTCGCATTCTTCAATCCATTTGGTCTTTTCTTTTGTTTTTCCATCATTTTCAAACAATACTAGTATTCCTTCTTTTGTGGCATCAATTAATCCTTTTGCATCTCCTTGAAATTCCTCATTATTCAGTGTTACATTTTCAACAGATTATCTTATTGATTTTCCCTTCTGTTTATACAAGAAGGCTCTGAATTCTGGAGATTTCACAAAATCATTATCTGCTACAAAGGATCTATAAGCCATTTTCCTCGTGTCTATATCTGAACCTTCTTCAATTTTTTATTCTCTAAGAGGAAGCTTATAATCCTTAGTTTTCAATCTAGAGATCTTATTAGTTGGACCTTGAGATCCCTCATCACCAGATGCCTCCTCTCCAGAAGATAATAGTTCCACATCTTGTATCTCTTTTATTTTTGCTCTACTCCCTTGTTATATTCATCAACAACCCTCTCAGCTTCTTTCTCTTCAAAATTTCTAATCAAATCATCATACTGATAAGGTATATGATTATACCCACCTAAGTTCATCTTTTTCCTAGCAAATTCAATGTATCCCTCTGGATCAAACCCTTTCTGTGGTGGAGGTCTCTTCAAATTATAATACAATAACTTATCTAGAATCAAATCATACCCTTCCTTCAACAATATAGTGAAATCTGCAAAGCACAAAGTGCTTGGCATGAAGGTTTTTTTTCCAAAGGAACTTAAATTCATTACACTAGAGTAATCCATTTTCCTAACAATTTCCAAGTAGGCAATTCTATCAAGCACTGTTTTAGGAAAGATGAATGGTGTATCTTCAAAACCATACACTCTTATCATAGTAGTGTCCTCAAGACAATACCAATCTCCCTAGTTGTGACCAATAGTTCCATTGAAATATTTGGGTCTGAGGAACCTCTTTATCTCATGAGACAATGCATAGTCACAAGGATGGGTAAAAAATTTGTACAATGGTTTAGCAAAGTATTCTTCAAAATGCACAAAACTTGAATTGGAAAACCTACTATCCCAAATAGTAGTCCATAACTGAATTGGTAACAATTTACCCTCCCTATCAAACTATGTAATCCTTAACTCTTCTGGCCACATTCCCAATTCTTGTCCATAATACATTGCTATATGCATAAAAATAGAGTAATGTTTGAAATGTAGAACAAGGGATCCATTTTTTATTTCCATTAGCCCTGAATCAATTCCTTTGAAGATGTATGAAGCATAATCAAAGGGTTTGGAATTGTGATACTAAACATCAGTTGTAATTACCATTGGTACAATTGGCATAAGCTTAGGAGCTTCCATCCCCAACACCTGACATACTGAGAAGTATGTATATTTCAAATAGGGCTCGAATAAGTCTACATGAAATGGAGGCCTATCATTGTCATCCAGTGGAACCAGATTTCCATCCTTCTTAGGTCTATGCAATGGTAATAACCACTACTTATAAGTGGTATCCATTCTCCATAATTCTTTTTCCAAATTATCATGCACAATAGCTTCGTCACATGTGCCCTCTAGGTTAAAAACTTTGAAAATTGCAACTTTTGACACATGTATGAAAGGCTTACCCAGTGAATTGCAGATAACTTTGAGTTTTGGATTGTAATGGGAAACTAAGAGTTTTATTAGTTCCACATCCACAAATACATTTGGGACAACTAATTTTCCCAGGTTGAATTTTCAAGGATTGCATACCAGCTCGAACCTATTCCTCCAATGATAGTGAAACATAAATAGTTCATATCCCCGAATTGAAGTCCACACATCCCCTATGTGTTTGCATTTGTCCTCAAATCTATCCAAATCTTCCCTAAGATGTGTAGAATGTCTGGCTTTAGGTCCTGAGCTAGGTAGTTGCTCAATAATATCTTGATTCAATTTCCTTTCAGCTATTTATGATTCATCCCTAGTCTTAATCTTTTATTTTTTTCCCTTAGGATGACTACCCTCACCCTACTTCGTTCTACTTTTTGATTTTATAGAGCTCGAATCCTCCATTTTATTTTCTCAAATTGATAGAATTGAAAATACAATTGCAGAGAATTCCCAAGCTTATTTGAAAATATTCGGCTACACAAAATTATTTGGCCCTTGTCCGTTCTCCCATTCCTTTCGCTGCCAACTTTACAAATTCTCCTTAATTATTCTTCTTTGATTCAGAGGATTATCTATATAGTGTGTATCTATGCAACCATTAATTTCTAGCTCTGAGCATGAGTGTAGAAATTTTTTTGAATTTCCCACTGTCAAATCAAATGATTATATTGGAAAGACATTTTTAAACTCTGGACAATCTATATGTTTGATTCAAGCCAAACGTTCATTAGGCACCTTATATGGTCAGGGAGACCAAATATCACTCCTAATGATGTTAAACAGTTGATTTTTTCTTCATCTTTTGATCCATTTATATTTCCATCAGCAAGAGAATAGGTATCGCTAAAAGATTTGAAAGTTACTCTGATGTTACAAGTCTCCCCGATGTATCATCCCCCTCCTTCAGATGAATCGGAAAAACTCTCTCCGATGCTACTTTCATTGGTGTGACATATGGAGTCAGAGAGACATTTGAAACTCATTATGATAGCACATCTCCTTGACATGTTTCTTTGTGTTTCATCGGTGAGACAAAATGGACATCTTGCCAATGAAACTCCATCGGCATGACATGTATGCTCGGGCTAACTTGAAGATCTCACTCCGATATCATTTCTCTTGTCGATAACTTTTTTCGTCAGTGAAACAACAGGCCTTGTATTCCCGAATATGTATCCTCTTAAGTTATTGATTGATGTGACAATTTTGACCTTTCACCGATATGCCATAAATACCTGAATTGAAAGGTTATAGCTTATGGTTCAGAGAGGCATAGACCTAGTTATGCCTATATGGATTATTTATTCAAAGGCTCCTACTCAATGATGATCAGATGGATTTTGATGTGTCAAAAGGTCAAATCTGATGTGATCATTGGTGGCTATGTTATGTGAAAAGGATTATAACAAATTTGCACTCAAAATGTGGCTACCTTGTGGAATTCATGAATGTAAGCCACTAAAATTTTGAAAAATTTCATAGTCCCAACAGAACTTAGTGGCAACAATATCTAAGTTGCAAAAATCATGGTTTTGATCACTTAGTTGGGTCATGAACATTTAGAAACTCCTATAGTATGTTAAAATAGGTATGAATACACCAAGTTTCCCTTACTCTATGTTATCCTCAAAGATTGAGTGCCATTAGGGTGTTGTTCCATGTTTTAGGCTCTAGGAGCACATTGTCAAGAATGTATAAGGATATGCATTTGCGTCATTTTGTGTTGAAATCTTGTTGGAAAGTGTTTAGGTGTTTATTTTGAGTCCTTAACCTCTACATCAATTCTCCTTGACTCTACTTAATCTTGTATAGATCTTTTTATGGTGATGTCATGTTCTATATTGAACGAGAAGTGGGTTACAAATTTGTTAATCAGTTCATTAAAGCTTTTAATTCTTGGTTGTAGATGGGCGAACCACTCCATGGAATGACCAATAAGACTATGGGGAAAGAGCCTCATGAGGGAGGAATCATTTTTTTGGACTTCCATGCATCCTACTGATAAATCTCGTACGTCTTCTACTAGATCTCCCTTTCCTTTGTATTTTTCAAACTTTGGTATTTCAAAGTTTTTTGGAAAAGGAAGAAAAGTGATAGAATGATCAAAAGGAAATGGACATATATCTTGAAGGGTATAAGTCTTCTTTAGTTTCCCTACATGCATGTCTGATATTCTTTGATTCATTACTTGTAGTTGTATTTCCATTTCTATTTTTGGTATGTTTGTTTATGGGTCCTGTGTGTAGTAACCTTTTTGTCCTACCATGTTTTGGTCATAGGTTGGGTATTGTGGAGGCACGAAACCTTGGTAACCATGTTAGGTGGAAGGAGTGTTAACTCCTTGTTGGATGTAAGAAGGGTTAGATCCTTGTTGCATGTAAGGAGGGTTAGCTTCTTAATGAATGTAAGGAGAGTTAGATCCTTGTTGAATGCAAGGAGGGTTATCCCCTTGTTGCTGAATGGAAGGAGAGTTAGCTCCTAGTTGTTGTTATTGAGGAGGGGTACCTTGGTAGTGCATTAGTGATACACCTTATTGTTGGGACAAGATATATTGAAGCTTTCCCTGATGGTGCATTGATGGGGTACCATGTTGTTGGGATGAATTGTATTGAAGGTTTCCCTAGTGGTGGGTTGGTAGGTTACCTTGTTGATGAGATGAATTGGGAAGGGTGCCTTGTGGCACACCTTGTTGTTGGGGTGAACTATATGAAATGTTTCCTTGATGGTGTGTTGGTGGGTTACCTTGTTGATGGGACATATTGGGAAGGGTGCCCTATGGCACACCTTGTTGTTGGGGCGAACTATATTGAAGGTTTCTTTAATGGTGCATTCAAGGGATACCTTATTGATGGGATGAATTGGGAATGGTACCCTATGGAACACCTTGTTTTTGGTACTTCTAATTGGAAATGGTACCATAAGATCCACCTTGTTGATTGGAAAGGGGACCATAAGACCCTCCTTGTTGATGGTATTGTTGTGGGAATTGCCCTAGTTGATTTGTTATATTTTGTGAAGGGTCAATATATGACGTGTTTTGAGGCACGTATTGTCTTGGTGGTGGGTTATTTTCTTGTGGCATGTATTGAGATTGACCTCCTTGGTACTATTGGGCCACTACTATTTGTTTGATTTGAGTTGGTTTTCTCTACAAAGGGTTTTCCACTGGTTGATCATTGCTTTGTGAGAAGACCAGTGACATGTTTGGAATCTCCAATGGCTTGGGTATTTATCTCACAACTAATTTATCTCCTAAGGGAATAAGATGAGGATCTTTAAGAGATTCTACATTGAAGTCTATTGGAAACTTAGCACCACTTTGTACTAACTTGAAAAAGTAAGTGTTCGTATCCTTTCTTAGGAGTTTTTCCATTAGCTTGAGCACCTTGGGATTGTTAGAATGTTGAAATAAATCTTCATCATTTATTTCCTCTTCAGTATCCACCTCTTCAATGACCATATCCTTGGGATTTTTTTTCTCTTTCCATGGCTTCTTCTTGTCTACAAATTACCTCTTCCTCACTGGGTGATTGGTTTGATGTTGCATTGAATGTGGGTCTCGTTTGAGGTGTGTCATGGTCGCTTGGCCTATAGCCCCATGGTCCACTTTCGTTGTTTGTGATGTTTTTTGGTGGTAAAATAGTGTTTCTTTTTCTTGCTTCCATGTTCTTTCTATGTTGTGATCTCGTAGTTGTCATAAACTAATGCCAATATTTTAGAAATGTTTGGTGACTTCTAACTATGAAATGAAAGAATGCTTTTTTTTGGATTTTCTATTTTTGAGGAAAATGAAATTGTATTTGTTTTGGGTTTTTCTATTTCTAAAGGATGGTGTCTATTTCCATGTGGTCTCTACAATGATACAACCCTAAGAGCTCAAGGATTTAATTACTAAGCTCCCATTGAGTATGAAAGTTCGGTTCTCCCATTAAATAGCATCTATAAAAATTTCTTAGCAAGCAGTCCCAGTTGTGGTAATATTTTAGGATGTGTCCCTTGATAAAATTTGGAGTGCGATGCTTCTTTTTGGAAAGGTGGAATATGGATTTTCATTTAAGTATTTTTTTCTTGTCAGGGATCATGAAGGATGGATCTTATTTCCATGTAGGAGGTGGTAATACGGGTCTTTTGGCTGTGAGATCTGCTTTTTCTTCCTCTTTATCTAGGATGTTTGTTGTGTTTCTCCACTGATTTGATGTTTCCTTTCTCTTGAATATGAAGCTCCTCAAACTATTGATTATGTCTATTTGTTCCCTTTCAATCAGCTCAAAGTTTGGTTGTATGATAGTTGGTGTAAGGTTTGGTTGTTGAACTGGAGCAACTGGATGCCAAATGGGCATAACGTGAAAGTGTTGGTGTTTTGTTATGGTTGTTGTGATTCTCAAGACCCTAAGGTTTGAGCGATGTTTTGGGATGAAACTATTCTTAGAACTCAAATTGTTGAAAGGCTAGGATTGATAATTCACTTCTTCTAGAGAATATGTTGCAGAAAAGCTTACTTGAACTACCTTTTAGGTTCAAGCAACTGTTGATATCTTAGAAGTGGGGGTGAGAGAATAATCCAAGTTTTTTGGTTTTAATATTGATTTCTAAAAATAGGATGGAATGTTGAAAAATGGATGAAGGATTATATGACATATCTTGGGTTTCAAATTGTTTCATTTCAACAAGGATCTTGTAACCAATTTTGAATTGTTTTCCTGATTTTCAACTAAACACATAGCAAAAGTGATAGGCTTCAGGCAAAAGCGACAAGTTTTGAGCAAAAGCAATAAATTTTGTCAACTATGGTTTGAATTTTGTCAAGTGTGCTTAGTTTTGAGAAGAAAGTGCGATCTATTTTTGCAAGTGTGGCCTTTGTATCAATTTCCTCTCAAATAGATGAACTGCATAAGAGAAAGCAAGCTTTTTGGCAACAACTTGTTTTTTGGCAAGTGCATTGGAAAAAATTTATCAGATGCGACACAAAAAGATCAAGTGCGACAAGTTTTATAGCAAGTGCACTGAGTTTTTCAAAATTGAGATTTTCATCAATAGCTATCATGAGATAGAGAGAAAAAGCAAGACATTTTTGGCAAGAGTGACTATTTTTGGTCAAGTATAGTAGAAATAGTAGCAAAATTGACCTTTGTTCAATCTTATTTTCCAGTTTCTATATTTAACATCTTGGATGATTTTTGTAGCTTTGGATGATTTTGTTTGATCTATTTCAAGATTTGGAAAGTGATATCACACAACACAACAATCAAAACTTATGTGACCCAAATATTTATACTTTAAGCATGTTTCCCTCCATGAAATCTCAAAGTTCATAGAGGTAGAAATGCTAAAGTTATAGTTTCCAATGTTTACTTTTTCCTTAATGTGATTTGAAACGAGAGCCTAAACATTTGTAAACCTTCAAATATATTGATTTAAGATATCTTTTAAGAGTGAAAATAGATGGCTCTTTTCAAAGGATCCACACCAAGTCCAAAGGGTTTACCATTTTAGAACCATGTTAAGTGCTTGTTTTGATGTATTCATTTTAAATTCAAGCACAAAGTTTAATGTTTCAAAGTAACTAAAAAGAATTGGAAATTTTCCATAAAGTCATAGTAGACCCTAGGGATAGACACTTTCTCCTAGATGGGCTTACCTCATGCCCCAAAGGGATGATTTTACATGCAATGAATGGAGAGGTTTTTAAGCTCAACCATGAATCGAACTTGGTAAGTAACTTCTTGGAATCAAAGTTTTGATGCACCAATTCAAATAATGTTTTGGATAAAAGGGGTGGCTTCTACAAACATTGGTTCTTAGTCATGTTTTAGGATAACTGGTGTCTATACATGTGGTGATTCACTCAATTAAGAGGCCTCCCAGCCCTTGCAGGTTTTACATATCTCATGGATACTGAAGGAGACATTCATCAGTATAGAGCATCTATACCAGGTGGGTGAGGAACTTTCCTCACACCCACAATAATTTATATAGCAGACCAAAATAGAGTACCACTTGGGTTGCCTTTGAGTTCTCTAGTGCAAGATGTGTCCCAAAATGTAGGACCTCTAAAGGTAGTATTTTGAAATGAAAACAATGTGTGAAACTCAAGATGCTTTTTGTCACCCAAGATCACCGAAGGGCACAAGGGGAGAGGATGGACACCTAGCTTTCCAAACACAGAATACACTGTATACACTTCATTGCAATATTCTTTTTAAGCCCCTTGAGCAGTGCTTTCCAAAAAAGGGAAATAAGGTGTGTACAAGATAGTAGTTTTGTTCCTTTTTATGTGCACCAAAATGAAATATTATGGATTTCAAACAAAGCTAATGCAATGTGCAAGAAAAGAATTTAATTTGTTCATTTTTAAGCACCAACCAAAGTGTTTATTCTAAAATCCTTGTCCTTAATGGCCAACAAAATAAATTGTGCATTTTTCAACAAAATAGAAGCATTGGTCAACGTTAATCAAAAAAATTTAGAGCACCAAAATTGAAATGTTCATTTTTGGGGTTCCTTTTAAGAACCAATTTGAAATTCTCTAACTATGAAAGCTTTGAAAAAATCATTTTAGATGCACCAAAATTGAAATGTTCATTTTTGGGGTTCTTTTTAAGCACCAATTTAAAATTCGTGAACTATGAAAGCTTTGAAATTTTTATTTTAGTTGTACCAAAATTGAAATGTTTGTTTATGTGGTTCTTGTTAAGCACTAGTTTGAAATTCTCTAACTTATGAAAGATTTGAAAATCAATTTTATATGCACCAAAAATCAAAATGTTCATTTGTGGAGTTCCTTTTAAGCGCTAATTTGAAATTCTCTAACTTATGAAAGCTTTGAAAATTAAAAATTCTTCGACTGTTCATCCTCCAGGCTACAATAAATGTGTTAATTGTTTTTCGTAAACACCAGTTATACTTCTGCAAGTCCTACATACACAAAATTATCACCTATCAAACATTCAAATAAAGTACCCATTAGCAATAGAAATCAAAAATTAACTTTCAAATTTTGGACAAAACTTAACCAAGAAACAATAAAAGGAAAAATTAAAAGTGGTCTCTGTTAGAAAGAAAAAGTGCAAGAAAAATTCAAAAGCACCCTCTATCAAAAAGAAAAAGCACAAGAAAAAGTCAAAAGCACCTCTGCATTTTTTCAAAAGTTCCAAAATATATAGAAGTGCTAAAGCAAATGTCAAGTGCACGAAAACCATGAAGTCAACTGTGAAATTTTTTTGGAACCTGTGCATGAAGATTTTTCTAGTGCACTTCCAGAACTTGCAACTTCAAATTTAGCTTAGAAAATGATTAGTGCTAAGGACTGAGGTCCCACCGGGTGTGCAAAAATGTGTAAGGGGGAAATTGACAGTGTTAAATAGGATAAATTTAATGAATCAAAGCTAATCAAATTCAAAACAAGAATCAAGATCTATGCCCATTACTCATGAAATGAAGTTTTCTAAGCTATTGAAAAAAAACAATGAAATCCTATGATATCATAACGAATTCAAAAAAAAAGGAAACTTTACCATCCCATGTCATAGTGTGTTCGCAAAGATGTGTTTTTCGTATCAATGTGAATCCTCCATTGTGCATACAAAATCTTGAAGAAAGCACGTGTGTTGATCGAAGATATGTGTGAAGCTTTGTCAAAAATGTCAATTAAGATCTTTGCATCGTAACTTCGTTATGTAAAATAGGTTGATTCTCCAATCATTTTTAGAAGAAAGAGGTTTTTTATATAGAATTTTTCATTTGAAATGAACACTTGAGATCGTGTAGTAAAATATCTTGATCGATTGTCAAAAGATATTGAGAGGATTTAGATGGGCATAATCTATGCAAATTGATTACATAATTAGTGTGATTGAATAAATAGATTGATCTGTCAGGAAATAGATTGATCTATTAGGAAATAGATTGATCAATCGGGGGATCATAATTTGCTCAATCATGAAAGTGGGTGAGGATAATTAATTTATTTATTTTAATTTATTAATCTTTTTGAGTTGAACAGGCAAATCAAGTTTGACTTTTGCAAACAAAGTTGTATTTGTTTGATTTGTTTTTTGATGATGTTTTGAATAATTAAATTTGATTATTCAAATTTGGGGGAAAGTGACATAATTAAATTATTATGTTTTAATAATTTAATTGATTTTAAGGGAATAAAGTGAATTAGCAACATAATTAAATAATTAATGTTATTTCATTAATCAGGAGGAATAAAGTTAGATTAGGACTTTCATAAATTTATTTAATTGGTCAAAAGTGATGAAAAAGTGAATTAATTAAATAATGTAGTTTTATTCAATTAATAGCATAAATTAGGATTTTCGGACTTTATTAAATAAATGAAATTTATTTAATTCATCAAAAAAGGGTGAAAAGGTGAATTAATTAAATAATGTATAATTATTCAATTAATAGAAGAAATTAGGTTTTTTGATGCTTTAGATACTTTTGATGTGAAATGTAGTGATATTCGATGATAATGATGGGTTGATGATTAGAAAATGTCTTTTAAGGTGTGTGATAAGTGTTAGGTCAGTTTTACATGTCTACAATAATAAATTGGAAACTCTTATATTTTGTTAAGGGGTGATGTTTTCTGTTTAGATTCATTGTCCTTTTATATGAATCCATGACTATGAAAGAAATTGATGTTTCAATGTATCTGAGAAAAGAAATAGATGATACTGATATTTGAATAAAACATCTGAATTTTTTCTTAAATATGAAAGTATACTTGTGTGGAAGATATTCTTCTTTTCATTTTAATATCAGAATGTATATGCATATTCATAAAATATTAATTTCCAGGCATATATGCGATCATGCATAAAGATTCCTTTATACATGCTCACATACATGCAGTATACCTTATGATTCATCTTGATTTACTTTACTTATTGAGCAAGCTATGAATGCTATGCAAATGGTATCAAACTGTAGTTCTAGAATAGTATTGAGTTGCAAACACATTTGATAATTAGATGAACAAATATACCTTGAGTGGTTGAATATTGTTGAATTTTGTTGAATGGAAGATACATGAATTCTTGGTAGACTGTAGAACGAAAGAATGTTTCTAATAGATGGTCTAAAGGGAGGAACACCCCTTGATATGGTAAGCTTTATTTCCGAGAATGGGTGCTAGAGAGGGTAGATTTGCATTTCCAAATCTAACTAGGGCTGTATTTCATATGGTACAAGCTTGGACAAGATTTGCAGTCATTTTATATATATTGTGAATAGAATAGATTGTGTTATTTACACTCTCTTTTTGTATTGAATTTACCTAACATGAAACTTTTATATTCTAACAAAATAGATAGAAATGCATGTAGTTAGGCACACATAGATTCCACCTTGCAAAAAATATCTCTTGCTAATTATTTCGTGCATGGTCAGGTTTTCTTTGACTGACTAAAGAATCCAAGGAAGCATTGCATGGAAAAGAACTTCAATCACATTCTTTTCCACTAATGGAGGTGAGCTGGTGTAGGGACACTGAATGCATCTCTTACAAGGTTGAACAAATTTTTATTTTTGGTAGAATTTAGGTTGTTTTGAGTATTTTTTGTTTCATAAGTTCATATTAGACCATTTCTTGATGTATTAGGCTTTTTGGACTCATATTGGTCAAAAGATGCAAATATTGTAAAACTTGTCAAAAGTTGCTATGCAAAAAATGCAAAAAATGCTTAAAGTGGGAATACCAATGGTCATCTAGAATTTAAAAGGTGTTTGGTCAGTTTAGATAGTTGGTTCCTATGTTTTGATGTCAAAAAGGCCTCCCTCAAGTCGAGGCAAGAGTTAGAGACTTGTAATTTGGAAATCAAGCAATTAAAGTTCACTATTTTCACTGTAATTTTGTGTTTTTAACAAAAATTCTGGTTTCCACAACCCTGTATGGATCCGTACTGAGTCATATTGGCTTGAAGGATATTTTTTTGGTTATGAATATATTCTAACTTCATTTTTCAACAAGTGTGGTGTAATTTCATAAAGAAATAAATGTTTTATTGCCCATTTTACATCAACTCTTAAGGTTTTAAAGGCATAAAAAGTGATTATGGCCCATTCCACTTACTCTACCTTCTATAACTAAGTGGAATTGACCTAAATAGGTATGTTTTTGTGTTTAAATAGGTTTTGTGAGCAAGGGAGATTGTTTGAGGGTTTGGGCATGATGCCCTAGTTGACAAGATTGTGGATTTTGAGTGAAAATTGGTGGTTTGAGGGTGGTAAATGTGGAAAACCCTTGGGGAAGCAATATTTGAGGGTTAATTAAGCATGTGCATACATTCTTAGGTGTGTTTTAGGTTTTTTTAAAGTGTGGAAAGGTTGGGAAGGAAAATTTTCAATAAACCCCTCCTTAAACAAGCAAAAATTAAGGGTTTTATGGTTAGGGGTGTTAGAGGGATTTTCTCTATAAAAGATTGGTGGATTTTGGGGTTTTGTAGGCTAGTAAATGACTTCACATAGGTTGTTGGGATTGAAATATTGTTTTGAGAGGAGTTGTTTTGAAATTTAGGCCTAATTGGCCAAGTAGGACAGTGTAGAAGCCTCATTTTGGAAGATTTGTTCCAAAAGAGTCCTATGAAGTCTTGAGATATATTTAAGAAGACAATAATGGGTGCCTAAAAAGATAGATGGATTGAGGTTTTTTCAATAATTTTGCAAGTTAAGATCAAGAAGTTAGGTCTACAGACCTACAAGGCAAATAGAGTGAATGTGAGAGAAATCAACGAGTTAGGGTTTTGATGGTTGCAAAATTGTTTCAAAAAGCTTGAATTGTGTTGGATAGTTGAAAGCCTTCCTGCTCTACATCAGTTGGTATCAGAGCCTAGGGATTAGATCTTTGTAAGTTGAAAATTTGCAGTGAAAATTTGAAGGTTGAAAGGAAAGATGCCTCCAAAAGGAAAAAATATGGCTAAAGAAATGAGTTAATTGAAGGACAAGCATGCTAAAGAGATTAGGGAGTTGAAAGAAAGACTTGTTGCTTTGGAAACAAGGAAGATAAGAGATGTGGACATGGGTGATGAGAGTGATTCTAATGAAGAAGAGGAAGAATAATTTGAAGATGTGGAAAAAGAATTGGATCTTGAAGACCAAAGGATGGCAAAGCTACTGAGGGCTTTAAAAGGAGATAAACATAAGGTGAAGATTGATATGCCTAAATATGGTGGTAATCTGAATGATAAAGAATTTTTGGATTTGATTGTAGCCTTGGACAACTACTTTGAATGTGAAGACGTTCTTGAAGAATAGAGGGTGAAAATTGTAAAGAAAAAGTTGAAGGGCCATGAACTTTTGTGGTGGGATTATGAGCAATTTGAAAGAAAAGAAAAAAAAAAGTAAATCAAAGATTGTATCTTGGGACAGGATGGTAGCCAAAATGAAAGGTAAGTTTCTGCCTTCTGATTATGCTATTCAAATGTTTAGAAAACTTCAAGGTTTAAAGCAAAAAGAAATGGATGTTAAAGCATATATTGAAGAATTTTACAATTTGAGTATTAGGTCTAGTCATAATGAAGATGAGAATGAAAAGATTGCTAGATACTTGGGTGGATTGAGATTTAATATTCAGGATGAACTAACCTTGGTAAATCCAATAAATATTGAAGAATGTTATCAAATGGCTATATGGGCTGAGGAAAAGGTGAAAAGAAGGTAAGAAAAGACAAATAGAGGTAGAGGCATCACTTCAAGGGGAAGAGGATCATTTCCTACTTCAAGACAATCAATTGAAAGCCAAGAATATGCACACAAAGAACAAGGACAAATTACTGATCATAGAGGTGGATTCAAAGGCTCTAGAGGAAGATTTGGAGGTGGTAGAAGTTCAAACAAATTTGTAGGTAGATGCTACCATTGTAATGAGTTTGGTCATCCAACATTCAGGTTCCCTGAAAAGAAAGGTTCTACTTCAAGTGGTGGTGAAAGGAGAAGTGATAATAGAGTGCAATTGGTTCAAGAAGATGAATGTGAAAGTGTAAATTCTCCTAGTCATCTTGTTGCTCCAAAAGTGTGAGAATATTTGATGGTGAGAAGAAAACTACTAAAGGCATCCAAGGAGAAGGAAATCACACAAAGGAGGACATTGTTTAAAACCACATGCAAATGTAAAGGTAAGGTATGGAAAGTTGTGGTAGATTCAGATTCTATTGATAATATGGTGTCTAATGAAATGGTAGATAAGTTGAACTTGGAGAAAATTCCTCATGAAACACCCTATAAGGTATCTTGGTTGAATGATGATTAGTCCATTTTGGTTTATGAAGAAGATTTAGTTGAGTTTTGCATTGGTGGATATAAGGGCATGGTTCTTTGTGATGTTTTACCCATGAGTTATTTTCATTTATTGCTTGGGAGACCATGGAAGTATGATAAACATGCCATTTATAATGGAAGACAATCTACATATCAAATTGAGAGGGATGGGAATGCTTTTACATTGACTCCATTGGTTGAAAATGTGAAGGAAAAAGTTAAGGAAGCTCAAGTGATCATGATGGGAAAGAAAGAGTATATAAAGGTTGAGGAAGACAAGAATGTAAGGTTTGTGGCCATTGCAAAAGTTGCAGATATTAAGACAGTGAATTTGAAGGATGGTGCACAATTAGGAAGAAAAGATGATGAGAAGAAGATGTCAAAAACTGACCTGGAGAAGGTCAAGGATGAATTGTTAGGTGGAGTGCAAAATTGCTTAAAGGGGCATGATAACATTATGGTGGGGACAGTACTTTGTCTTGTGGTTTCAAAAGAGGATAGTGGGTAGATAAATACTGTTAAGGTAGAGGTTTCTAAGTCTGGTAAGATAAAAATTATTGAGGTGGAGAACTTGATGAAAGAGGTAAAGGAGAAAAGTGAAATGAAACAAGTTGAAAGGCAAAAGCAAGTGAGTGAATTTAGGAGTGTAACAAGAATGCAGGAGTGGACAGTCAAAGATGGAGTTGAAAAGGGATTCATTGTAGGTGTAAAGGCAAGATCTACATTAGTATTAGATGGTAGATAGGTCAAAGAACATTAACCAAGATAGTTTACAAAGATGGAACACTATACAAGTGGTAACAACTTCAAGAATGCCAAGCACAATGCACAGTGGCAAGGAGTAGTTGATAAAAGGAACTTTGAAGATCCAAGAAATGAAATATTCAAGGGTGGACAAGTTGTAATACAGATTCCAAGAGACTTCGAATCCTTTTTAGGTCAAGTGTATGGTGTAGGGGGGTCAAACCACAATGGTGGTTTACAAATTTTATGAGGAAGGAAATTTCATTTTTCTTCCTTTCCCCAAACTCAACAGGCTCGGTCGAACTCAATGGTTCAGCCGAACCACCTTTTAAGTTTGACCAAACCCCCAAAACATAAACAAAAATAATAATATTTTAAGGGGTTCAGTCGAACATGGGTTCGACCGAACCCCCTCAAATAAGACAAAAAAAAAATGAACTTGTCACTGTCATTTTTTTCTTTTTTCTACTTTCCCTATGCTATGTGCATGCGATGAACGATGAACGTGATCTATAAATAACGAACAAACTCGACTTCATCTCTTTGGTGAACGGAAAACTCAACTTCATCTCTCCACAGTTCATCAACCCAACTTGCATATCGAGCACCAGGTTTGTCAAATTCAAATTTCATAGACTTCAAAATGCATTTGTTTGTTAAATTTCTAAACCCTAAATGCAAAAAATTTCAAATTTGTTGAATTGAAACTGCATATGTTTGAAAGTTTCTAAAGCCTTTTCAACATACACTATTTCTATGATACATTTCTACTCTGTCAAAAAATTGAACATGCCCTGTCTATGAATCCACATTTTGCATACATTTCTACCAGGGCACCTCCAATTTATTTGAGGCATTATATCAAACATTTCATTAACAAATTTATTTGAGGCATTATATCAAACAGTTCATGGTAATTTTTGATGGAGTATGATAGAAATAGTGTTTCCATTGTATGCACCCTATATCAAACAATTCATTAACAAATTTATTTGAGGCATTATATCAAATAGTTCATGGTAATTTTTGATGGAGTATGATAGAAATAGTGTTTCCATTGTATGCACCCTATATCAAATAGTTCATTAACAAATTTATTTGAGGCATTATGTCAAAAACACTATTGGAAATTTATTTGAGGCATTATATCAAAAACACTATTTATATCATACTCCGTCAAAAACACTATTGGAAATTTATTTGAGGCATTATATCAAACAGTTCATTAACAAATTTATTTGAGAAATTATATCAAACAATTCATGATATAAAGTTTAGGGTGCATACAATGGAAACTTGGATAAAATTCTTCATATTTTTTCCTTTGAGTCTTATGACATTACTCCAAAAATGGTTGGTGAACTAAATGTATGAATCAAAGAATAAATTTAGAGGAAAGAAACTAGATTGTTTGAATGAAATGTATAATAAAATAGTTCTATTAGGATTAGAAGGAATGAAGGTATTATTAAATTTTCTAGTATTAGGAAAATATAAAAATATGTCCACTTTACTATATATATATATATTTAAAATTATTCTTCATATATCCATGTTAAAATATTAAAAATTAAATTACATAAATCAATTTTAAATTTGTACAAAGAAATAAATGACTTTGACTAAGAGCGAATATTTAAAATATAGCTATCCTCTTTGCAAAATCCAATTTGATTTGAGATATTTATGGACAAAAATATGGATGAGCATGAGGTAAGTAAGAAAGAATAACCTTAATTTATATCTTCCCTCATCAAATAATTTCACATTTAAAGAGTTTCTTAAGGCATATCCAATTATGAAAAACTATTATATACTTGTTATAACTATATTAAAGTATATCATGAATAAATTGAAAGGATAAAGAGTAAATCACTAAAAACACATACATAAATCATAGAAGTAAATTGATTAATATAAGGAGATTCAAGTGGTTGGATAATTTTTTCCAAGGAGTGGAAGAGGTTAAGAAGGAACCATCAAATAAATATAATATTTTAAATACTTTAAAAGAAAAATACATTTCTCCCTGCTCTAAATTCAAATGGTATTCCTTCTAAGATGATAATAATTGAAAAAGAAGAAAATAATCATTATGAAGATCAAGTACCATTGATAAGTTTTAAGAGATCAAATAAAATATTCAACAACAAAAGAAAAAAGAGAAAATAGTTAATGCTAAAGAAACAACTACAACCAAGCTACTATGTTAATAAATTCTCCTCTTATGTAGTCTTCATTTCCCTATAAATTGTGGCCTCCTTGTACAAATTAGCTATTGATCACCATAGTGAAACAAATTTAACATTTTGAAATGGTTAAACATTATTATTATTTTTATTTGTATAAGTATAATTATTATGGGTTCATTTCTCCTCTCCTACTCTTCCTAATAAGGTTCTATTTTACAAGCCTCATATAAATGTTAGGGTTCTAACTTCTAAAAATTGAATAGTGTCAACTTAATCTCATTAGACAATGCTCCCCTAGTATTAATGGGGCCAACTTTTTATCTATCAAACTCGGCTATGTTTACATTGAATACGAATTTGATACCTTTATCTTGATACTTGAACTAAGATATCTTGACTCTAATTTTAGTCCTTTTATCTAAAAATTATTGGTGACATATCCATTCTTGTTTAGTTTTAATCATTTATTATTGCAATTAATTATTACAAGGAGATTCTTGAAGCTTGTATTCCATCCCCACCATTTTTATTCTAAATATTTGAAATTTTCTTTCAACTTAAAGTCTAAATTTTATCCTTAATGCTATACATATTTCCTAGGATAACACATATTCATTATATTTCACTAAATGTGTTTAGACATAGAAGAAAAATCTTCAATATATCTTTAAGATAACTTTGATACCATCAAGATAATCCCACCTTTCATTGCATTAATATCAAAGTTAACTAACCCTTCCTCTTTACATGCTTTTCAATTAGAGTATCCTCTAGTAAAAATAGAAACATTAATAGTGTGGTTATCAAAGAGTGTCTAGGGATGCACACATCACTATTATTAATAAATTATAAGATTGTAAGAAATGTTTATGGAAGAAATAACTATCTAATAGAGAATATAATGTATTAGTACATATCTAACTATTACATATTTTAAATAAAGCCCCTTTAAAATCTATCTTATTGCCATTTAATGAGTCAACTAGGTTCAAAATTATTTTCATCTTATTCCCCCAAAATTCATCACCTTTACAACAAAACTTGATTCATCTAATTTATCTTATTTATTCTCAAATCATATTAAAATCACCACCTTAAACTCTAAGAAATATTTGGTAACTTATTTATTTTATCTTCATTTAGAAAGGGGTGTGAAGGGGATTTAGAACCTTTTAAAGTTTCTTTCAAAATAACTAGGAAGATTTTATTCATTGCCTTTCTTGTTGCTTTTAGGATTAGTGTTATGAATTTTGTGCCTTCATTCTTAAAAATTCTTATATCAACTCATTTAGCATTTCCATGATCTTTTTATATGGGAAAGGTCAACATACAATGAGGTAGACACTTTCCATTTTTTTTATTCCTTAATTAGGTCTTTCTAGGGAAACTTTTAGTCTTTTCGAACACCTTACAAAAATATGATAAATGTGTGATTATTTTTCTTTCCACTCTATAAATTTTTGATGTGCTTGGATATATAATTGAGATGATTCACTCATAATGTAATGATACAAATTTAGTATATATGAAAGAAATATTTTTGAGACATCAAACTACCATTCTACATAACTCTCACATGGAAATAAGAATATTATTTTATTTTAACTAAAGAAATTGTGTGTACTCTATCTTGAAAATTACTAATTAATTTTGAATTATATACTTATAATTTAAAATAAGAGCATCCTTTGTAACATGGAATAGATAGGTTAATTTTAATGAAATAAAATATGTTTTTATATTAAGAAAAATTTACAAATATATGGAACTCATACATTGAGAAATTGACTAAGATGTAACTCTGTATGAGAATTAAGATGCTCGAATAATTTATATACCTTCTTTCAATAATTAACATTAGAAATTAATAATTGGCTCAAATTGTATACCCACCTCCCCATGGTCTTGGAATGGATGCATTTAGATGGAGAAGGATTTCAAAAGGCTCATGGTACTTGTGGACACCTCAAAGGCACGATATATCACATGAACTTTATTTATGAAATTTGGTCTTTAGTTGTTGGCTTCTAGTATGAATGTTATCTATAAGGTGGAATTCTTAGTTGAGACTCTCAATCTTCCATTGTTGGTTTCTAGTGTGATTATACAATATTCTGCCAAACTGTATTAGTTTCTAATGTTAATTATTCAAAGAAGGTTTAGTTTCATAAGAAGAGACCTATGTTCGCATATTCCAAGGCATGTTATTATCCACAATGCATGACACTTCTTCACATCTCTACCAAGTTCTAAATAGATACAAATCTACCATTTCCATGGATGAGATTGATGATTTAAAAAGAAAATATCATGCCATTTCTTTCTTGAGAAGTCATGTTTGCATTCATGATTTGCAACTTCCATCTTCATCCAAAAAGAAATTTTTTTATCGTTATGTGCCTGATATTAACAAATAAAAACCTTCATTTGAGCATGATCGCCAACACAAAGGTAAATGAGTGGAAACAAAAGAAAGCTTGATTAATCGCTTTCAACATATTGGTGGAAAATCTACATCTTTTTGAAAGTGGCTTCCTAGCTTATCAATCTTATGTTTAGTAAGGTTTTGTAATCTCCACTGTGTTATGTATTCGGGTCACAGGTATATCTAGTATGATGCCTTCTTTTGGGTATTTTGGGTGCATAAGAGAATGTGCATATGTACTGATGTATTCAACCAATGTGCTTTTGTAACATTGTAATCAGACAATTGGTCATTTTTACTAGGACCTCACTGGTCTTTTTGATATTTTGTAAAATTTGTTACTCGGACTGCAACTGGGGGTTTTCTTACTGGTTCTTTCCCGACAGTATGTCCGCCTGAACCAGCTATATGTAAAATATTATATATAAATAAAATTATAAGTGGTCTCCCACTTTTTCTTTAAAAAAAAGTTCTTGTAAATGTCCACATCTTTTTCCTTGACACAGTTGTTATTTCTTAAAATATTTCTTATGATTTTTCATATTGTTGGTCAATACTTTACTGTAAATATTCTATAGTCATGAGCTCTTAAATGTCATAAGAATATGTCATAAGAGGGTTTCATATTATAAAGCTATAATAATACTATATGCATTTAGAACATCTTCGACACCTCCCTTGAAGTATTCAACAAATGACAAATAACTACCAACACAAAGTGAGATGCTTCATTTCCTAATATGAGGACAAAATAATAAATCAAAATATTAGGATGCACGGTTGACCCACCTTTCCCAATACTTGGCTAATTTTATCATCTATTGAGGAGTGGATCCCAACAACAATTGTGCTTAGTGCTTACTACTAATCCAAGGAATACCTATTCATTTTTTCTTTATTGTATGCCTAATGACTCCTCATCTCAAGTTAAATTGTGGGAATGGATTTGTATTCCCTCCCTATGACTAAATGGCTACAAGGAGGTGAATATGATATGGTGGAAAAAACCAAGATACAAGTTGGTTTAGTTCTCATAAACTTTCTAAAAAATAATTGAATTCCTACATCCTAACTAGAAATACCATGAGGGGTTTAGATCCCATTTTAGACAAAAAAAATTCTTATACTGATCACTAGTTCACTTGGACCAACTAAAGAGATGGTGAACTAAGGGAAACTTAGTTATTTCTCTTTCCATTGTACCCTCTCCACAAAACACCCTTATTTAAGTAGATTCTATTAAACCTATCTCACATATCACCTCCCAATTCTTTAAACTTTTCAAACTTCTTATTCCTCATACCTAATAATCTATCCTTCAAGCTCAACACTTCCCACCTCAATCAAATTGATCACCTTGCTTCCCTAATATCCCTTTGGTTGATGTTCCTAGACATCATCAAAATGGTAAGTGGATACAATTGTGGAATGATGCGATTAAATCTATCGCACTACCTTACTATGATCTTACAATAAGAATATGGCTAGAAAGAGATCTAGAATGGAAAAAAAATATGGATCTAAATAGAAAAAAAAAACTTGTTTTGGCTTTAGCACTTACTAATAACTTTTCTACAATGAGTGGTTGTTTCCGTTGAAATAAAACTTAGAAGATTTGAACTTAATTGTGGTAGAGGATCTCAATTAAGAGATAGGCTACATTGGATGAAAGGATATAAGGGATACAAATTATTTTTTAGTTATCTCGAACATATTTACATTCTCGAGAGTGGATAATATCTATCGTTGATCAAGAGAGGTAGTTCCATGACAACTCTAATGATATTAAATCCATTTTCCTCCAACATTACAAATAATTTTTAATTGATCTAGTTGAAGGAGATCCACGTCAAGATATAGTGAAAAATTATGGGCATAACAATTATATATTTTTTAACATATATAAAATGTATGGCTGGATTAGTGAGATATTTATAACAAGTATGCAATATGAAGTCAAACTTTATTATATTTTATTCTTAATAAATTAGTTTTAACGATTCAATTTATAACTTTATGCAATCTATAAGTTCAAATAGTTTGATGGTATCTAAACTTTATACATATAAAAATATGATAAATGTCTGATTATTTTTCTTTCCAATCTATAATTTTTTGATGTTCTTGGCTATATAATTGAGATGATTCACTCATATTGTAATAATAAAATTCATACTCATATGGAGGATTTTATATTATCTTCCATTAAATTCATCCTCTTTATGAGATTCTTATGGAATATTGATATTCTAGTGTGAATTCTTAATTTTAGACATATCTTAACTAGACAAATTTAGGTTCAATGAAGGCAATAGAACTTTTTTTTCACTTACATAATCCTATTTTGAAGTTCATTTATGTTAACAACTATTAGATTAAATTTTTTTATCCCCAATTATTTTCAAATAATTTTATACTAATCTTTGTATTCTTATTCTTTCTTTCATCATTTCATTTAAAATTTGAACCATTTAAGGATGCTATGTTATAGATTATAGTTGTCTTCCAATTCTTTTTAAATTTTTAATGGTATGAAAATATTATTGATGAGTAGATGAATTATTACAACTATTTTAGATTTGTATTCCCTTTATCTAGATATATTATTTACCAAAGTCTCATTGCTCTTTTAGGTGTACTGTATATATATATATAACATGAAAAATGCAGATCATGTTCCACCTATGCCAAATTCTTTGTTTGCAAATACCAGTAATGAGATTCATTAGCACAGGGTGCAAACCCAGGGATATATAGTGAACCATGCATGTTAATATTGCATAGTCTAGAAAAACTAAAAGATGAACTTGAGAGGACTAGTGCATATTCCCTAGATCGAGTGGCTGCTATTCTTTCCCACATGCGGGAAGAAGTACATGGTGACATTCCCCTTAAACAAATACAAGATAGTGTCACCAAAGAAATCATAAAATCCACTTGTTTTCCATTTTATCAAAATGTGCGTAAGGTTAGGGGATACCAAGTCACTAGATGTGTCAATCATGCTATGGCCTCATTGATCTACCCACAATTTCTCGTAGCACATGGTCTAACCCAAACAATGACTAGATTCCATTGTATTTTGTTCAACAGTTGTATGTTGAGGTCCATTTGGGCCTCAAAGTTAACTACCTGGACGTTCCACCATATGCTGGTCAGGGGCGTGGCAGGATTACTGATAGGCCCACCTATCGTCGAGCAGATAGACCACCCCCAGTGTTTAGGGTATTGGTTGGTGAGAGGTGTTCTGCTCTCACCCCAGCTCTAGCCCCCATAGCAGATAAGGTTGTTGTTGCTTCCCAAAAGGAAGAAATTGACACTATAGGTGACATTGCGGCTGCCACCAGTAGGATATCTAATGATCGTGTAGGTTAGTATTCAATGTCCAAACATTCCAGATCCATGCCATTTTCAGCACAATGGACCACCATGGATCCTTTTACAGTGGCTGGCATCCCTACTCCTACACATCTTGATGCACTTACAGGAGATATGGCACGCATGACTCTGAATTGTTTGGTTGAGGACCTGTTGGAGGCATATGCCAACATTGCATTAGACAATGGGATCGGTATAGAGCATGTTAGAGATCATTTGAGATGTAGAGGTCGTTCAGTTTCAGGATCCCATCACTCTCAGTTGAGCACTAGTGCACATCAAGATCCACCTACAATTCATTCGGCAGCTGCACAGACTATGGGTTTTACTGATATGTTGATTGGTTCTAGTTCATCATCGCTAATACCATCTCACCTTCATAGTCATCTACATTCATCATTTATGGCATGACATGGGATAGATCGGATGGATGCAGATGTTGATTCGTCGCTTGACCATTTGGTGGATATAGTGGAGGCGACCATTTCAGAGGACTTAGGTCATCTGATATCAGATGATGTGCATGTATGTGTGCATGTGCATGTTTCAATTCTTTTTTCATTATTTTTAAATTTTATTTTTACCTAGATATTCATGTAAGTTGATATATATCTGTATATATATTGTTACAGGTGGACATACCTCATATCACTCCTAGCCTCGGTCCAGATCATGTGCATGATCGATGTGACTCTGTGGATGAATCAGCTGCTAGTGGACATGTGAGTTTTAAATTTTTATATAATCGAACATGTATATGTACATGCAATATTTATGTATGCATAGATCTAGATTGATATTTAAAAATACAAGTTCATTTAAAAATAACTTTCATAAAATTTATTTAATATAAATTATATGTATTTAACACATCTTGTACACAATTTTATTTGTAGGGCTCAGCACATCCATCAGAGCAGGACCGTTCTCATTCAGATGGCCATTCAACTAGGAGTAGACATTCATATTAGGCCATGCACACTAGATTTACAATCTTTACCACATGTATTTGTTTATACATGATGATCTTTAGTATTTGAGATTTGATGATCTCTAACTTACTTTTGCTTATTTGTTGATCTTTAGTATTCGACATTTGATGATCTTTAATTTACATTTTGCTTATATGATATATACATACATTTTCCTCTTTGCTTATAATATTTGTTATGTTTATATGTATTGAATCCCTTTACATGTATGTCCATGTGTTTGCTTATGGTTTAAACATGTTTACACATTATATATGTATGCATTTGCTTTAAATATTCAATATACATACATGTTTTCTTATTTTATGATCTCTTACAATTTACATTTCCTTATATTCAATATACATTTGATCTCTAGTAGAATTTTAGGGAAATCAATGCCACTTTATAATTAAGTTCATTCATGTTGATCACAATAAATATTTTTTTAAAAATGACTTAAGCAACATGAACCATTGAGTTGAGAACATGATATAATCTTTTTGACAAGTAACTTGAAATTCAATTCAAATATAATTAAGAAAATTCAATTCAAATTATACCTCTATTATACGTTTTTGATAACTTGAAATTCAATTCAAACATAATGAAGAAAATTTAATTCAAATTATACCTCTATTATACATTTTTTACAAGTAATTCAAATATAATTAAGAAAATTCAATTCAAATTATACCTCTAATATACATTTTTGACACTTTAACAAAATTCTAAAATTACTAGATATGTTGTGCATACCTATGAATTAAATAACAACAAACTCCACAATGAAATAACTTGTTTGTTTACTACTTGATTCATTTAAACTAGGATCTAGCTATTCCATGTACACTAGAATAATTTTTTTCCCATCCCATATGCATATAAATAGAAGCTTATTTTTCATTGTAGGATATCAAATTGCAAGATTAATTCTCATTTATATCCTTGGGCGTAAATTTTGGAGATTTTGCACATTTATCAAGGAGGCAAATATTGGGCTTCGACAACTTTTCATTTTTATCAATAAAGGAAAAATTTGGAGGATAATTTAACTAAGTTGGTAGAGGACTTGTTTTTGAGTCATCTTTAAGTTGAAGAAGAAAATGGGACAACAAAGAAAAAAGAAAAATCGTCTCAACGAGAATTGTCAAAGAAGAACATAAAGTGAACAAAACTTGGAATGCTTGTTTCTTCTCTCTCTCACTCTCAAGTGTGTGTTTAGGACTTTTACTTTGAAAAAACATGAGTATTCATTTGATGGGATGGAATCCATAATTTGTGCATTACTCCACCCAATAATTTGGTTAGTACACCTAAACATAAATTTGTATGTGCATACATTTTGCATTGGCTTTCTTATTAAAATTAGAAATGTTTAATGTATGACCATTTTTCAACTTACAATACCCCAACTTAAAATGTACTCTTAAAATAAAATATTGTACATTAAATCCTTCCCTACAAACCTTACACTTATCTTTTACCAATACCTTTGTTTAATGTTTTTGTCATCACATTATCATTGTTGAGTATTGCATCTACACAATTTTCTCTTTACTTTGTTCATGAAGAAAATGATAGTGTACTTCAATACATGCTTAGTTCTCCAATGAAACCTTAAATTTTGTGTCCCTCACTATGTCACTTTGATTTTCATAAATTTTTCAACCACATTAATTAATTGTTTTATGGCTTTGCAAATTCCTATATATTCTAACTTTGCACTTTGAAAGAAACCATTATTTTTTCTTAATTATTCATGAAACTACACCTTCATGTACAATGAAGTAGCATTCTAATGTTGATATTTGGTGATCAATATCCCCTATCTAATCTACATTGCAACATCTAATTAGCTTTATATTTTTCTAAACTCCCATTGAATTTAATCTAATGATCAATAGTTCCTTAAAAATACTTTTAAATATTTTAACAAATGCCCAATTCTAACTCAAGCTATATGGTGCCAAGGAATAATAGTTATATATGATAGATTATTCTTTAAATTATGTCTTAACACACATCTTTTTTTAAGGTTTCTAACCATCATTGCACTTAAATGACTATAAATACTATTAAATTTCCTCAAGTCATCTTGGTCATGCAAGTTGCAATGTTTATCTGATCCTTGACTCCAATTCCTTAAGCCAATTCTTTTTGTTTCAATATTTGTGTTTAGTTTTAGTTGATTATTTGGGTTGTGTTTTATGTCCCATAAATTTTTTAACTTTTTTCATCTTAGCACATATTGGAAATGTATTTGAAACCTTGAAACATCTTATAGCCCAATTTTGTTGGGGTTCTTTGGATCACCTTGTTATACTCTAAGGGTTTCCTTTCGTATATCACTAGCCTAAAAGTTCTAAGTCACTTGTATGCATAATCCTCAAACTTTGATGCTTGGCATGGAATTTGACCTATGTGTATCCTATCCTTGGCTATGCATTTATGGATTTGTTTTCATATATGTGCATGTAGTTGTTTTGTGTCTTTGGTCTTTTCTTTTCATCACTTCAATTGTAATGCCCCATCATAATAATCTAAGGAATGCTGTAATTGTGTATAAAGGTGATTTTTATTTTTATTTTAAAGTATAATTATTAAGTTAATTAGTTGCATGCATTCATTAAGTTACACGACATTACACTACTTTGAGTTTCCATAGACGACTTTAGTATTTCGCATTGCACATATTAATTAACAACATAAACATTAAAGATAAACATTGCATATCATTTGAAACTACATTCAAGATAACATATAGCACTAACATGTTTCATACATTGCATTTGATAAAAAAATACAATACTCATCCATCTGATGAGGTAGTTCAATGATAATTACATTTTACAAGTGTTCACCTCATAACAATTAAGGGATGTTTTCAATTACTAGATTTACAAATTACAATGAAGAAGTACATATAAGTTTCCAAGTGCGAGCTCTCCATCCATGAAGCTCTCGATGCCATGATCACAAACTGGGGACCCAATGGAGTAAGGTGCACGTTCCACCCAACCATGTGGTACCCGTAGGTCCATCCCCCATGCTAGGAGATAGTAATATGGTTACCTAGACATAATCTACTAACCCTAGACACTAGTACACACTAACGAATGGTTACATTGCTTCCAGATTTTAGAAAATTGAATGTACTACATACACAAGGTTAACTGTTACTTTAGGTGGAGTGTCATCACAACATTGCAAAGGTTACCCTAGTGTTTCTTCCTAGGTTCCAACCCCCAACTTGGGTTACCCTGGTAACCTCTTACGAAACCCGACCCCTAATGCATACTATTGCGGAATCAAATGTCTCTTAAAGAAACAAGACACTGATTTTCCATTCCAGGCCTTCTCATCTTATACTCAAGACTGTAGTAGCTCAAGAGTCAATAAGTGAGGCATAATACTCTTGTTAAGAATTTTAATTCTAACTACTGTGTTGTTTAGTTATCACTTGTCTTACTAACTCTTTGCAAGTTACCCTGACACCACTTTGTGTGTCGGCCCTTACAAAAAGCCACTCCCCTAAACATAACAAAGGAATCTAAGTTCACTATCTAGGGTAGACAAAGTGCACAAATTCAACATATAGTACCAAATATACCACAATGGACATCACAATTCGTTCACAAAATCAGGTGCACTACCCTAACTTGTTCAATCACATGGAACCAAAGTCAAATTTACTCCCTTGAAGAGACTGCAACTGGAAGACTTAAAATCATGTAAAGATAAATTTCCCCCTTTTACCCAATAAAAGTTTAAAACAACTTAAAAACGAATACACGTCTATCATTGGGATATATTAAATCCAGTCAAACAATTAAAAGAGAGAAAGTATCTATTTCTAATTTTAATTTTTACTTAATAAGAGTTCTCAAAACATTTAATAATTATGCTCATTGAAAACATTATATGCATAACTATCTAAGTACAATAAATTCTTATTTCTCATTTTTCCAAAATAAACTTTTCCTCATTAATATTTTAATCAAATATTCTCAACATTAAATATATATACATAATACATATATATATACAAATACATATATACATATATATATATATAATATATATAATATATATTTATACATATATATATAATATATATACAAATATATATAAATATTTAACAATAACACTGAAACCCTAATCAGATTTAATAGTCAAAATAATGCAAAATCCATAATTTCCAGTTTGAACATAGAATAAACGCATATTATATAGTCGCGGCTGTGTACACAGTGTACACAGCCCACGGCTGTGAATGAACAACCCTCCCCGTATGGGAAGGCGGTTGTGAGACAGCCGTCGCTGCCTGTGAGGGAAGCGTCGACTGCCTCCACAGTCGTCGCCCCATATGGGGGCAGCTGTGGGGTAGCCCCGCGGCCCCAATACAATACATTCTAATTTTTTTTTTAGCATTCAAAATAAACTTTAACAGAATTCGCGTGTAAAATTCATGATTTTTAATATTCAATAACATTTTTCAAAAAAAAAAAAAATGAAACCCTCGACTTCGCCCGTACGGTGATTCCATTAAATTTAAATAAACACATAATTTAAATAAGTTTCTTCCAAAATCCAATTTATAAATATGAAAATATATATATATATATATATCAACAGGGTTTTCATACAGAAAATATTAAGAAATCTCTACAGAAGTTTCAAAGGGGTTTTCAAGGGAAATAGGGGAAATTGTCAAATTTCATCAGGTTTTTTTTTAAAGAAACACACACAGTATATTTTCATTCAAATCCTAATTTACCCCAGAGGTTTAATTTTCTCTTTCAACAAATATTTTCCCCACAAAATTTTAAATACTTCCTACAAAGAAGATTCTACAGAAGCTTTCTGAAATCATTAAATTTTCACACACAAAATATAATTTCTTTTCATAGACATTTCCTTTCAAAACAAATTAAATAATTCACAAGAAGATTACCTGTTTTCCTGTGCTTCAGAAAACTGACTGGTGAAGAACTTTGTCTGTAGCTTCCTCAATTCTTTCCCAAGAAACAAAACCAAAATAGCAACCAAAGATTTTCCACAAATTTGCAACAAAATACCAAAAAGCATATACAGAGAGTTTTACAGAGCTCAAAAAAATTATTTTTCCCGTGAAGAAAAATTGTATATCCTCTGTGTATTTCCAGATCCAAATTAACCTCCGTGAACAATTCTTCAACAATAATCAATAAATGCACTGGCACACATGTTGAGAAGTGCAAAATATCTTCTCAACCACTTCTCTGATAACTTTTCTTTTCAAATTACATGCATTTAATTATTTTATTTAAAATTAACCATTTTCAAAGCAAATTTTATTTATTAATAAAGCATGCCATTTCCACAAAATTAAATAATATTTAATTTCAAATAAAACTATTCACACACTTAAACAATTTAATTTTATTAACTAATTTATTTAATTAAATAAATTTAATCTTTATGATCAAACCATTTAACCAAACAAACTAATTAATTAATTAAATAACTTGCAAAACTATTTTTCTTCAACATTAAAAATCAATTTTAAATAACAGTAAATAAGATATAAGAAACTATTATTAAAATTGACCAAATTTTCCTATCAAAGCAATTTAAACCAAACAGAAGAATACAAGACAACCAAGACTCAAACTAAAATTGACAATGTACAGTGACCGGGTCAAAGACTAGACTAGGATGAACCTAACTACTACCTCCCAATCAACATTTTCGTTGAGTTTTGACACGCTCAGACCTGAGTAACCAGGTGGAGTCGGTGTCATGTACCTACAATCCTACAACCAACAAAATAGCATGCATATATATATATAAACCATTGTACAGGCACACCGTGCGGAGAAAATCACGGACATCACAGGGCACTCGCAAGCGAGTGATGCGATTCCATTCTCCACACCAATACACGTCACATTAGACTGACAAATAAAATAACTATTAATCCATCATAAACATGTTCATAGCAATAATCAACTGAAAATAAACATCTACGCTATCTCAAAGCATGTATGAAATCAGTAATCACCATACAATGTATCATCATGTCATAGAATAAATCCACTATCGCTCAAAACTAGCGATCAAAATATCCAAACAAAGTATCATAGTCTAACAGTGTAAAAACATAACAGCAGAAAACACAAGCATAAATGGAGGGGTACTACATCAATGTTCTCAAATTACTTTTATGTTTTATGCTCTACAGATTCCTCAAGCTGGAGTCGAGCCAAATCTAGATATTGGATCAAACGAATCCGTTGAAGAACACATGGACCTTGAAGTTAGGGAGGAGAACCAAGTTCAAACAATGCTTGTTGGAGAGGGGTCAATATCACTTCCTTCTACTGGTATGGATGAGCATATAAAACTAGCACAAACTTCTCTCACTGATAGCATCATGTTTTATTAGTTTGTTTGCTTGCATACATAAACTTCACTTATATAACAACATCTCTCACTTTTGTTTACAAAATATTTTGTGACATGTAGGAAGGGCTCAACAAGCAAGAAGTTTTCATGCTCAAGCCGAGCCAAATCTAGACATTGGATCAAATGAATCCACTCAAGAATGCATGGTCCTTGAAGATAGGGAGGAGGCACAAGTTCAAACAATGCATGTTGGAGGGTCGGGATCACTTCCTCCTTTTTTGGTATGGATGAGCATATAAAACTAAGTGAGAAGGTGAGAAACAAATTTCTCATAGAAATTTAGATCATTTACTTGAAATGGTATGGAGAAACTAAAATATTATTTCCCTTAACCTTATAATAAGAGAAAGGGTCGTAAAGAATAAATGCGTAAAATAGAATGATCGATCATTTCAATCATCTTGATACACTTGAAAAACCCAATTGTTATCATGTTTACTTCTTTGTGATGAGCTCAAAGAGTCATTACAATTGTTGGGTGTCCATTCATCATCAAATAAGAAGAAACACATGGGATTACAAAAGGATATTGTTCAAAATGTTAAAAAGGGTTTAGATTCCATTGGGAAAGGATCTCGAACTGTGGATAAGGCCACTACAAGAAGGGTGATATTGACATCTATTGTACATCAAGATATAGCAAGAAAAAGAAAAATGTCAGCACTTTCAACTGAAATTGGTTATAGTAGAGCCACATTGATAAAATATAAGAAAAAGAGAAAGTTTTGGATGAGAGTTTAGAAGGCAATTGGGCAATTATGTGTAGAGCTCCCCATTCTAACAGGATTGAAGATGTTGTTAGGAACTTGGTCTCAAGTTTTTGGCATGATCAGACTCGTCCATCATCAAATACTAGAGATGTTATGAGACATAGGATTGGACCTAGTATTTATGAAAATCATATCAAACATTGGCTAGACATAACACAATTTGAGATGTATATGAACTTTTGTAATACATATCCTCATATAAAGATTGGGAAAACGATATTTGAAAGATTAAAGCCATATTATGTGAAGATAAACAAGTTTTTGAAACTTGTTGCCGTTATCATATTGAATTTGATCGGTGTTTTGAAAGATGAGAGAAAGAAAGATGTGGGTTTCAAAATGCACCTCCTAAGCAAGGAGAAAGTTTTTCATAAATTCCTAAGTGTGATCATGAAAATGAACCTCAAATAAACTGCATAAAAGGAATTTGTGAGACATGTGGAAATTTGGCTAAATTTCCTTCAAGAATTGAGGATACTGACCTAACAAAGACAGTAAATTTCAAGAGGTAAGTACTATTTTAGAGAGTTTATTTGTTTCAATTTCTCATAGATTGTTATTTGGATTCTCTTTGATGTAATGTTCATTGATTGTGTAGTTTTATTAGTTATTCATATTTTACTATACGAGGTACAAGTATGTAAAGTTGCAAACAAATTTTGGGAAATAATCCACAAGGTTGAATTATGTAGAAGAGGAGATTACCATTGGAAAATTTAAGGAAGATTTTCAAAATTTGATACAACCATACATACATCATTCATTTTTTGCTAAGTGGCAAGAACAACAATTCCAAACATTGAGAGATACTTTCCCACATGGAACAGTTCTATCAGTAGTTGACTTTGCAGGAAATTACTCCTTTGTACATCAAAAGGAGATTCAATCAGAGTATTACTTTTCAAAGCAGATCACTATTATGGTTAATGTGTGTTATTGACATGCACAATCAGAATTGGATGGTGTTGAGAGTACAGATGATGAACAATCCATTAAGAAATATTATCACTTTTATAGTAGTGATGATAAAGAGCATGTCACACTTTTTGTCCAACATTGCTTTACAATATTTTTTGAGAATTTGAGAAGCAGGGGTGTAGGATTTGAAAATCATTTTGTATG
>VDFB02271428.1:0-186385 GCA_007258455.2 Sequoia sempervirens | reverse complement strand
AATTGGTAGCTCCTGGTTTGGACAGAAATGGCAACTTATATGTAAATTCTTTTTTATTATAATATAATATATACAGGCTATATGCCTTTAACCGAAAATATATATATATATATATATATATATATATATATATATATATATATATATCTATTTATAAAGGAAAAAGAACCAGATGATATTATGTAGCAAGTCCTTATTTGAAAAATTAATCAAATAGAAATAATTATTAAAAATACATAAAAAATGATGATAATCTAGAGGTTTTGATGGCTATGAAGAGTGAGCATGGAATACTGTCTTGCAAAACTTCATAGCAGGTTTCTTGTTTTGAAATTAGGAATTCCTAATTTCAGGAAGCATTGATCACACCTAGCATCATTGGAGAAGAAATCATCAATCCGCAAGATCGAAGGTTAATATTTCCTTCATAGGTACCATCAATATTCATCTCAAATTGTTTGGGCTTACTAGATAGTCGTATGATTCTCTAGAGCATATTGCATATGAATTTGTCAAAGAAGTTTTCTTGGAAGATAATGCAAGCTTATGATCATGACACTATGTGTGATATGTTGAACCTTGATTTCTCACTTATACTTTGGACCGAGATTTGGGAGATCTTTGGAGAACCACGTATCTATTTATTCCCAGTTAATCCTCCTACAAATTTCTTCATTCCCCTTGATGATACAAATAATATACCCTTTAATGTTGATAGTTTAGAGGAGCTTGAGTATATTATTGGTCTTACATGTTTTGATGACATAGAGACTTCTCCTCTTATGTTTTCTCCTCCTATTGAGATCACATATTCATATTTTATTGTTCTTGATGATATTAGTATCATTACATCCATGGTCCCTATTGATTCAATGTAGTAGGAAACTTATCATCTTCTAGATCCACCTGATTGGGATTCCTATCTATTAGACATATTATTTCTATTTGCGGAGTCTCACATTGTTAATGTGGAGGATGCATTGCATGATTTACATTTGATCTTTAATGGAAGTGATAATAACTGTTGTTGTAACATCTATAGATCTTCTTCTTGATGGCATCTTGGTTATCTTCACACTTTTCCCTATTACTCCAACCCTCTTAGCTATCATCTCATGTAGCATACACACACTCATAAGTTATTTTTCCTTACAACCCACTCAAAACATTTCCCTCTACCCAAAAAAAAATAGATGTATAGATATGCTTGATTAACTTGCACACTATCCACTCAATGGAAGACATATCTACATCCCTCTATCCAACACTCAAACATGTTTGACATTCACAACATATTCAACTCACTCTGAAAGTTGTACCCTCCTCTTGTACCAAAATAATGGTACCATGGAGGCTTGAATGAACAAGAGTCCCACTACACAACCTCTTAAAAAACCACAAAATAATATGGAATCGTGAAGCTTTCTCTTAGTATACATTAATGTGCAACAACTCAAAATGCAATGTGTAAGGGTGACCACACAGTTGTGTCAACTTGCACAAAAGAAATCATGCAAAAAACCACATAAAAAATGGATCCTATTTGTTAATACACATAGACATTACATCCATGAAATTTTTCATTATTTTACTCTTTCTCGAGTCTCTTTTCCCACATTTCCAAGACATGTCCATTTTTTTCTCCAAATATTATGAATTTGAATGTATCAAAAGACCTTGAATACAAAAACACCTATACATCTCCATAAAATTTGAAACCCCCAATCTCATACTCAAATACATCTCAACACATTAAATGCTCATTAATGTAGTCTAGGACATAATTGGACAACCAATAAATGCCTCCTTCCTCCATGTTCTTACACCAACATTCAATTTTTGTAACCTCTCTATAAAGAAAAAAAAAATCTATCTCCCTCTTCAAATCTATGGTCACCCAACAACCATGTCAAAGTATTGGCCTAAACAAACGTGGGCACACACATATTACCACCAAAATTGCCATATTAAATACCTTTAGATCATTTTTCTCCTTTGTAGCGTCCCCTATAACAATATGGTCTCTTAGGATATTCCAAAGCTCTATCACACTCTTTAGAAATCTACAACCAACCCTTAATAGATCTCTATCTACACATTTTATGCGATTGATAACCACATCTTCAGCACCAACAAACCTTTGCTTCAGCTAGACACCATCAACATGCTCTAAGTTGTTTCAGATTTCTTCTATTGTCTTGTCATCAAACACTGTAAAACTATTTACTTATTGCACGTTGCTTTCTGAAGGATACATTTGCTTTAAAATATTTGTCCACTTTGTTTCGAGCTCTTGCTCTCTAAAATCCTTTGAAAAATCGGACAGAGATAAAAGTAGATTATCTTGAGGACAAGACGTATCCTCAGAAAACAATATAATATCTGATACAGATCAGTCTAGATGTAAACTTTCCCTATACGATAATTTTTTTTTGCATGCAGTAGCATGATGGCTACATCCACCTCATGACGTTCCAGTATTCCATCGACTCTTCCTCAACCATTTCCCTCTTTAACTAAATTGCTACTTAACAAACTCAGATTATGAACTTTCAGTACTTAGTTGTTTTTTAATTGTTGCAAGCAAAAGAAAGATTTTATGGGACTATTTTTTTTATGCATTTCAATTTAATAGATTTTATGGGACTATTTTTTTTATGCATTTCAATTTAATTAGTAGATATAATGCTTCCAATACTTTTTTAATAAACTTTTAATTTAAAATATATATTTGTTGATGATGGCTAAGATTTAGAAATTAACCTATTTATGATAGCTAGAATTATTCAAAAAGGGGTGAAAATTTTCAAATCAGATGTTTGGAATATATACCTTCTATTATTGGTAATATTTCTCTTGATACATTTTTGAGTTATAAACCTATAGAGTTATTGAAAAATTGTCTCCTTTTGGGAGTTCTATGATGCAATTGTTTATTAGTTATTTCATTTATGAGTTAGCTTGTACTTCGATTTGTCTTTGTTTAGCCTAGTTTACATGACTTTGTGATGTGATTCCAATTATTCTACATTTTTATGAATAATTTATACATTATTTGTGTGATAAAATATATATTTATTTATAAATAAAAAAACCAAGCTAATATTATAGCAAGTTGTAGTTTGAAAAATTATTTGAATAAAAATTAATTGTTAAAAAACATAAAAAATCAATGATAATATAATTAGGATTCAAGAACTTTTTTAAATGCCAAAAAAACTCACAAATTATAATTAAGCATTACCATGTTTCTCATTAGCCAACAATGTCATAGCATCATGATCTCATTGTTGTTGTGAAAAGGATAAATCACTTAATTAATTATTATTAGGTCCTATTGACACTAACATACTTAAACTTATTTAGGTCATGCATTTTTTTATCTTAAGTCATAACATTAGAACAAATGTCATTATCTAATTATATCCTAAGATTTCACCTAGGGTTCATCTTTAGCCTTATAACAAGGATTTGGCATTGTATATGATAATCATTTCCTTTTCATATGTAATAAAATCTTAGGTTTTATAGAAAATTAATTACTTTTCTTTTGTGTGATAGGGCATTTTGATTGCAAGTGATCTTTGGGATTTTGCTAGATTTTAATAATCAACTTCAACTTGATATCAGAACTCCAAATCTATTATTTTTTATCTATTTTTTGAGATATTTCGCCTTGTGCGTTCAAATAGCACATCCTAGAACAAAATGAACATTGCCAAATTACATTTAAAAGATGTCAAAACTCTAAGATTGCCTATCTAAATATTGAAATTAGAATATAAAAAATTCAAGATATTTTTTGGAGGTTTTCAAAAGCATCTAAAAAATTATCTATGATTATATGGATACATCTGGAATCAATATGGTCATATAGTTTTTGATGCAGACAAAAAATTCACAACTAATCTCCCATGACTCACCAATTCTCTTCAAAGTATAAAATTTATAATTTCATAGTAACACAATTTACATTGGCAATTACATTTGACAATTAAATTGATTTGAATTCACACAAGCTTCATAGTGACAAATTATTTTATTTCTTCAAATTGAAATTTTCCATACAATTAACCAGATGCTCTATTTCAAGCTATTCTCTGCATACACAAGCACAATTCACCATCATTTAAAATTTTCACGCTAATTTAATTTTTGTGCCCCTCTTTCTTTCTCAATTTTTCCTTCAACACAACCCTAAGTATTTTCCCTACACTACCTTCCAATCTCTAAATCTGCATTCTTATGCCATTAATTTTATGTTGTTATACTACAAATGGCCTCTCTGTATTTGGCACAACTTTTCCTTTATGCTATCCACTCAAAGACATATTGTACACAGCCTCTTTCTACACTAATCTTTGTATTTTATTGTAATTTGATTCAAAACCAACACATTATATGGCTTGACCCTCTTTCTTGTAAACTCCATCTGTAAACTCAAGCATTTACCTCTCTTTCCACAGCTTATACATTCACATTTGTAATTCAATTTTTAAACGGCCATCTTTGATGGCATGGATCCCTCTGAGATTCAATGCATCCCTTCAAACTTGATTTAATTTTGCATACATTTTATCTTATTATTTTGTTTAAATTCATGCATTCCAACTCTAACACAACCTCTTAACTTTTATCTGAGCATTTTTTTCAAATAGGCAGCCCCCTCTTTCAATATTCTCCAACCTCCTGCAATAACCCGGATCAACAATTCATAATTTTATGCCTTAGCTAACACAACCTCTCTTTATCTCTATCTGCAGTTTTGAATTTTAAAATGTCTAAACATGGTGGCAGCAGCCCCTCTACACACCCAAATTCTCTCCCTTCAAAAACTCTATGCAACTCCTTTCCACTCTATACTTTTCTTCCATTTCTTGATTAAATCATATCACACCTCTTCTCATTCTCTCTTGCCTCTTCATCTTCTATTGACATTCATTTTTTTAACTTCCTCCTTTTCAACTATGCACCCCATTTTAATATGTCTTTTCTTTCTTTCTTTTTTGTTTAGAAAAAAAATTCTATATTCAACTGGCCCTTCATAGGTTATTAAAAAATATTTAAATCAAGATCAAATAATTTAACACTTGAAATATTTTGAAGCTGCACAATTTAGATTTAGGAAGGCAATTTATTATTCGACTTTCACATTGTCAGGAGTGTCACGGGTGTCGACGGGTGTAAAACGAAAAGTGTTATGTTTTATATAAAAATTGGCGAGCACACCCATAATGATACCACAAACATTCTTACCAACCCTTTTTCCCTCAATCTTCACAAAATTCAAAATATTAAAGTTTCACCAAATTTCCAAAAGATGTGAAGCAATTCAAAACTTAGAACATAAAATCGTTTTGGTTTATGCTATGGCTGATTCTGGGATGCTCTTGCATCAGTTTTTATTATTTGTATACCATTGTTCACATTCATATGGCTCTATTCAAACTGGTTGACTTTTTATTATTTTTGGTGGTCCATTTTTTGACACAACAATCAAAAACCTTTTTCTATGATTACCTATGCATATTCTAATGGTGGTATGAATTTGTATCATTGTTAGGGCTAACATCACCATGGTCTTTTTAATGGTTTTCTATATTTTTGGGTATTTCCTAATCACTAGAAATCCTAGCACCCATAGTAGTAGTGCTTAGGCCATGCCCAAGAAGTTTCACCTATAATATGTCATCATCACTTATTACAACTACTTCTTCACCACTTGTTGGAGATACCATCAATCCTTAGCGTACCAGCCATTTAGATATGCCAGTAATCAACCACTCGAGCACTACCACTACATGACCTAGTAGCGACATAGCCCCATTCCATTTTTTATAAAGTTTTGTTTTTTCCTTTAACCATAACTTAGGAATATGATATCAGGCTTTTTAAAATAGTAAGCCATGACAAATCTAGTTTTGAGCAGTTTCTAATGGTACTTGTATTTTTTCATACTTTTTGTTGGTGTATTTCACTATTAGTTGAAGCTTGATCATCTATTTTATCTTTTGTCCTCACATCTCTTTGCCAATTTATCTAATTTTTTTTATTAGTATAACATTGAAAAGGTATTTATGAGCTCTTCTCAACCATTAATGCACTTTTATAAAATATTTTCTAGGTATTTTTTTAATAGTTTATCACATATTTACATTCTAATTAATTACTTGGATATTTGGCACCTAAAAGTGTTTAGTTTTTAGGAGATGACTTCATTTTAGTTGATTGATATGTATTGAGATTATTAGTTTTAATTTATTATTATATAAGAGTATCATAGGTTTTTCTATTCATTCTTCTTTGTGAAACAACTAGAAAAGCAGGAGAGATTGTTGCATATGGTTTAGGACATAGAACATCCCACTTTCCTTATGCTTGGCTTCACTCAAGGATAACCCTAGAGATCTCAATGCAAAAGAGAAAGAGATCTTGTTATAGGTTTTTCCTAGGGGATGAATGTAAACTAATAAGGGGTTCACCACCATGTTTAGACTTGGAAAAGACAATGAAATGTAAGATGAAATGCAAAACCCTAATATGATGCAAACTTGATTTAAATGACCTAGAAATGCAAGTAAAACAAAACAGAAAGATGCAAGCTGGAATGTGTGCACCTAAAAACTTGAAGATGATTGGAGGGAGTCTTGAACTGCTAGAAATTCTGACCTTTTGACCTACAGGGACTCATTCACCATTCTGGGTGAAACAGTACTAGTTTTGTATTTTTGCACAAGAGCAGGTTTCAGGTAAAAGGGTATCTGAATCTACAATGATCTCTATCAAACACCTACAGTGGGACTCATTCGCCACTTGTGGAAAATAAGTCCACTCTCACTTTTTCAAGAATTCAAAACCCGAATCTATTCTTCTCAGTCTGCTCTATCATTCCTGATTGATTTTTGGATCTAAAACCCAAATTTGCAACATGTAGGTGATCTCCAAGTATCTCCAATGCTTGATGACAAATTTGAGAACTTTTCTCCAATCTTTCTCCTTAGGAAATATGCAACCTAGACCTACAAATCACACTAAAAGGAGAGGGAAAAATGTTGGGAGGTTAGTAGAAAGGGGTTTTCCTTTGTCAAACTCCGTTTTGGAAATCAATCCTTGAAATGAAATCAAATAGGAATGGACAATGATGAATGAAAAAATGACAGTGTTGCAACTCACCAAACCCTTGCAATCAAGTGCTACCAATATGCTTGAGATGTCTCCAGTGGATGTAGATCTTGACTCTTTCTTGAATGATGTTGATCTTGAATGAAACACTTGCTTGAATCATAAAACCCTATGTTGACATCACAATTGTTAGCACAATAACAAACATGATGCATGAAATATTTGACATGATGCTTGATGTTTGAATACTTCTCTAAAATGCTTGATAATCTGCTCTTAAAGACTCTTGAATGCTCCTGTAAACACAAACTTGTTATAAGGATGAACACTTGAATGCTTGGGGTGAAAATGAGTAAAAGAACCTTGTATTTATACTTAATTATGCAAGAATTCCCAAAATTACAACACTACAAGCTGACATCAAATCTAGGAGGTAAAATCCAGCCAAAAATTTGTATTAAATTTAATTTTGAGCTAAACGAGACTCATTTTCCCACTCATTCATCCAAGGTGGTGAATGAGTCCCATTGGGCATAATGTAGGGGACCAAAATTCAAAAATGCTTGGGAGGGTGTGAAATCAAGTTCGGGACCTAATGATCTAAGTGGGACTCATTCGTCCAAGGTGGCGAATGAGTCCCAAATCACTAAATCTAGGCCACACAAGTCAAAAGCACCTAAATTATGATTAGGTGATGATTAAATAACACATTGGGATTATCCTCGAAAACATGCATTAATTAAGGCTTATGGATGCAATTTAAGTCCAATTAAAGCATAATAAATCCCAATTATTAAGTAAAAACCTTAGAGAAGTGTGAAAGTGTGTTACAAAACTTTACAGCACCTTAAAGAAAGCATGGTTAAGGTTAAAAGGAGATTTATTAGGTGTCATTAATCAATAAAACCTTAGAAAAGTGTGAAAGTGTGTCACAACACTTCACAACACTTAAGTAAGGTACAATTTATATCCATTAGTTCACAAGGGCCCAAGACGTAATGTGAATGTGTCAAACACATTACAACACTAAATCAAGGCACCATTAAGCTCAATTCACAAGAAGGGCACAAACAAGCAAGGGAAAAGCAGAAGGGATACTTTTTTCGTTGCCACATTTAGCCCCCACTTTAGTGAGAGGATGAACTTGCTTCAAACTCACACTAAAGTAGACAAACACACATCAAGAGGGGTCTAGATGCACCAACGTCAGTAGGATGGGAAGACAACGATCAAGAGGGGTGATCAAGCCCCCAAGACCAAGATCCCATGGAAAACTAATATAGGCACAAAAGAAACAAGTGCATGCACTGTCAAAGACATAAAGAAAATGAAACAAAATGAAAAAGAAAAAGGGGTGGATCAAGCGTCGATCATTTGTCCATCGCGATGTGGATCAAATCTAGGTTGTTTGTTCAAAAAATGCATACTCATTTTGAGGCAATGAAACTTCAGGTTGTCCGTTGGGTGAGAAGTCCAAAGAGGTGAGACACATACACACTTGGCCAGTATGCACTCACACTCACACACGAGTGGCTAAGGGAAATTCATGCCTTAGTCAGGCTTCCCATCAAACCATACCAAAGTTATACCTCCTGATAAATTTAATAAGGCAGCACGCAAAAAAAATGACCTTTGAGCTTCATGAGACAAGCAAAACTTCATATGCTTGGAGCTCATGAACAAACAAGATGGCTCCACAGGCATGCAAGTTGTGTTATGCAAGATGGCCATGCAAATGCAACAATAAGGAATGTTCAAAGGAGTCTTGTTTAATCCATGCGAGTCCTTTAACTTAGGGGACATTGTGCCTAATGTCTCCAAGAGAGGACCAATCAAAGAATAGAAAATTTGCAACTTAGGGGATGCACTGTGTCATATCAATCCACTAAGAGGAATGTAATATGCTAAGAGAGATCATGCTGTTGAGGGACATCACACCCAATTTCACCACAAAGTGAAAAATCCACCGTATGAAGTAAAAGGATTGCACTATGAACCATGAAAAAGATAAATGCCAAAGGAATAATGCTAATGTATGCCCCCACTTTAAAGAAATTGCTAAACACCATGTTGTGAGAAATTACTTTAAAGTAGAAAATTATAAGTGCAAACAATAAAGAATACATGAGAGCTAACTTGGAAATCCCTATACCAAGTCATATGTTTCCAAGTAAAGCTACATCATTCAAAAGAAAAGAGAGGGGTTGCCCCCAAAATGAAAACACCAAACACATGTAAGGGATCTATAGATTTGGGGTCAGTATGTTCTTGTTACAATTTTTTTAGAGAGCTCAGAACTATCATCATTCCCCAAATACACATAGAGTTGGAAGAGATGACACAAAGGGAGTGAAAACAAAGAAAAAACCTTTTAGGTCAACATGGAGAACGAATGTCTCGATGCCTTGCATCATTCCCAAAGGAAAACACAAGACAAATGAAAGATAAAGAAAAATATTTTTGGGTCAACAACATGGAAGAAACATAGATTTCTCAACACCTTGCATCATCCCAAAGGAAAACACAAGACAAATGAAAGATAAAGAAGAGCCAAAGGCAAAGTGATAAAAGATTCTGACATAGGAAAGAGTGAAAGATTACAAATGGGAATGTCACAAAGAGAGAGAGAGAACATCAAACAAAATTTCATGGGGGATCACATTACGCATATGCAATCACACTAAAGAAGATGAAAAATAAATAATGAAAACTTCACTAGTAAGGAACATGCAATTCAAACTAAAGTAGGTCACCTGCATCCCAATATTGTTCATTGTATGTAGAAGGCGGACAACTAGCCAAAGGGACAACAACATGTGTCAAACTAGGGTCGTCACCTGGTTCAACACTCTTCTTAGGAGAATTGTTGATTAAGCTCATAGAAGAGGAAAACAATATATCCAATTCATTATGCACTTCATAAATTTTAGCAATCTCATCATCATCATCCAAGTTTATTACAATGGGAGGATGAAGGATAATGTTGAGAGATTTTAGCTCTGTTGTGGTTGCAATATAGGATCTTTTGTTGATTGAGGGAGACTTATAAAATTACGTGCTTTAGTCGGATGTTGATTTTATTTATTGTTTTCTTCATTGAATTTGTGAGCAAGGGCATGACGTCTACAATTATGCTCTCTAGCATTTCTGTTTCATTTAGTTTTGTTTTCAAATTGTGTTTGTGTAGAAACAGGTTGGTTAACCATAGGTTTCTTTTCTTCCCTAAAGAGAGGAATGGAAAGAACCACGGGAATTTTTTCAACCACTTTCTCTTTAGGCTTGTAAACTTGTTTGATTTTAGGAGGTGTGGAAGTTTCATTGTCTCTAGGTCTTTTGGAAGATGTCCTAGGAAGAGTTGCGGAAAGTTGATCTTGATTTTGTGTTATGTTTTTAGGTTCAATCATGGTTTCGTCAAGGATGGTGAGCTCGGTTGAATTTTTAGGCATGTTTTTAAGGGACAATTTTTTTATTTTCGTTGCCTTGAATTTTTGATCAAATTTGAAAAAGAAGTTTTCACGAGGTCTAATAGGTTCCATAGGCTCAGGCCAAAATAAATCTAAGGAAAAGTTCCCTTTTTCCGATGCAAGATTAAATCTACTATGATACACAATATAGATATCATTGTTAAATAAAAACTTTAAGCATTTATGCACAACCGAAGGGACTGCCTTCATGGAGTGGATCCATGGATGGCCTAGCTTCACATGAAATTAGTCTGACTGTGGGATGATCGAGAATGTGGCATCTAACTCTTTTGGTCATATCATTAAAGGTAGGTTGATCAATCCTATCGTAGGGAAAGTGAAACCATTATGTGTCTTGATCCATGCTCTCGGTTTATCATGTGTTTCTTGGTAAAGTTCATGCACAACCAAGAATTCTTTAGTGATCACATTTTCTCCACATATGGGATCTATTAATATCCCATTAGTGGGCTTGTCATAGATTCTATTGGCTATGTAAAGAGGACCATCAAGTACATTTTTGGGTATATCTTGTGAAGAGAAAGTAATCTCAAGAGGATTTTTAGTTCGGCCCTTACGAGGAATGATGTCTATCACTCCTACCATCTCATTCGCATGATCATTATCTATAGGATTATGTTGAACAGTATCATTGTTATCATCATCCGTATCAACATTCATCATATCATTATTTTTAGTTTCACTAGTTTTGACAAATGAAATGTTTTGATTCAGCATGGGGTTGGTAAATATTTGCAAGTTCTTGTTAGGAGGGGCTACGGACTTATTTCCTTTATCATTAACACCTCCAATGGAAAGACAACCAAAATCAATGAGGTCTTGCACCAAATGTTTAAGATGCTTACAGTGCTTTGTATCGTGTCCATTTTTCGGTGATAATGGCAATATGCATTTGATCTAAAGTTCTAAGGTAAAGGCTTATTAGGATTGATTGTTTTAACGGGAGGTAATGTGATCATTTGTTGTTCTATGAGTTGTGATATTGTGTTTTGGAGGGTATCAGGTAAGGGAGTGAATTCTTTGTTCGGGTCCCCATAGCTAAAGGGGATCGTGGTTTTAACAACAGCTACTTGGTTATTGACATTCTGAGTTGTTTGTTGACAGGGATTGAATTGAAGGAAATGTTTGTTCATTTTTCTAAAAGTTTTGGAAATTTTTTTGTTTGTGGTCTCGGACTTCTTGGTTTGGCTAGAGGTGGATTCTCCATCTCAACTACTAACCAAACTCTGATAATCATGAAGGGCAGTACACAAGTGCATAAAGGACGAGAATTTCATCATGGTAAGCTTATCTTGTATCTTACTTTACAAATTTTATAAGAACATCTTTTGAAGGTGAGTATCGGGAACCTTGACATTGATTTGGGAATAAAGCGATTGATAGTGTGAGATAAAGTTTGTTATCTTTTCATCTTCTTTTTTCTTGCATCTCATCAAATAAGACAAGGTCATCTTAGAAGTCATATGCACTTGGAAATGGTTGACAAATGCCTCAACAAGTTCATTGAATGAATGAATTGAGTTGTTCATTAAAGAAGAAAACCACTCCAAGGCAGTATCCTTCAAGGACCTAGGGAAAAGCTTAGCCAAGAGTTTATCATCAAGGAAAAATTCACTAAATAAGGCGGTATAAGCATTAACATTGTTAGAAGGATCTCCCTTTCCTCCATATTTCTCGAATCTAGGCACCTCTACACCTTGTGGAATCGGTGTTCACAATATCTCCAAGGAAAATGGATTTCTTTTGACATAATAGGTAGGTGTACCATTTTTATTTTGATTGATGGTGGAAACTTGCTTTTGAAGGGATGAAACGGTTTGTAAAAGTTGGTTTATGAGAGGGTCATTGCTTGTGTTATGAGATGGGAGTGAAAAAGGTGAATGGTTACAGTATGTGTTCAAGGGTTAAGTGAATGGAATGCTTATAGGTGGTAAACTGGTAGGAGATATGATGTGTGATGCCACAAAGGTACTAGGAATGCTAGTGGAAATACCCAAGGAAGGAATCACATTACTAGTTGGTTGCATTGTTGTTGTGACTTGAGGGTTGGTATAGGTAGGAATTGAGGCCATTGTTGTGAGAGTAGGAATTTGAGTTCCTCCTTGGCTTGTGACATTGCTTGTTGATAAAGGACAACTAGTGGTTGAGGGGAATTGTTTTCCAAAGATTTGAACTATGTTTTTCACAAGGTCAAGTCCATCTTCACTTTCAAGTATGTGGTGAATGTTATCTATAGCAGGGATGGTCGTAGTTGAAATGTTGTCATTTTGCACTTGATGTTGTAGGAATGGCCCTAGTATTAGCGGAGGACACCAAATCTTCATGGAATTGTTTCTAAATGAATGTAATGCAATATAAGCTAAGAAAAATGAAATGACTATAACAAAAACTTTGTAAATTGAAATAGAAAGCTATAAACAACAAACAGAAACTCATAAAAAGCACTTTAAATTCCAAAAAATGCAATTCAAAATATGCACGGGGATTGATTTTCCCAAGGTGGAAAATGAGTCCTAGTAAGGTTTTTTTTTTAAATTTAAAAAAAATTAGTTGCTTTTTATGCTTTATGATGTAAATCCTAAATGTAGATACATATTTTGTTTGATTTTCAATGAGATAAATGCAAGCTATATGAGCTTTCACTAATGCAAAATTTGAAACCATAAAATGTCAATTAACTAATTTGCAAAATGCAATGCAATGTTAATGCAAGCCAAATCTAGGATGATGATGCACTCCAAATCAAAATTGTAATGTTCTAAATGCAAGTTCACCAAAATGAAACATTTAGAAAAGGAGGAGAGATTGTTGCATATGGTTTAGTACATAGAACAACCCACTTTCCTTCTCCCCGGTTTCACTCTTGAAGGATAACCCTAGATATCTCAATACAAAGGAGAAAGAGATCTTGTTGTAGGGTTGTCCTAGGGGTTGAATGTAAACTAATAAGGGGTTCACCACCAAGTTTAGACTTGGAAAAGACAATGAAATGCAAGATGAAATGAAAAACCCTAATATGATGCAAAATTGATTTAAATGACCTAGAAATGCAAGTAAAAAAAATAGAAAGATGCAAGTTGGAATGTGTGTACCCAAAAACATGACGATGACTAGAGGGAGTCCTAAATTGCTATAAATTCTAACCTTTTGACCTATAGAGACTCATTCACCATTTTGGGCGAATTAGTCCTAGTTATGGATTTTTGCACAGGAGCAAGTTTCGACCAAAAGGGTGTCTGAATCTGCAAAGATCTCTTTCAAACACCTACAATGGGACTCATTCACTACTTTTGGCAAATTAGTCCACTTTTGCTTAAATTTCAAGAATTCAAAACCTGAATTTGTTCTTCTCAGTCTACTCTATCTTTCCTAATTGATTTCTAGATCTGAAACCCAGATTTGCAACCTATAGGTGATCTCCAAGTATCTCCAATGTTTGATGACAACTTTAACAACTTTGATCTCTTTGACAAATTTTCTCCAATCTTGCTCTTGTAACATAGAAAAAAGGACCCTTTGCTTGACATGGGATTAATTCATGATAAATTGGCTTAATGAGGCTTGATTTAGGTGTTGTGGGGAATTTTATGCATCCACACTAGGTCTTGGACCCTTGCAAATCGAATAACATGCTTTTAACGATGTCTTGTAAAGGTGTTGTAAAGTGTTGTAAGATACTTTCATGCTTTTCTAGACTTAATGAACCCATTTCTCCCTAATTCAACATTATGAAATGTGTTTAATAGCATCATCAAATCAATCTAGAAGGTCTTTGAATTAAACTAAATGATAAATTAGTGTTGTAATGTGTCTTGCACATTCACATTGGTTTTTGTGCCTTTCTAGGCTATGTGGGCCTCATTTTAGTGTTGTAAAGTGTATTTAGTCACACTTTCACATTTATTTTTGTGTCCCAAGACCTATTTGACATTCACATCATCACTAATAGTCCCATATTAACCCATATTGTGCATCCCAAGGCCTAAATTGATCAAACACCTGACAAGGTTGCAATTTAGACCTTATTTCCTTAACTCTTGGCATCTGAGCTGTCAAAATAGCCCCTATGGAACCCATTCGCCATGCATGGAAAAATAGTCCCATACAGGTGGGACCCATTTTCCATGGGTGGAAAATGAGTCCCATTTAGCTCAATTTTGACCTTTGAGCAGGAAAAAAGTGAAATTTGAGTTTAATATTGCTTCATGTCGGCCTGTGATGAGGTATTAACAGGTAAAATATATGAATTTCCTATAAATATAATTATTTTAACTCATTTTTACATCTATTAACTTAATTCACATCCATTCTTCTATCTCAAGTCAAGCAACTTAGGGTTTTATCATTGCAAGACATCAAGAAAGCTCCTAAAGACATTCAAGGGCTGAATCTTCCTCCATTGTTGTATAAATCCAAAATCAATATCATGGAAAGGTAATAAACTCCATTATTTCATGTTTCATTCCATTCTTTCATCATTTTGGTTTAATTACCTAAAAGGGGTTTGACCACGGCAAACCCCCATGCCCTAACATTCAACATCTCTTCTCCTCTTCTTATGTGTTTGCAGATTTAGGACTCTTGGAAGTTTGGAAATCATTTAAGATCAAGTTGCAAGGTTGCTAAAGTCCTCTCTTTATTCAACAAGTCAAATTATCAACAAAAACTCATTTTCAGGCCCGTAAATCAAAGTTTCGGAAGCAGACACTTGTAGGAAGCCAAAGTACAGATCGAAAGCTCTGGAATCCACTTTTGAGAATCCAAAAATTTAAAAGTGGACTCATTCACCATGGGTGGTGAATGAGTCCCACTCCAAGTTTAATTTTGAGTTTTCTACATTTTTTAACTGTACCCTTTTGACAGAAATAGGTTTCGGCTCAGTTTGACATAATTGGGAATGATTCACCCAGAATGGCAAATGAGTCCCTCTAGGCCTGAAAAATAGCATCAGCAGCATTTCAAATGTCATTTCCAGCCCCCTTCAACATCTCAGGTGCACACTTTCAATTTGGTTCAGTTCTGTTAAGCTTTGCATTCATTTGTAGTTCATTGTGGCATTACACAATGTGTTTTCAAACATCACTTGTTTCTTAGGTTTTGCATTCATAATCAATCAACTACTTAGCTTAGTTTCATTAATATCATCTCATTTAGTCTTAATTACATCATACATAACACAATTTGAATGAACCCCTTAGCATTTTTGGCCCTACTTTCTCCTTTTAGGTGAAAAACCCTAGAAGAGCTAGAAAGGTGCATGGTGCCAAAAATCTACGGTTCAGCTCCTTAGGAAATCTGCAACCTAGACATGCAAATCACAAGGAGAGGGGAAATTTTTTTGGGTTAGTGGAAAGGGGTTTTCCTTGGTCAAACCCCATTTTGGAAATCAATCCTTCAAATGAAATCAAATAGGAATAGAGAATGATGAATGAAGAAATGACAATGTTACAACTCACCAAACCCTTTCAATAAAGTGCTACAAATATTCTTGAGATGGCTCCAATGGATGTAGATCTTGAATCTTGCTTGAATGATGTTGATATTGAATGAAACACTTGCTTGAATCATAAAACCCTACATACAATTATTAGCACAATAACAAACATGATGCATGAAAGCTTTGACATGATGCTTGATGTTTGAATATTGCTCTAAAATGCTTGATAATCTGCTCTTGAAGACTCTTGAATGCTCTTGTAAACACAAACTTTCTATAAGGATGAACACTTGAATTCTTGGGGTGAAAATGAGTGAAAGAACCTTGTATTTATACTTAATTATGCAAGAATTCCCGAAATTACAACACTACAAGTTGACATCAGATCTAGGAAGATAAAATCCTGCCAAAAATTTGAATTAAAATTAATTTTGAGCTAAATGCTTGGGAGGGTGTGAAATCAAGTTCCGGACCCAATGATCTAGGTGGGACTCATTCGCCAAAGGTGGTGAATGAGTCCCAAATCACTAAATCTAGGCCACACAAGCCAAAAACACCTGAATTATGATTGGGTGATGATTAATGTTGGGATTATCCTTGAAAAAATGCATTAATTAAGGCTTGTTGATGCAATTTAAGGCCAATTAAAGCATAATAAAGCCCAATTATTAAAAAAAAACCTTAGGGAAGTGTGAAATTGTGTTACAACACTTTACAACACCTTAAAGAAGGCATGGTTAAGGTTAAAAAGAGATTTATTAGGTGCCATTAATTAATAAAACCTTAGAAAAGTGTGAAAGTGTCTCACAACACTTAAGCAAGATACAATTTATATCCATTAGTTCACAAGGGACCAAGACCTAATGTGAATGTGTCAAACACATTACAACACTAAATCAAGGCACCATTAAACTTAGTTTTCAAGGAGAGCCCAAACAAGCAAGGGAAAAGTAGAAGGGATACTTTTTTTGTTGCCACACTATGATAATCTTGAATGAGGAAAATTATGAGTCTTGGAAAAATGACATCCTAACACATATTAGGTGCTAAACTTTTTTTCTTGTCTTTTTTTGGGATCACATTGAAACTAGACACACCTATGAGAAAATTAATATTAGTTTATAATATTAATCATGTTATGGGATTAATTTTTTCTAGTGTTGATCATGACATTATGTGTGCTATGTCGAACCTTGATTGCACACACATACTTTTGACTAAGATTGGGAGATCTTTGGAGAACCACATATGTCTTTATTCCTAGATAATCCTACTAAAAATTGATTCATTACCCTTGATTCTACATATAATATTCCATTTAATGATGATACTTTAAATGATCTTGAGTATATTATTGGCTTTACATGTCTGGATACATAGAGACTTCTCCTTTTTCTTTGTATACTCCTATTTAGATAATATATTCATATTTTATTGTTGAAATGAAGAAAATAGGTGTTCCACCTTTTGGGAGGTGGAACACAAACTAGGGTTTAGGGACCTAGACTAGGTTTCTTCAAGTTTCATTCAAGGAAACCCTAGAGATCTCAATCCAAGGATATAAGAATGAGGGAAAGATATCTGCAATAAGGGTGTCCTAGGGTGTGATTAAAGTAAATAAGAGGGTTCACCACCAATCAAGGCTTGGAAAGACAAAAAATGAATATGTAACATGCAAAACCTAACTAGATGACCTAGGAAATGAAATTGAAAATTAGGATAACAAATTGAGAATGAGGCCAAAACAAGCTCCAAAACCCTGAAATCCTAATGTTTGATGCCCACTAGGACTCATATGCTAGTTTGGGCGATTTAGTCCTAGACTAGGGTTTTTGTGCCAAAATTGAAATCTTACAAGAATTGATCTGAATCTCCTAAAACCTGGAAAATGTCAGTACTGGGACTCATACACCACAAGTGGTGATTTAGTCCCAGTATTAGGGTTTGGCATAAATTCTGGCATTCTCTGGTGATTTCTTGTAGCTTCCTTCTTTCCAAATCTCCGAGTTAGAAACCCTGAATTCTGGCTTGTGGGTGACTTTCTGTGATCTTGTAAATGAGGAGAAAACTCTGACAACTTTCTTCAATCTTGCAACTTAGTCTTCAAAGATCCTTCAAGCTCCAAGACACCTAGATCTGCAATCACACATGTAGACAGAGAAAAACTTGTTGATTGTTTGGGAATGGGGGTTTGTCTTGGTCAAACCCTGTTTTGGAAATCAAACCTTAATGAGAAATGAAACATGAAACATAAGATGAAACAATAGAACCTTGTTTGAAATCTTGTAGATCTGCAAACAAGCATGAAGCGGCCTTAATGAATGTAGATATTGATCACAACACTTGATTAGAAACAATGATTAAATGGGATCTTGAATTGATCTTCAATGCTACATCACAACATTAGCTCAACAACATGCATGATGCTTTAAGTCTTTGACATGATGATGGATCTTGAATGGTTGCAAGAATCTTCTTCAAATCTGCCTTTGAATGCTCTTGAAATGCTCTTGAATGTTCTTGAATGCTCTTGTGAACTCTTGTGAAAGTGAACTTCATTGCTTATGAAATTCTAGGATGAAACTATGTGAAATAACTTTGTATTTATACTTATTTATGCCAAATTTCTTGAAATTATAACACTACAAGCCGACATCAGATCTAGGATAAAAAAATCCTGCCAAGAATTTGATTTAAATTAGGTCTTGGTTAAATCGGGACCCATACACCAGTTGTGGTGTATGAGTCTCAATGGCTTAAACATGGGACAAACTCCAAAACTCCAAGAAGTGTCTTGTTTAATGTGAAATTCAAAATCAAGTCCCAAGACCTAGGTGGGACTCATATGCCCAAGGTGGTGTATGAGTCCCAGATCACCAGATCTAGAACACATGACCCAAAACATTGAATTATGATTGGTTATTTGATAAGTGTCGAGATTATCCTTAGAAAAATGCATTTAATAAGGCTTGTGGATGCAAAATAGGACCAATTTAAGGCATAAAGAAGCCCAATTTTAGCAGGGAGGGTCCAAACAAGTGTGAAAATGTAAAGGGCTACATTTTTCTACACTACAATTGCTCTTAATGATATTGGTATCAGTACAACCATAGCCCTCAATGATTCAATATAGCAGGACATTTATCATCTTCTAGATCCACCTCATTGGGATTCCTATCTATTAGACTTATTATCTCTATTTGTGGATTCTCACATTACTAATATGGAGTTGATTATAATGAAACATTTGCACCTGTAGCAAGACTTGACACTATTAGAATGGTACTAGCTATTGCAGCTCAAAATGAATGGAAGGTTTATCAAATGGATGTTAAATCAGCCTTCTTGAATGGATATTTAGAAGAAGAGGTTTATGTGCAGTAGCCACCAGGATATGAAATAAAAGGTTATGAAGACAAAGTTTACAGGTTAAAGAAGGCACTCTATGGATTGAAGCAAGCTCCAAGAGCATGGTACAAGTAGGATAGATTCATACATGATAAGCAATGGATTCAACAGAAGTACTAGTGAGCCTACTCTATACACCAAAGTCAATGAGCAAGGTCAGATTTTAATTGTTTGCTTGTATGTTGATGATTTGATTTTTACAGGTAATCTTTCTATTGACATGTTTAAATCAGCAATGAAGAAGGAATTTGAAATGACTGATTTGGGGTTGATGAAATATTTTCTTGGCATTGAAGTAACACAAAATGATAAGGGAATTTTCATTTGTCAAAATAAATATGCAAAAGATGTTTTGAGAAGGTTTAGAATGATAAATTGTAGTCCAGTTTCTACACCTGTGGCAATAGGCACAAAACTAAGTAGAGAAGATAATGAGATTGATTTTGATTCAACTATATTTAGAAAATTGGTTGGCAGTTTGATGTATCTCATAGCAACTAGACCAGATATAATGTATGGAGTAAGTTTGATTTCAAGATTTATGGATGCACCAAAGAATTCACATTGGCAAGCAGGAAAAAGATTATTGAGGTACATTGCAGGAACTATGAATCATGGCATATTGTATTCTACTTCAAATAAATTTCAGTTGGTGGGATATACAGATAGTGATTTTGCAGGAAGTATTGATGATAGAAAAAGTACATCTGGATATGCATTTCATCTTGGAACAGGTGTTGTAGCATGGGCATCAAAGAAGCAGCCTATAGTGACAATTTCATCAGCAGAAGCAGAGTATGTAGCAGGAACATCAGCAGCATGTCAAGCAGTGTGGATGAGAAGAGTCTTGAAGGATCTACTGCATGAACAAGAGGAGCCAACTATAATCTATTGTGACAACAAGTCCACCATTGCACTGTCAAGGAATCATGTTTTTCACAAGAGGACAAAACATATTGATACTAGATATCACTTTATTCGGGAGTTAGTGAACAATGGAGAAATCAATCTACAACATTGCAGATCTGAAGAACAATTTGCAGACATATTTACAAAGGCTTTAGCACAAGAGCAATTTGAATTTTTGAGAAGAGTTTTGGGCATTGTAAATATTAATATAGTTTCTGGTAGAAATTAGGGGGGAGTGTTAAAATATTCTGGTAATTTCTACCAGCTGTAGGTTAAGTTTTATTTATTTATTTTTATTTATACTTTTATGTCGGCTAGGGTTAGGTAAATTCTAGAAGTTTAGGGTTAGGTAAAATAATAAAAATAATATGTCGGCCTATATTCTAGAATTTTCTTAATGTATCTAAAGTTCTCTATATAAAGAACTCATGTAAATATTTTTTACTCAAGCAATGTGAAAGAAGAATTTTGTTATTGTGCAGCAGCACAAATATTTTATTTTTTCCGCTTAATTTCTTTGCCTCTGCCTGCTATCATCATAGTCGTGTTGTTGATAACTGGTTTGAAGTTTTGACTCAGCTTCATACACTTGACTTTGACTCGAGTTTAACCTCAATTGGTGGTACCTCTTCCTCAATGTTAATGTTCTTACAACTTTGAGTGGTCTACTCTATGCATTTCCAATGGTTCCAACCACCGAGCCTTTTGGCACAGTCTCCTTAGTCTTCTCAATGGCTACCATCACACACCTAGACTTTGTCAAACTCTTCTAGCATGAAAAGCTCATTTGGCGGTTCTAATTAGCATTTAATGCTAACCTTTAGTGCGGACAAGTCAAACCGTCAATTTATATCAATGTTTGTCAAGGGAGGAGATATTTCATTTTGCAATAATTTGCAAACCATAAGTTGAAATTTCGATTGTGAATAGTCAACAAAAAGCTCTTTCCATTCCAAAAACTTTAGTGTCAAGACGAGTTAAAAATTTTGTTGTTTAACACACATTTTTTCTCCTCATTTAATAGGAAAACTTTAAGTTTCTAAGTGCAAATTATGCAAATAGAATTATTGTAACTTTTGATTAGGTACTCAAATCAGGAATTGTTTTTTGTGAAAGTGAATATCACTTGTCCATTTTGTTGGAAATGACATCACACTCAATTATAAAGCATCATTATTCATTCCATTGAAATTGTTATTTGCACTAAAACATATAAAGTGTTAATTCAAGGGGGGACAAAATAATCAAGGGGGGTTATCATTGTCATTGTTCCTTGAGCACTTTATATTTATTTTTTATTTCTTCCATGATTCTAAGCTTGCAACTCAAAGAATATGGGAATGATTAAAAAAAAGATCAGTTCATCCACCATCACTCGTTGCTACATGAGATTCCAAAGGTGCTTCATTGAGAGCATCCAAAGATTCTTTCTAGCAGGACATCACTTCTTACATCAAAATTCAAAGGTGCTTCATTGAGAGATCCAAAGATTATTTATAGCAAGACTTCACATCACTTCTTTAGTACATGTTCTATATCAGTCTTCACATGGAGCATTTGAACAACATTCAAAGAAGTTATCATCATCTTATGGGGGAATACATAGTCTTTCTTCATTGTATCTTCTCTTTTAGAGAGGATTTTTACTCTCATTGGGTTTTCTCCTTTACTTCACTTTATAAGAAATTGTATTGTACATGGGTACTTATAATGGCTAGTAGTCATGACCCATCATTATCTTGCATACATTACTCTCTAAGTTACACCTAAGAGGGGGTATTGGTGTAAATGGTGACTTTATCAAACTAGTTAGCTATTAACCTACCTAGGAGAGTCCTATTCACATTTCTTAAGTATCCACTTAGGGACTTCTATAGTTTTATCTCACCTCATGTGGTTGAGACATGTGTCTTCACTTGTGAGATACCTCCTGCATGCACACTTGCCACTCACTAGTATACTTTTCATGAAACAAGTGTTCCATCATTGAAGGGTTAGTCAGTCATTGTTTTCAACTTGCCTACCTTCACCACCTTGCCTATATAAGAAAGGTTACTTTGTACATTCAACTCAACTCTTGATAATATCGTTTGGCTTATTGTGTGCATGTATTTTGTAGAAATTTCTTTATTTTTTTTTCATGATCTTGGAAGTACTAACATGGTATCAGAACCATAATAACAAAACCCTTACCAAATCTTGCATCTAACCTAGCATAGAGTTCCATGCAATTTGATTTGCATGTAATATTGATCTTTGTTTGGGCGTGATCTCAAATTCTATTTTGGATTAATGTGATTCATTGTGTAGAGTGATCTACCAAATGATCTCATGCAAATTGGAGTAGTTTGAAGGCCAAAGGCGGTGAATCCATTCATTGAGGATGAAGAGTTTTATTTTTGTCATTGAATTCTCTTGCCACAAAAATAACAAATATCGCCTCCATTTCCACACACGAAATTGGTATTAGGTGTTTAAAACCCTTTATGCAAAGTCATGCAAGTCTGTCAACTTCTTCATAGTAGTTGCATGCAATTTGGGGTGATCAGATATTACCAGATTATGCTCAAGTATTGCTCTTCTATAAAATGCCTTGTCAACTGAAGAAGAAACAAGCGGTCTACAATTCGCTCCTTTCCAACTCCATGGATTTGGTTTGCAATAGAGCGTAGGACGGTAGCCTGGACTAATTGGTCGCGGGTTCGAATTTGCATGTCAATGATTTAGGAAATTTTTTTTGTTTGTCAAGTTTTTTGGGAACTATTTTAAGAGAGTTGTTTCAGTAGCCTTATTTTCATGTCGAAGAGAAAGATGGCACCATCATTTTCAAGCTCACCATGCAGGGCTTGTAAGTTTCTTCGAAAGAAATGCATAACAGAGTGTGTGTTTGTGTTGTATTTTCCTCTTGACTAACCTTACAAACTCACCAACATACACAAGATATTTGGCGTCAGCTTTTAGACGGGCTGGTTGACGATTTGAGCCACTCTACTGAATCTAGTTCGCATTATTTTTTGACTCGATACCATTTATCACCAAGCCTTTTTCAGTCGTGTGACCTGCCTTAAGCTTAACCAAGGTTTATTTTTTCCTGGAGTTTGATCAGTTTTTTTGTTTTTAGTCGACTTCTCCATCATCTAAGAAGACTTCCTTAAGCTCCCAGGTCTCCTACTTGGTCAACGACACCAATCTCTTGATTTGGTGCATATTATAAAATTATTTTAAGTGATTGGTATAGGAAATTTCTTGGCCAATCCAAATTGCTATGTGAACAATCTCTTTGCCTCATCAGTGCTCAACCCCATCGCTCTTTCTATCGCAATAGGAGAATCCAATATGTATGGCAGTCGAAGGGTGTCGAGTGGGCGCCTAGGCTTGTATTATTTGTCGTTGGACAAAGACTTGTGCAATGTGGGCTTTGTTGCCAACCTCTTTGCCCACCCCTCATTTAAAATGGTGAAGGATGCCTTGGAAATGATCGTTCGCATGGCTCATTGTGATGCCTATGGTTACGATACCAACATGGTGATGGTGCTGGAATTCTTATATAAAAGAATTTTTTTTATCTACCTTTGGCATGGCATCTCTTTTAAGAAAACTGCCTTAGAGCTCACATTTTTATGAGCATAAGCGACTTCATTGAATTCTACAAGCGGCATCAACATTGTTATCATAGTCGTGTCATTGATAACTATTTTGAAGCTTTGACTCAGCTTCATACAAATGCCTTTGCCTCAAGCTTAATCTCAATTGGTGGTTCCTCTTTCTTAACAGTAAAGTTCTAACGACTTTGACTTGGTCTACTCTATTCATTTCCAACGGCTCCAACCATCGAGCCTTTTGACATGAACTCCTTAGTCTTCTCAATGGCTACCACCACACACGTAGACTTCGCCAAACCCTTCTAGCATGACACTCATTTGGCGGTTTGCATGAACAATATCAATGTTTGTAAAGGGGATTTGGTGGGGACGGGCGGGGATATTTTCATTTTGCGATAATTTGTAAGCTATAAGTCAAATTTTATATTGTGAATAGTCAAAAGAAAGTTCTTTTTGATTCAAAGACTTCAAAATTGAGATGATTTAAAAAAATTTGTTGTTTGACACTGTTATGGCATAAAATTACACCCTAGCGCAATTTCTCATAATGTACCCTTACCTTAGCTTTATAATATTGATAATGCTAAAACTTGTCACTCTAAACCTTTTGTCCTATTAGTATTTTGTCATTTTTCATCGGTGCAAGGAATTTTGACTAGGACATTTCCGCACCACGCAGACATCTACACAATGTGCGGACATCCCTAACAAATTCCTGAGTCAATGGACATCCTTTGAGGAGTTTTTTGTCGGGCTTTCCACTAGATATACTCCTCTTGTCCTTGAAGCTAGGACTGATGTTCCTATCCCTCATGCCTCACCTACGACCTATGCCTCCTCTTTGGAAGATGAAGTTGCTCTTAAGGTCCCTGCAAAGCAAGTTTACTTCTTAGAGTTGAGACTCGTAGACCTTGTGGGATTCTTTGCAAGAGATCAAGCTTTTCCTATGCAGGTCCCATGGTTGAAATTTTGAAAGAGTTGGTAATGAAATATTGAAGCGGTCTAGAGCTCCTTCATGGTATTGTTGATATTGTAGAGACCCAGATTCCATCTTACACCTCTACCTTGAGTGCTACTCAAGATGTGGGATCAGGAATCGCTAAAAAACAACTGAAAATCCTAATGCCTATGGTGTCGATGAGCATGACTAATGCAGGTCCCTTTACAAAGAAGGATCGTACAATTAAAGTAAATAAGGTACCTTTGGGTTTTAGTTGTTCCCTGTCTAAAGCTCAGGGCATTGATGTCGATACCTCTATCGGCGCTAGTGTTGGTGCCGGAGCCCCTAGTGGCATCAATGCTAGGGATCCATTGGTGTGAGTGCTAGTGGTCATGTTGGTGATTTAGTTGTCATATTTCATCTACTGATCTAGCTCTCAACGCTCTTTTACAAAACATGGGACACATGTAGAATCAGTTAGCGAATTTGACTAGCTTCTCCTCCTAGCCTATGTTTCAACCTTTTTTTCGTCGTAGTCCTCTTTCCATTTCCATTTTGAACACTCCTATCCCTCAGGGTGTGGAGATCTCAGAATTTGAAAAGTACAATAGTTGTGGGGATCTGTGGACACATGTCTCATCCTTCAATGCGCTATGTACTGATTTCTTTCATAATGATGCTTTTTTGGCCAAGTTGTTCCTATGTTCTCTCAAGGATGCTACATTGGAATGGTATTGTTCTTTTCCTGACAATTCTATTTTCTCTTTTGATCAATTGGTTAATTAGTTTCTCCAATAGTATTAGACCAACATCAGGCCAAAGATCACTTTCAACAATCTCATCTGATGCAAGTGAGGGACTCATGAGAAGTTAACTAATTTCATAGCTTAGTATTAGGCGATATTTGCACAAATTTCTTATCCTTTTCCTAATTTTTATGTTCAAAAAGTGCTTATTAGGAACTTGCAACCCTCGTTGCAAGAAAAGTATCCTTCTTTTGTGCATTGTGTGTTGCCTTGAGAGAGTACCATCAAGTGGCTGTCCAATAGGTGGATTCATCCTCATGCTCCCGCCAAGATGGTCGGTCAGTCGTGTTAGTCTCTAGCAAGAGCAAGGTTGTGGCAAACATGGTCTTTGTTCCATCGGATAAAAATGCTCCAAGATATAATAAAACTTTTATTGAATTGTCAGAATCATATAATAGTGTCTTGCAAAAATTATTGAATGATTAAGTAATAACTTTGCTTGAGATTTGACCACTGTCTGAGTTGTATCCGCAATGGTATGACTCTCAAAAGTTCTATCAATTCCATCGAGTTGTTTTCTAAAGGTGATCCCACAATATTGGGTTACACTTTTTGGCCAAACTTGACATTGAAATGAACATTTTGAAAGTTAAATCTTCACTTTCGAACAACTATAGCTGCTAAACCGTGAGGAATTTGAAGATGATGCAAACTAGTGGTTTGTGACATTTTGTTTGTAGATTCTAAATATATATTTTTTAAACTTTTTGGAATCAAATTAAATTTATTTTTTCCATCTCCTTCGATAACTAGTTTTTAACAGTAAACACCATTTTTAAAGAGTGATGTGTACTATAAACCACAACTTTTTTTCTATGAAGGATGAAAATCTATTTTTTTCAAATTTAGATTTGTAACTACAATATCTAGAGGATGCATTTGGTTTCATAATGTTAAATATTGGATTTTTTTTAACTAAGTTTTGAATTCAAACCAACTACAATTTAGACACAGTTATACTATTAGGAGCATAACTTTTCTTTTGTATGTATTGAAATTCTTTTTTTTTTGTTCGAATAAGGACATCAATACCTAGAGGACATGTATTTTTTAGAATTTTTTTCTCTATTTTTTTTTTTCATATGTGTGAAACAAAGACCTTGATGTTCATCAAAAAACCTACATTCACAAGAAATAAAAATAAATATATAATCAAATTAAATATATATTAAAAATTATACCTTTTGGGAAGCTTATAATAAGTACTACATACTTACAAACATAAACTTTAAATGAATTTATTTGATCCCACAAAAGGTAAATTAAAAGTGGTTTTTTATCAGCATTTGATAGGTGTAGAGGAGACTTCATTATAGGTATGGTTTAAAACTAGCAGGGTTCTATCTAAGGGGGTTTGATCTAAGGGGGTTTGATCAAATCCTCTTCAATTAAAATCCTTTAAATGGAACCTTTCAAGGCTTAAATCATTATATTTTCTAAAAATATGTGATTTTAAGAAAAAAATCAGGATGAGTGTAACCTATTATTGTGGCAGCACGATAGACATGATATTGAAAGATGCATGTGCCTACATCATGTGATCCAAGACTACATCAATGATAGGACTATTTACCTCAACGATAGAAAACAAAACTCTAACAAGCAAGTTGTAAAGCCTAACAACTAGTTGTAGATATACACAAATCCTTTCCCATTGCACTCAACTAATTTGGTTGTTCCTTTATCTTCCTTCAATCTTGCCCCATATGAATATGTGAATGTAGTCTCATTCACTCCTATTTCTCCTGCAAAGTGTGTGAATGGTGTACCCGACATTACATTCACCTCACATGATTTTCCCTTGAACAAGGGGCTTTCTCCACTTTACATTCCTTCCCGAATCAATGGTAACATCGTCACAGTTGTTATGGTTGATCTATCGAGATGTGAGAATGTTATTATGAAGGAGGCCTTGTTTATCAACAATTTACACAAGGAGAAATATGATGAGTCGTAGGCTACCCGTCACACTCATGATGGGTTTTCTATTGCACCTATGGGCACAATTTTTTGTCGGTCCTAGTAGGACCTAAGGCTATGGATGTTTCATTTGTTGTGATCCTAGAGTCTGGCCTATTCCGAGCAAGGTTGGGCATTCTATGGCTAGCCTCTATGAATGTAGTCACTTCTATGATCAACAAATGTCTGAATTTTCCCTATGAGGGTACCGTGCATGTTGTCTAGGATACTAGACACAAGCCACTAGTAACATGTGGGGGCTTCTCCCTCAACCATTTTTGGCCCACCCTAGTTATACCCCTCCCTCTTAGGGGAGATATTTTGTATAGATCTTATTATAGATACAAGACTGGGGGCTCACTTTTGAAGGGTGTTTTTCACCCATCTCCTTATGTTGTTTCTCTGAAGGCTTATCTATGTGCACAACAACATGCTTCATCTTCCACCCCTCCAAAAGGGAAGGACAAGCTTACTCTTTCCCTTGGGCCTTCTCTTTCTAGTTCCTCTATTTCATCTTCTTCTACACCTTTTGCTTCCTCGTCCCAGCCCTTGGTGGCATCCTCTATTTTTGCTACTATTTTTGGCATAGGAAAAGGAAAGGCACCCATGTTGCAGAAGTTGAAGCCCCATATTTTCAAACTTCCCTTTTTACCCACAACTCCTCACCCAACCCTTTACGACATGGGGAGGCATTTGCATGGGGTTGTTCCTACATTTCGACCTTTGCAGACCTCGCTTATTCCTCCACCTACTCCTAGAGCAAGGAAAGGAAAGAGGCCCAACATTGAGACGCCTGTCTTTGTTTCTTCTCATGTGTCTCTTGCTCCTCCTACTCCTCCTAAGGAGACCACCCTTCCACCAACAACAGTTGTGGAGGTTGCTCCTATGGTAGAGCAAGAGCCCCTGGCCTCTTCTCTGGTCGTGTCTTCTAGTGCCCATAGCTGACGTAACCAGCTTGCGCATGAGCATAAGAATTGACAAAAGGCTCTACTAAGGAGCACGTTGTCTTGCAGAAGAGTGGGGAGGAGCTTGTTGTTTTTGTTTCTGCTCATGTTTCTTCTATTGGTGCTTTTTCTCCTATCATTTTCCCATCACCTTCATGCTTCTTCTGACTTCATCAATAGATCCCGATGAACCTCACCCCAAAAGGGTGTAGGTGTTCATCACTCCTTCGATGGAGCCTCCCCTTCTTATCTCTCTTCCCAATATTCCTCATTTCACATAGCTTGTGAACATTCCTCATACAAAGGTGGTGTCTTCTATGGCTCTATCTCCTTCTACTTCTGCTTCATCTATGCAGATTTGGCATTGTTAAATGAAGCATAATTTTGAGAATGACCTCACTTCAAGCAATGGTCAAAAGAATTTTTCTCTGCCTTTTGAGCCTTGTTTTTCCTTGGCCTACGTCGTCCTCATGATGGAGGCAGCCACTGCCTCCCCAAAGTTTTTCACTGCCCCTTTTTCCAAGGTTGGTAGTGACTCTTAGGTGTCTTTTCCTCCTCCCATTTAGTTGACACATGGCACTCCTGTCAAGTGCATGTTCAACTCATTGGAGGATATCATGACTCTCTCCTCAATCTTTGAGAGATTGGTGACCCTAGTCTCACAAGAGCTCGGCAAAGAGGACCTTGATGGGCCTTCTTCATTAGCCCTTGTCGTAGGTGAGTCAGTTGGTGGAGCCCTTGCTATCCCTCCCCTATAGGCTTGTCCTCCCTCCCCTTACAATGATTTAGATTGGGAGCAAGATAACCTACCAGTGGATTCGGATTAGGGTTGCACCTCTTCTACATCTTTAGATTAGTCTTATGTGCTTGTTTTGTTCCCCTGTAGTTTCTTTTATATGTTTGTGCTCTTTCCTAGAGGACCCTTTCTACCCTTTAAGTGTTTGGATACAGGCACGAGAATCTATTGTAACCTTCTTATATTTGTTTCATCATTCTTCTATGTATTGTAATCTTTCTTTTTCACGTTGGAGATGATGCAAAGCATTGAGGGAATTCAGGCACTCTTCCATGTTGACCCAATTTTTAATTTTCATTTGTCTTCATGTGCTCTTCTTATTTTTCTAATACATTTTGGGATTGATGACAGTTCATACATATATTATATTATATCTATCTATCTTTATATATGATTAGTTCTAACTTCAAATTATCAGATCCCCATGTGCTCTTGATTTCTTCATCTTTGCCTTTCTTCTAAGTTGTGATGTTGTGGTTTTAATGTGTTGTCACACATTCGATGAATATGTCTTTCCATATATTTTGTGTCATGACATCTCTTTTCTTTCTTTTCTCTCCTTAGAATGGCATGTGCTCCTTCAAGTAGCACACTTCATTTTGAGGGGGGCTATCATATTTGCTTGATTTTCAACAAGGAGTATTCTTTCAAAAGGATTCCTTGATGAAATTTCTTTCAAAAAGATTCATTGATGAATGAATGATCCCTTGCTGAAAAATTCAATTTCAAAATAGGAGTATTCTTTTAAAAGGATTCCTTATTCCCCCACTTCTATATGCTTTGTCTCCCATAGGATTTGAAAGTTTCATTTCCCTCCTTACACTCCCTTTGAATGAATTGGTTAACCTGATCCCCAATCCCTATGGTATTGAATATCTCTAAGTCTTGATCCCTAAATTTCCTCCTTGGGCACATAGATATTTTGCATCCCCTTCCATCTTGTCATCCCTATATCCCATTCCCCAAATCGTTGGACCCATAGTCCCTCTTGCAAATGCACCTTTTAGCATGCAAACTCTAGACCCTCAATATTTCTTGCAAATGCACCTTTTGGAATGTGAATCCCTAAAACTAGAGCATTCAAACTAAAGATCCCACCTATCACCATGCACAACTATAGACACCATTAATAGGCTTATTTGATTGAAAAAGAGAGAGAGAGAGAGAGAGAGAGAAACTTTCAAACACCTTTCAACACATGTGGACCACATGCTAGACCTTCAATCTCTGTATAATTGAGGCAACCTCATCAGTTATCATTTTTTCTCATCTAATTGACAAACCCTAAACCTAGTTTGAGCACTTATGCTCATCTATTGGATGTAAGGATTAAATCCCTTCGATTTTGAGATCAAATGATGAAACCTATTTGATTTCTAGATTTCAAGATTACATTTGTGTTGAAGGTTATGTATTACTACATTCTTTTATGTTTTTTGTTAATTTTTTTCACATGTAATGAATATAATGTACTCTCACGATATATAAATCTACTTCCAATTCAAACATACAAATTTTTATTTATCATAAATATTTTAGATCTAAACATTTCATATAAAAATTCAGATTCATAAATATTTTAGATCTAAAAATTTCATATAAAAATTCATTTTTTAGATCTAATATTTAGTTAAGATCATTACCCAAAAAAAAAATACAAATAACCAAACCTAGTAACACATTTAAGATAGAAACCTATAGAAAATAAAACCCTATTGTACTTTTTTTCTCAAAAGGATTATCACCGTGTGGTTACCAAAGCAACATGAGGCAACATAAAAGCCTCAACTTCGTCACATTTTGGATAGGTACCACTAGATACAATAGATCTTAGTCACATAAATGACATCTAATTAACATGGAGAAGGATTAAGCATGTGCATATCTATTTCACTATTTCAATATAAATAAACTTCCTCCCAATCCTCTCCTATCAAGCATTGAAATTCACGTTCCCAATCAACATGCTGGGTGTTGTAGATTTTTTCTATTGTTTTTCATCAAATAATGTAAAACTCTTTACTTGTTGCACATTGCTCTCTTGAGGATACATTTGTTTCAAGTCATCTTTCATCTTACCTTCGAGCTCTTGCTCTTTGCAATCCTTTGCAAAATCGAATGTAAGTAAAAGAATATTTTTGTGAGGAGAAGACATATCATTGGAAAATAATGTCTTCTTGCATGTATTCACTTTATTCTCTGCAAAATGTTGAGAATGAAGGAATTGGTGACAGACTAAACTGGGAATACAAAAAGGAGGATGATGTACAACAACTTGCATGGAAGGAGATTCAGTCTTAGCACAATTAATCCTTGTTGTACAGTCGACAAACTCAACATCACTATCTGCCATCAATTCTTCCACGAACAACTCACACCATGATTTGGAGATGTTGATATTTTTGCAGCTTCATTAACTGAGAGAGAGCTAGGACTACTTTTACTTCTATGAACGCCTACAATTCTCACAGCAGTTGTTTTCAAAGGAATATGAGGATTTTTTAGATGAGAAGTAGATTTGGATCTAGCATTGGTTCTTGGTAAGTGTGAGCAATAGATCTGACGTTTGGCAGCTTCCTACTCAGGTGAGTATTCCAGTAATTCTTGATTTCATTGTCTGTCCGACCAGGCAGTCGAGAAGCTATCAGTGACCACCTGAAAACACATGTAATAAAGACCCATTGAAGACTACAATATGGTAAAAGAAAAATGTAAGTGTAAGTAGATTGGAAGATTTAAGTTGTGTATATTTTTAATCAATGTTTCAGATCATATTTAATGATCCATCATCAAAAAGAAGATATTGACTATCCTTTTCTTAATGATGGACCATTGAGTGCGATCAAAACATAACTATTTTCTTTCTGATGACAAATCTCTGAGTGTAATTTAAAATGTCAATTAAAAAGCATGCATAATTGATTCCAAAAACAATCTAACTATCCTCTTTCTGATGATGAATCTTTGAGTGTGATCTGAAATATTGATTAAAAAGTATACGCAGTTGAGTACTACATGAACTGTGGAAAACTAATGCCAACTGGATCTACTATTAGATCACTCAATGTAAAAAGTCATCACGTTGTGCCTAAACTATGGAAATGGTAGAACCTATGATTGGTACCTATTGCCAAGGAGTCGATGCAATCTAATAATGAGCTCCTCTTCATCCTGGAAAATGTTTCCATGCTTAATATGAAAGACAGAGATAATTCAGCCAACGCAATCTGCAACTTTTCCCACACTGTTTCAGACCTACAATATGTATAACCAAAATTTTATTGTAAATAAACCACACCCAGATCAAAAATAGACACTCCTAAAAAAAGGCCGCAATCTCAGTTTCTGATTAATAAACCAAAGAAAAAATTGCTGCGAAGAGTTCATGTTGCATCTCAAATGCACTACATGATCAAAGAGTACGAATTTACATCTTCACCTGCTTTTTGCGGGAGAGAGCTCCATCCACAATCTCCATGATTTTTAATGCATTCAGACAAAAGAGTATCCTCTTGGGCAGTCCAGGGCCAGCGGTTGAGGTTTTTATAGCAAGGAGCCATGACCATAATCATCAAATTCAAAGCAGGATACAGCTGAACTCCAGAATGCTCGTAATGATATTGCTCAGCATAGGATAACCTTAAATATTATAAATATTTAACCAATATAATAAGTTGTGGGGTTGCATTTAAACAAATGTTTAGTGTAAAATAATAATTGTCAGTTCTCTCACTAGCAATCACCGATCTGATGGTCAAATCTTTTGTCCTGATGAACTTTCATTGGACAATTTTGTTTTTTTGTTTTTATTCGGAAACAAAATAATAATGACTACCCACTGCTCTGGAAGTGCACTTTGATTGGACAATATATATTTTTCTGCATTAAGCAAAATAATATTCCATATCAATCACTCTGGATGATTTAGAGTTAAAATATAAAGTCTAAAATAATACTACAAAGTAATTTCTAATGGAATAACATCATGAAATTGTACACATCATGACATTTCGGTCATCCAACTACTCTTCCTTGACCTGCAACGAACCATTTTCCCTTCTAACCAAGTCGAGTACTACTTTAATAAATTTTTTTTTTGGTTGTATTATTGATGTAATAATTACTTGCTCGTGATGAAATGGTCGTTTAATCATAAATTTACTAATATCTATGAAATTAAGAACTATGATGGTCAAAAATATAAAGTATAGTATCGCATCTCAATGAATAAAACAATAACAAAACACATTAAGTCTTTACAAGGAATTTGACACACTAACATACACACATCTCAATGCAACCAAAACACCAACAACCAACATGTTGAGGAATACCATCTCAAAAAATATGGGTGATCTAAACACAACATAGAACACTTGAGGAAAAAAGCACAAGCACGACCTATGCATCCCCTAATATATTGTCAAAAACAGTGTCAAAACCAAGACATCTCAAGGCAACAAACAAGAGGGTATTACATCTTGGATTGGCATCCTCATATCACATTGACACAATTAAGAGGTTTATTTTTCCTATATAGTTAATATAGTAAATTTGTTTAAGGATTTTTCATACCCTTAACGAATATGACAAAGAAAGGAGCTTTTGCATGGATAGAAATTGCTGCAATTTTTTTATAAGCCTAAGGAGGTAATAACTTAATTTATTTTTTCTATTCCATATTTCTCACATCTATTTGTTGTTGAATGTGATGCTTTAAGTCAGGGAAGTGGAGCCATCTTAATACAAAAATGGAAATTTCATAGCATTTGAAAGTGGAAAATTGAAAGAATCAGAAAAAAGGAATCTCTATCTATGACAAAACAATGCTAACTATCATGTATGCTTTGGCCGATTTTAGATAGTATTTATTTTTCCAAGATCTTTTTTGAAAACAAATCATAATATCTTAATTTTTTTCTTTGGCCAACATGAACTTAATGATAAGCTGAAAAAATTGAGTGAATAAGACATAGAGTACATATAAAAAAAATAAAAAATGTAGTTGTTAATGCTCTTTCTAGGATGTCTACTTTATGTTCTACTTATGTTATTTCTATTGATTGGAAGATCTCTATTATGGTTCAATATGTTAAAAAGAAATTTTCTATTGAACATCGTGATGGGAATGTGAGAGGTGATATATTTATAGTAGTATATGGTCTCTCTTTATATAATATAATATTCCTTGTTCTTGAATCCAAAATAAAGGAGGTGATTTTTAAGGTCTTTTTATGATGCACAACTGGTAGGACACCCAATATACTACAAGATCTAGAAATAAATTAGAGAAAGGTTGTCATTGAATGACGTAAAGAAGGATTCCCTCAAACATATCAGAGAGTGGAAAGGGTAAGTGCATGGAAATGAGGGACAAATGAGGGTCAAAAGTGGCCACTTTTTTCTAAAATCGGCTAAAAATGAATTGGGATGAGTAATTCAATATTGTTACATACTCTAAATCTAGTTTTTAGACTACTAAATATTATTTAAATGGTTAAGGTTAAGGGTGAAAATTGCTAAGTACACATAAAAGTGTTCATATTTTTATCACTAAAATATAACATAGTGTTGGTGTGTACACCCTATTTTTTAAATATTGGGTATTTTAAAAAACTAGTTAGTGAAAATATAGCCAAGAGTGAATACTACAAGTATTATTTTTTATTTATTTATTAAATACCTTTTTTATGATTGTTTAAAGTGGATGCATCCTAAAAATTATATCATTGAGCATGCACATCACATAGCTTGCACAAAATTTATCAAAAATGTATTTTTTTTTAATGTAAGTAGAATGAAACACAAAGAAATATGATATAATTTATTCAAAATTTAGATAAGGGTGGGTGCACAAAGATGGGAATGTAGATCTACAACTAGTATGAAATGGCTTCAATGGATGTGGATCTTGATCTTGAAACTTGATTTGAAACAATTCCTTGAATGCTTGAATGGATCATGAACTCTACATCAATATGTTAGCTCCAATAACATGCATGATGCAAGAAGACTTTGACATGAAAATTTGATCTTGATTGCTACAATAATTCTTCAATAAATATGCTCCTGGATGTCTTGAAATGCTCTTGATCTCATAAACTTGTTATAGGAATGCTTACTTCAAAATTTCTAGCTTGAAAATATTTTAGGTGAAACATAGTGAAATGATCTTATATTTATAGATATGTAACATTAATTTCCCGAAATTCAAATAACATAAGTCGACATGTGAATATGGATTTGAGTATGTAACCGCCAAAAACATAATTTGAATTTTGGTCCTAGGTCCAAGTGAGGACCCATTCACCCATGGGTGAATGGATCCTAGATCACTCACCTAGGACACACATTGCTCAATGAGAAGTGTTATGTTTAGGAATTAATGAATGTCAGGTTTCCTCTTCATAAAATGTGATTAATTGGGCTTGGATTTGAATTAAAGGGGCCAATTAAGGTAAATTAACCTCAATTAATTAAAGGAGCCCTAAATAAGTGTGAAAGTGTAAAGAGGTACACTCTATAACACTACACTAAGGCACAATTAAGTCCCTTTCAATTAATAGGGCCCTAAACTTAATGTGAATATGTAAAATACACATTACTGTTCTAAATTAGGGCATAATTAAGTTCATTTTAATATTAATTCATAATTAGGTGTGAAAATGTAAAGGGATACATTTTTCTACACTACATCTTTTTGATAGTCTCTTGCATTCTGTAGCTTTTTCTTGTTGAGGAATATTACAAATATTGTTTGCAGATCTCTCATGTGGAAGGTGTCTTTGTTTGTTGTTTGATCTTGTGGCTCGTGGTTTTATGGTTTTTCACAATTCTAACATGCATTGTCCTTGTGACAGAGGTAGCCCCCGCCTCCTCGAAGTTTGTCACTGCCCCTTTTGCCGAGGTTGGCAATGACTCTCGAGTGTCTTTTCCTCCCCCCATTTAGTTGACATATGGAACTCCTATCAAGTGCATGTTCAACTCATTGGAGGATATCTTGACTCTGTCCTCAATCTTTGAAAGATCGGTGACCCTAGTCTCACAATAGCTTAACGAAGAGGACCTTGATAGGCTTCTTCCTTGGCCCTTGTCGCAGGAAAGTTGGCTGGTGGAGCCCTTGCTATCCCTCCCTTCTAGGATCATCCTCCCTCCCCTTATAATGATCTAGATTGGGAGTAGGATTACCTGCTAGTGGATTCGGATTAGGGTTGCACCTCTTGTACATCTTAAGATTAGTCTTGTGTGCTTGCTTATGTTCCCCCGTACTTGTTTGTATATGTTTGTGCTCTTTCCTAAAGAACCCTTGCTACCCTCGTAGGTGCTTGGATACAAGCACGAGAATTTGTCGTAAACTTCTTCTAGTTGTTTCATCATTCTTCTATGTGTCATAATCTTTGTTTTTCACATTGGGGACGATGCAAAGCGTTGAGGAAATTTAGGCCTTCTTCCATGTTGACCCAATTTTTATTTTTCATTTGTCGTCATGTGCTCTTCTTCATGTTCTAATACATCTGGGGATTGATGATAGTTCATACATATATTATATTATATCTATCTATCTATATCTATGAGAAAATCTAACCTTGAATTATCAGATCCCCATGTGCTCTTGATTTCTTTGTCTCTGCCTTTCTGCTTCATGATTTTGTGGTTTCAATGTGTTGTCCCTCCCGTGTGTGACAGCATTCCATGAATGATTTAGGGGGATACTTTTTCAATGAAAATTGAAGTGTCTCAATTGCTCTAGAATTTAGTGTCATCCTAAAGAGCTCAAAAATTTGAGTCCAACGCAACTTGAATGGGCTCAAAAGGATTCTGTATGCTCGAGTTATGACCGGTCAAAGTTTGGTCAAACCAAGTGTCAGAGGCTAGTCAAAAAGGCAAAAAAAATTCATCATCTCAAAAATGGTCAAAAGTAGCATCATGATGAAGAGCTCATCGCCATGATTTGATGACATTTGTTTCACATCAAACAGAGTCTGTATGTGTGAGATATAGCTGGTCAAAGTTCTAGTCAAAATGGGTTGACCATGCTGACATCAGCATGGTGACATGGCAGCATAGTCAGCACCGTACAATGGCGTGGACCAATCAGGATCTGACACATGTCAATCTGTATAGTGACATGGCACCCTCCTCTGTTGACACGTGGCGTCCTTCTAGGCAATCAAATGATGACACGTGTCCATCCTGCAGTTAATGAAAACGTGCCATGTCGCACCTCAGCTCAAACCCTGGCAGTTGTGTTCAACAATAAAAATCTATTTGTGGGGGTCAAACCTTGGACCGCCCAACTCCTAAAATCCCGCTCCACCACTCCACCAAGCATGGCACACTCACACTCTAAGGGGAGCGATTATTCTTAACACATGTTTAGGCATTAAATGCCAATAAAAATGGGTTGGCAAGTTTTTGACCTAGTGACCTCCCCAATGCTAGCGGCATACCTTGACCACTAGGCCAGCGGCCTTATAGCCGATTATATAGGGAACTACCTCTATTTTAAAAGGTGATAAAGCCGGTTACTCCCAAAATTTAAAAATAAACCCCTTTAATTTTAAAACTAATCCCTTAAAATAACATAAGCCGAATCAAGGAAGGCTTAAATAATATATTCAAGAGATATTTAAAGATTAATAAAATCATTTTAAGGGGTTTAGGAGTTTTTTTAGAGATTATAAGGGGGATAATATAAAGATTTATTATTTTAATGGGGGAAATTGGTTGAAACTTTTACCTGGAAAGGGAGATATGTAATATTTTTATAATCATATGGTTAAAGACCATATTGAGTAATTTTTTTATATAAAAGGGGGTGAGAGTTAAGGAGTTGGGCATCTAGGTGATGAGTAAGGAGAGAATGTTTTGAAGACTTGTATCCATTTTTGTGCAACAAGGGAATATGTTGTCGCTATGCTAGAAGGAGATGGATTTGTAATGCTATTGAAGCCTTTGTAATCCTGACTTTGGAGCATAATAGGATTGGTCACTTTGTTGGAGAGGGGCTTGGAGATGTAGCCTATTCGGTGAACTCCGTTATCAAATGGCATTTTGTCTTCTTTCTCTTTTCTCTCTTCATTATATTTTTCACCTTTATTATGCTTTCTTCATTTTAAGCATTTTTTCAATTATGTTAATTCAATTTTAAAGCCTTAATTAATCATTGTAATAGTTAAGCGTTCATAGCAATTGTCATAGATCCTATTTCAGATCAAGTTTGGTATCAGAGCTTTGTGTGACTAGTATTGCAAAAGTGGATGCTAACACATTCCAGGAAACAGCGAGGTGAAGGTGAGCTATAAGAATACAATCCTAAGATCGGCAAACGAAGGACTTTGCCAACGATGGAAGAAACTGGAGCTGGGAAAAGCACTGAGCTTGATGAGAATTCTTTTTAGTGAGCCTTCCTTGACATGAAGGCAATGGTGGAAGAGCTTTATGCAGACAAGAAGAAGCATGAAAGGGAGATTCTTCAAAATGAGAAAAGCAAGAAGATCAAAAGAGCAAAGAAGGAAAAGCTCCAAAAACTCCATCTCCTCAATCTTCCCCTTCTTCTTCTTCTTCTACTACTACTGTTAATCCTTTCAAGAGCAAGTCTAAGCCTATTATTAAATTGGATGTAAAATATGAATTACCTAAGTACTGTGGGGAGTTAAATGCTGAAAAAGTTAGATGATTAGATCCAGCAGGTAGAAGTGTACTGTAGGATTCAAGGCCTAGCAGAAGATGCTTCTAGGATCCAGTTAGCCACTCTCTGGTTGGGAGGTACAGCTCTCACCTGGTGGGAGAGTAGGACTCGGGAAGAAGTTGCTCGCCATGGTAAGGTTGTTATGACTTGGATGGAATTTTTTGCTGCCCTTAAAAAATAGTTTTACCCTTTAGGTTATATGCAACAATTAACAATGAATTGGAAAACATTTAGGCAAGGTAAGGGTCGGTCTATCCAAGATTACACCCATGAGTTTAGAAAATGGTTTGTTGCTTTAATTGTTTCATTGTATACTCAGGATACATTAATTAAGTACATAGGTGGTTTGCATTCTTGTCTAAGACATACTATTCTCACGTTGAGTCCTAATAATTTGAATGAAGTGTCAATCCAAGCCACTCATTTAGAGTCAAGGGGTAAGAACACTTTTAGTGATAATTTCTCAAAGAAACCATCTAAGTCTGAGGGGAAGTCTAAGGGTAAATACAAAGACAAAGATAAAGGAAAAGGGAAGAAGACAGCTACAATTAAGAAGGAGGGTGATAAGCCCACATGCTCCCATTACAAGAAAGAGGGGAATGATGATTCGAAGTGTTGGAGGCTACATCCAGAGTTAAGGCTGAAAAGATATGGAGGCAATAAAGGCAAGCAAAAGATTGTTGTGTAGTGATTCAACAAGATCTTGGATTCGACTCTGGAGATGAAACACAAATTGTTGTTGCTAGAGTCCAAGGCAAAGGGAAAGGTATAATTCTCTCTTCTGATGCAAATTCAAGTACAAGTAAAGTATCTACTCCTCCTAAAGCTGATAAACAATAGAATGAATTGTTTCACATTCGAGTTGTGACTAAGCACACTAAGATTGACACATTGTTTGATATGGGTTCTCAAGTCAACTTAATATCTAAAGAGGTGGTAAAGAAACTTAATTTAACTACAACACCTCATCCAAAACCATATGTGCTTGGATGGGTTTGCAATGATGCTCAACTACAGGTAACGAAACAATGTAAATTGAGATTTATTATCACTGCAAACTTTGTTGATGATTTAGAGGTAGATGTTGTGCCTTTGGATATTTGTGGGCTTGTGTTAGGGAGTCCTTATCTGTATGATAGAAAAGCAATATTTTATAGGGGGAGAACAAGTATCATATTTTTAAGGATGGGATAGAATACATTGTACATGCACACAAAGTTAAGACTAATCTTGCACTAGTTAATGTTGGTCAGATGAAAAGGTTGGTCAATTCTAGTAAGAACTTTGTATTAATGCTTGTAAAACCCAAAGAGGATGAAAAATTTGAAGCATTTAAGGGGTGTGATCCAGAGCGTAAAGCTGAGATGGTAAAAATAGTTCTACTTATGATGACTTATTTCAGGAGCCAAAGGGGTTGCCACCTAAGAGAGAGAGAGATACACCATGAAATCTAGTTGCAACAGGATGTGCCTCTTCCAAACATTGGCATGTACCGCTTATTAGTTTTGTAGAATGAAGAAATCAAAAAGCAAGTTCAGGAGTTGGTTGAAAAAGGAGTCATCCGTCCTAGTACATCTCCTTGTGGTTCTCCAATTGTGTTGGTTCCAAAGAAGGATGGGTCTTGGAGAATGTGCATCAACTATTGAGCCCTAAACAAGATAATGGTAAAGAACAAGTATCCTCTTCCCAGTACTGATGATTTACTTGATCAATTAAAACATGCAGTTTATTTCACTAAGACTTACGTAGCGGATATCATTAGATAAGAATTTCAAAAGATGACATTTGGAAAATTGCATTTAAGAAAAAACAGGGACTATTTGAGTGGTTGGTCATTCCCTTCGGGCTTTGCAATGCACCAACTACATTTATGAGAGTCATGAATGATGTCTTTCATCCTTTTAATGATGATTTTTTCATAGTCTATTTAGATGATATTCTTGTATTCAGTCAAACTTGGGAAGATCATGTAAGTCATGTAAAGAAAGTTTTTGATGTATTGAGAAAAGAAAAACTCTTTGTAAAGATGTCTAAATGCAAATTCACTAAGACATCCTTAGTATACTTAGGCTATGTTGTAGGTGGTGCTCAATTGAAAGTAGACCCCGCAAAGGTCGAAGTTATTGTAAAATAGCCGAACCCAAGTACAACCACAGAAGTTAGAAGTTTCTTAGGTGCAGTCCAGTACTAAAGAAATTTCATTGCAAACTTCTCCTACATTGCATCAGTACGATTGCACACATTGACCAGTACAAAGACAACTTTTCAATGGGGAGGTCCACAACAAAAGGCCTTCAATACTTTGAAGGAAAAGTTGAGCACAGCACCAGTTATGGCTTTACCAGATTTACATCAACCGTTCGAGATCGAGATAGATGTGATTGGGTTTGCCATGGGAGCAGTGCTAATGCAAGGAGGTAAATCAATCTTCTATCACTCTAAGGCCTTTACAGGTGCAATAATTAACTATCCTACTTATGATAAGGAACTTTATGCATTAGTTTAGAGTGTTAAAAAATGGAAACACTACTTAATGGGGAAAGAAATTGTAATCCACACTGATCACCAGCCACTTCAGTACTTGCACTCGCAGCCTAAACTGCAACAAAGTAGGCACTTTAGGTGGATGGGTTTTCTTCAACAGTTTCATTTGGTAATTAAGTATAAAAAAGGTTTCCATAACAAAGTAGCAGATATGTTGTCTAGACCTCCTGTTATGAATGCTTTGATTATCCTTAAAGGTAGTTCCATGGTACATGAAATTTTTCAAGAATAGTATGCTAATGATGAAGACTTTAAGGAAATCTATTCAGCTCTAATTGCAGGTAAACATGTAGAAGAGAAAGATTACTATGTGTAGGATAAACTGTTGTATAACTTGGGAAAGTTATGTATTCCAAAAGATGAACAAGCACAGGTAATCAGAGAAGCACACACCTCATTGATCGCAAGGCACTTTGGGGTAAGAAAAATAATCACTTTGCTGCAAAAGTATTGTTACTGGCCTCGTATGCAAGAAACTATAACTAAGTATATTAGAGGTTGTGTCATGTGTGCAACAAGTAAACCTAGTAACTGGAAATTAGGATTGTACTCACCCCTACCTATACCATCCCATCCATGGGAAAGTGTGTTAATGTCCAAATTTTGTCGGGAGGTTACCTATGTCTAGGAAGGGACATGATTATTTGTATGTAGTAATTGATTGGTTCAGCAAAATGTGTATTCTAATGCCTTGTAAGAAACATGTCAAGTGCTATTGAACTGACAGCTCAGATGTACTTTCAATTTGTATGGGTTCATTTTGGGTTACCTACTTCTATTGTATCAGATCGAGATTCTCGATTCCTAGTGGAATTTTGGTCAGCTTTGTGGGGACTCATGGACACCAAACTGAAGAAGATTACAACCTTCCATCTGCAAACCAACAGGCAGATAGAGGTAGTGAACAGGACAGCTGGGCATCTTCTTCGAGGCTACTGCAGTAAACATCCTAAGTTGTGGGATGAAAATCTTCATTATGTGCAGCATGCATACAACCATGCAGCACACTCTTCTACAAAGAGATCTCCTTTCAAGACTTGTTTTGGGTATCTGCCAAAAACACCGATGGAATTTGATTTTGGGAAGGACAATATTGAAGATGGATGACACGATGCAGAGAAGGCTTTAAAGTTCATCTATAAAGTCCAAGAAATTCATCAGGTAGTAGAAGCACAATTGGAGAAGAGCCAAGCCAAATACAAGGCTAGATGTGATAAGCATTGCATCGATCATCATTTCCAAGTTGGAGACAGAGTTTGGTTACATATTAGCAAGGAAAGAATGCAAGGCGAAGGAAGGAAGCTCAAGTCAATTCAGTATGGTCCCTTTGAAATCTTGGAAAAGATTGGAACCAACGCCTTCCGCCTTAATCTTCCTCTGGATACATGCACATCTATTTAGTTGTCAATGTTGAGAATCTGAGGTTGTACGAGCCTCCAATGATAATGGATGAAGACACAGACATTCAGGTTCCATCAGTTGATGATCTTTCACTAGAATACATGTCAGAGCTACCAGAGGATGTCATCTTAGACAGGAAAGTTAGGACTTCACGAAGAGGAGTTATTGAATACCTCAGAGTGGGATTGAAGGGGATGAATCCAAGCAAGGAAAAATGGATGGATATTAGTAAAGTGAGGTAACTTTACCCTCACTTTCTTTCTGAGTAATCAAGCTTTCAGAGGTCCAAAAGCTCTTCAATGGGGAGGATTGATCTAGGGGGATACTTTTTCAATAAAAATTGAAGTGTCTCAATTGCACCAAAATTCAACGTCATCCTAAAGAGCTCAAAAATCTGAGTCCAACACAACTTGAACAGACTCAAACGGAGTCCATATGATCGAGTTATGACTAGTCAAAGTTAGGTCAAACTAGGTATCAGAGGCCAGTCAAAAAGGTGGAAAAATTCATCATCTCAAAAATGTTCAAAAGTAGCATCATGACAAAGAGCTTGTCACCATGATTCCGACAACGTTCTTTTCACATCAAACGGAGTTCGTATGTGTGAGATACAACAAGTCAAAGTTCCAGTTAAAATGGGTTGACCATGCTAACATCAGCATGGTGACATGGTAGCATAGTCAGCACCGTATAGTGGCGTGGACCAATCGGGATCTGACACATGTCAGTCTGTATAGTGACATGGCACCCTCCTCTGTTGACACATGGCATCCTTATGCGCAATCAAATGATGACATGTGTCCATCCTGTAGCTAATGAAAACGTGCCACATGGCACCTCGGCTCAAACCCTGGTGGTTGTGTTCAACAATAAAAATCTATTTGTAGGGGTTGAACCTTGGACCTCCAAACTCCTAAAAACCCACTCCACTACTCCACCAAGCATGGCACGCTAACACTGTAAGGGGAGCGGATATTCTTAACACATGTTTAGACATTAAATGTCGATAAAAAGGGGCTGGTGGGTTTTGACCTAGTGACCTTCCCAATGCTAGCAGTATACCTTGACCACTTGGCCAACAAACTTATAGCCGATTAAAAAGGGAACTGCCTCTGTTTTAAAAGGTGATAAAGTTGGTTACTCCCAAAATTTAAAAATAAACCCCTTTAATTTTAAAAAGTTAATCCCTTAAAATAACATAAGCCGAATCAGGGAAGGCTTAAATAATATATTCAAGAGATATTTAAAGATTATTAAAATCATTTTAAGGGGTTTAGGAGTTTTTTAGAGATTATAAGGGGGATATTATAAAGATTTATTATTGTAATGGGGGAAATTGGTTGAAACTTTTACCTGGAAAGGGAGATAAGAAATATTTTTGTAATCATATGGTTAAAGACCATATTGAGTAATTTTTTTGTATTAATTTTTTTTGTATAAAAGAGGGTGAGAGTTAGGGAGTTGGGCATCCAAGTGATGAGTAAGGAGAGAATGTTCTGAAGACTTGTATCCATTTATGTGCAACGAGGGAATATTTTATCATTGTGCTAGAAGGAGATGGATTTATAATGCTATTGAAGCCTTTGTAATCTTGACTTTGGAGCATAATAGGATCGGTCACTTTGTTGGAGAGGGGCCCGGAGACGTAGCCTATTCGGCGAACTCCGTTATCAACTAGCGTTTTGTCTTCTTTCTCTTTTCTCTCTTTCATTCTATTTGTCACCTTTATTATGCTTTGTTCATTTTAAGCATTTTTTTCAATTATTTTAATTTAGTTTTAAAGCCTTAATTAATCGTTGTAATAGTTAAGCGTTCATAGCAATTGTCATAGATCCTATTTCAAATCAATGAATATGTCTCACCATGTATTTCGTGCCACGAAATCTCGTCTTTCTTTTCTCTACTTAGAATGACATGTTCTCCTTCACGTAGCTCACATCATTCTAAGGAAGGCTATCATATCTGCTTAATTTTCAACAAAGATTATTCTTTAAAAAAGATTCCTTAATGAAATTTCTTTCAAAAATATTCCTTGATGAATGAATCCCTTGCTGAAAATTTCATTTTCAAAATAGGAGTATTCTTTCAAAAGGATTCCTTATTCCCCCACTTCTATATTATTTGTCTCCCATAGGATTTAAAAGTTTCATTTCCCTCCTTGCACTCCCTTTGAATGAATTGGTTAACCTAGTCCCCAATCCCTATGGTATTGAATATCTCTAAGTCTTGATCCCTAATGTTCCTCGTCGGGCACATAGATATTTGCATCACCTTCCATCCTATCATCCCTATATCCCATTCCCCAAACTATTGGACCCATAGTCTCTCTTGCAAATGCACCTTTTAGCATGCAAACTCTAGACCCTCAATCTTTCTTGCAAATGTGCCTTTTGGAATGTGAATTCCTAAAACTAAAGCATTCAAACTAAAGATCCCACCTATCACCATGCACAACTATAAACACGATTAATAGGCTTATTGGAATGTAAAAAAATAGAGAGAAATTCTCAAACACCTTTCAAAACATGTGGACCACACGCTAGACCTTCAATCTCTATATAATTGAGGAAACCTCATCAATTATCACTGTTTATCATCTAATCTACAAACCCTAAACCTAGTTTGAGAACTTATGCTCATCTATTGGATCTAAGGATTAAATCCCTTCGATTTTGAGATCAAATGATGAAACCTATTTGATTTTTTATTTAGAGATTGCATTTGTGTTGAAGGTTATGTATTACTACATTCTTTTATGTTTTTTATTATTTTTTTACACACGTAATGAATATAATATGCTCCCACGATGTGTAAATCTACTTCCAATTTAAACATACAAATTTTTATTTATCATAGATATTTTAGATCTAAACATTTCATATAAAAATTCATCATAAATATTTTAGATCTAAATATTTAGTTAAGATCATTACCCAAAAAAAAAACAAATAATGGACTTTTTTTCTCAAATGGATTATCACCATGGGCTTACCAAAGCAACACGAGACAACATAAAAGCCTCAACTTTGTCACATTTTGGATAGGTACTGCTGGATACAATAGATCTTAGTCACATAAATGACATCTAACATGGAGAAGGATTAAGCATGTGCATATCTATTTCACTATTTCAATGTATATAAACTTCCTCCCAATCCTCTGTTGAAATTAGATGACAACGAATCCCTCTTCTGTTGGATTGAGATCCTATTATTCAGCTTGTTGTTGTAACAAGACAGACATATTTAGAATATGGATAGGAACGCATTTAACAAATTCAGTTCTGTATGAAATACTATAAATCCATGTATGCCAATAGAGGCTGAATGACAGAGAGTTAAGCAGAGGAACGATTGTGCTGCTTGTAATTTCCTGACTTGAACAATAAGAGAACCGATACCATTGCTCCGTGGATGTTTCCCTCTTGAGGGTTTTTACCACGTAAATCCGTGTGTCTCTGTTTTGTCTATTTTTCATTGTTTCTTTTTTACTCGCATTAATAATTTTCGCTGTGCATAATCTTTTCGTGGCTGTAAGATTCAACAAGTGGTATCAGAGCAGTTGGAGGGAGGCCACGAAGGGCGAGTGCAAAGGGGAAATTTTCCTACAGGCTGCTTACGGTGTTTTCTGAACCTACGGCAGAGCAATCGCAGAGTGGAAGCGTGATGGCAAAGACACGGAGTGCTAAATTCGAGATCGAGAAATTTGACGGGAGCAATAACTTCGAGTTATGGAAGGTCAAGATGCGGGATATACTGTGTGTGCAAGGAGTTGTGAAGGCACTCGCAGGAAAAGCGAAGAAACCCATGAGTATGGATGATGATGACTGGGACGAGATGGAATCTCGAGCTCTCAGTGCTATTCGTCTATGTTTGGCCGACGATGTATTATTCAACATCGTGTCTGAAACAACAGCAGCAGGACTCTGGACAAAACTGGAAAGCCTGTACATGACTAAATCCTTGACGAACAGAATCCTCCTGAAGCGTCAGCTGTATACCTTGCGTATGAAGGAAGGTATGAAAATTTCAGAACATTTAAATGCTTTTAATACTCTTATTAGTAAATTGGATAGCACGGGGGACAAAATTTTGAAAGAGGATAAGGCAGTAACATTATTAAGTTCTCTTCCTGAATCTTGGGATCATTTCGTAACCTCTATTAGTTTTAGTTCTAACGAGGATATTAGCTTTGATGATGTTGTTGGAGCTATGATATCTGAGGAAACTCGAAAGAGATCTTCTCTGGAAACTTCGACAGCAGAAGTTATGATGGCCAGAGGCAGAACTACTGAGAGGGGACAGCATTCGAAGGGCCCAGCTAGATCCAAGTCTAAGGGCAAAAAGAGCAAGTTGAAGTGTTGGTTCTATAACAAATCAGGACACCTCAAGAAAGATTGCTGGAAACGTAAAGAGGCATCTAAGGAGGAGGACTCTACAAAGGAGGCTAACATAGCCGAGAAGGATTCAGGTATGGTTGATGAGGTATTATCTACGTCTATTGTCTCACAGTACCATTATGACTGGTTAATTGATTCTGGGGCATCCCATCACATGTGTCTGCATAAGAATTGGTATTCTACATATCAATCTATTGATGACGGGGTAGTTTACATGGGTAATGATGTTACATGTAAAACTGTTGGGATAGGGAGTATCAGAATTAAAATGTATGATGGGATTGTTAGAACACTGACAGATGTGAGACATGTGCCTGACCTGAGAAAGAATCTGATATCTTTGGGAGTTCTAGATTCTAGTGGATATAAGGGTTCAGTTCAAGGTGGAGTTTTGAAGATATCAAAAGGTATCTTGATTGTTATGAAAGCTAACAAATTTGGGAACCTGTATAAACTTGAAGGAAAGACAGAAATTGATCAAGCGGGAGTCGCATCAGAGGATGCAGGTGAATCCACTTGCTTATGGCATCAACGATTGGGTCATATCAGCGAGAAAGGAATAAAGGTACTTGCTGATCGTAAACTACTTCCTAGTTTAAAAACTGTAGATTTGAAGTTCTGTGAGCATTGTATTTATGGGAAACAAGCTAGACAGAAGTTTAAACCTGGAAAACATACAAGTAAAGATATCCTTGACTATATTCATTCAAACCTTTGGGGTCCATCTCCAAAACTCTCATATGGAGGATCATCATATTTTGTAAGTTTTATAGATGATTACTCGAGAAAAGTATGGATCTATTTGTTAAAGAGAAAAGCTGATGTATTTAACACTTTTAAGCAGTTTAGAGCTTTGGTTGAAAAAAGCACAGGCAAATCCATTAAATGTCTTAGAACAGATAATGGAGGAGAATTTACTTCTAAGGAATTTGATAATTATTGCAAGAATGAAGGGATCGAAAGGCATAGAACCACTGTTTACACTCCACAGCAGAATGGCGTTGCTGAACGCATGAACAGGACTCTTCTCGAGAGAGGAAGAAGCATGCTCAGTAATGCAAAGTTGCAGCAGGAATTGTGGGGAGAAGCTTTGCTTATAGCTTGTTACCTGGTTAATCGATCACCATCGACAGCAATTGACTGCAAGATTCCAGAAGAGGTATGGACAGGCCAACCATGTAATTATTCTAGTCTTAGAGTTTTTGGTTGTGATGCCTATGCTCTTATTCCAAAGAGTCAGCGTTCAAAGTTAGATCCTAAGTCACAGAAATTAGTTTTTGTTGGATATGGTGATGGTGTAAAGGGGTATAGATTATGGAATCCTACTGCCCATAAGATCATCATAAACAGAGATGTCATATTTGATGAAATTTCACTCATGAAATCAGATGATAAGAATGCAATGAAACAGGTTAATGTACCACAATTACAGCAAATTCAATTTGATATACATTCATCCACAGGGGAAGATCATGAAGATGTCCGTGAGTAGGATATTCATGAGGAAATCACTCAGGAGGATGAGCAGACTGAAACACCTCAGGAAATTGAGGTAATACCACAGCAAGCTCTACGAAGGTCTACACGGAACAGATCAGTTCCAAGCAGGTATGATGATTTTGTCACTTCTGTTGCTTTAATTTCTAACGAAGGAGAACCAAGCTGTTATAAAGAAGCAATAGAGGTTTCAGATAGTGACAAATGGAAACATGCCATGAAAGAGGAAATTGATGCTTTGATTAAAAACAAAACATGGGATCTGGTGGAACTTCCTAAGAACAGGAAATCGGTTGGTTGTAAGTGGGTATACAAGTTGAAGAAAGGTGCTGATGATACTATTTCGAAGTACAAGGCAAGGCTGGTTGCAAAAGGGTTTTCTCAGGAAGCAGGTATTGACTTTCATGAGATTTTTTCACCAGTTGTAAAAATTGTTTCTATTCGTATGGTGTTAGCACTAGTTGCATTGCTTAATCTGGAATTAGAGCAGCTAGATGTTAAAACTGCATTTCTACATGGAGATTTAGATGAGGAAATTTACATGGAACAACCGGAAGGGTTCGTTCAAAATCGCAACAAGAGTTTTGTCTGCAAACTCAAGAAATCATTGTATGGCTTGAAGCAGTCTTCAAGGCAATGGTACAAGAAGTTTGATTCCTTCATGGTGAGCCAGAATTTTACCAGAAGTGAATATGATCATTGTGTTTACTTTAAAAGGTTGGATAATGGCATGTTCATTATATTGGTGTTATATGTTGATGATATGCTTGTAGCAAGCAAAAGCATGGTTGAAATCAGCAGGTTAAAGGCTCAGTTGGCTAGGACATTCGATATGAAGGATCTAGGAGCAGCAAGACAGATCTTGGGCATGGAGATACATAGAGACAAGATGAAAGGCAAGCTGAGGTTATCACAAGAGAAGTATGTGGAGAAAATACTTCAGAGATTCGATATGGATAAGGTGAAACCAGTTAATATCCCTTTAGCTTCGCATTTTAAACTTTCTTCAGGTTTGTGTCCTAGTAATGATGAAGAAAAGGAGTATATGTCTCGTGTACCATATGCTAATGCAGTAGGAAGTTTGATGTATGCGATGGTTAGTACTAGACCAGATATTTCACATGCAGTTGGTGTTGTCAGTAGATACATGGCAAATCCAGGTAAAGAACATTGGGCAGCAGTGAAATGGGTGCTTCGGTATCTTAGAGGCACAAGCAGTTATTGTATGACTTTTGATGGTTGCAGTGATAAGGTTTGTGGTTACGTTGATTCAGACTTTGCAGGTGATTTGGACAAAAGAAGATCTACTTCAGGTTATGTCTTTACTCTTGTAGGTGGTCCTATTAGTTGGATGTCAAAGCTCCAAAGCATTGTTGCTTTATCCACTACTGAGGCAGAGTATGTATCTGCTTCACATGCTTGCAAAGAGGCAGTATGGTTAAAAGGTTTATTGGGTGAGTTAGGACAGTTTCAGAAAACTGTAAAAATTTTCTGTGATAGTCAAAGTGCAATTTATTTGGCTAAGAATCCAGCTTACCATAGTAAGTCGAAACATATTCCAGTTAAATACCATTATGTAAGACATGTTATTGATGAAGGACAGGTGATTCTTGATAAAGTCCACACTCAAAAGAATTGTGCAGACATGTTCACGAAACCAGTTATATTGGAGAAGCTGCAGTGGTGCTTGGCTTCTCTTGGCTTGCAGAAAAGGTGATGAGCAATGAGCAAGGTATCAGGTTAATTGTTGTCAAGGTGGAGATTGTTGAAATTAGATGACAACGAATCCCTCTTCTGTTGGATTGAGATCCTATTATTCAGCTTGCTGTTGTAACAAGACAGACATATTTAGAATATGGATAGGAACGCATTTAACAAATTCAGTTCTGTATGAAATACTATAAATCCATGTATGCCAATAGAGGCTGAATGACAGAGAGTTAAGCAGAGGAACGATTGTGCTGCTTGTAATTTCCTGACTTGAACAATAAGAGAACCGATACCATTGCTCCGTGGATGTTTCCCTCTTGAGGGTTTTTACCACGTAAATCCTTGTGTCTCTGTTTTGTCTATTTTTCATTGTTTCTTGTTTACTCGCATTAATAATTTTCGCTGTGCATAATCTTTTCGTGGCTGTAAGATTCAACATTCTCTTTTATCAAGCGTTGAAATTCACGTTCTCAATCAACATGTTGAGTGTTGTTGTACATTTCTTCTATTGTTTGTTCATCGGATACTGTAAAACTCTTTACTTGTTGCACGTTGCTCTCTCGAGGATACATTTGTTTCAAGTCATCTGTCGTCTTATCTTCGAGCTCTTGCTCTTTGAAATCCTTTGCAAAATCGAATGGAGCTAAAAGAAGATTTTTGTGAGGAGAAGACATATCAATGGAAGATAATGTCTTCTTGGATGTATTCACTTTATTGTCTGCAGAATGTTGAGAATGAAGAAATTGGTGACCGACTAAACTGGGCATACAAAAAGGAGGACGTTGTACAATAACTTGCATGAAAGGAGATTCAGTCTCAGCACAATTAATCCTTGTTGTACAATCGACAAACTCAACATCACTATCTGCCATCAATTCTTCCACGAACAACTCACACCATGATTTGGATGTGTTGATATTTTTTGCAGCATCACCGTGAAATTTGAAGGCTTCATTAACTGAGAGAGAGCTAGGACTACTTTTACTTTTATGAATGCCTGCAATTCTCACAGCAGTTGTTTTCAGAGGAATATGAGGATTTTCTAGATGAGAGGTAGATTTGGATCTAGCATTGAATTCTTGGTAAGTGGGAGCTATAGATCTGACGTTTGGTAGCTTCCTACTCAGATGAGTATTCCAGTAATTCTTGATTTGATTGTTTGTTCGACCTGGCTGTCGGCCAGCTATTAATGACCACCTAAAAACACATGTAATAAAGACCCATTGAAGACTACAATATGGTAAAAAAAATATGTAAATTATTATGTATGTTTTTAATCAATGTTTTGGATTATATTTAATGATCTTGACAAGTGTTGCACTATTAAAGGGTTAGTCAATTGTTCAGTCCTACCTTCCTACCTCATCTACCTTCTCTATATAAGAAAGGTTTTCTCATTGTCTTTTACACTCTTCATTTATATATTGATAGACATACTATTGTGATAATATTTTTACTTGTGGAAGGTTATCAATTTGAACTCTCTAATCTTGATATTCTCCAACAATTTACATCACCTGTACTTTTCCATTTTCCCTACATTCTAGAATCTTAGACAGACCTCTAGCAATATCCTTTCCTTAGTTCCTTATTCCCCCACTTCTATATCCCTTGTCTCCCATAGGATTTGGAAGTTTCATTTCCCTCCTTGTACTCCCTTTGAATGAATTGGTTAACCTAATCCCCATTCCCCATGGTATTGAATATCTCTAAGTCGTGATCCCTAATGTTCCTACTTGGGCACATAGATATTTGCATCTCATTACATCCTATCATCTCTACATCCCATTCCCCAAATCATTGGACCCATAGTCCCTCTTGCAAATGCACCCTTTAGCATGCAAACTCTAGACCCTCAATCCTTCTTGCAAATGCAGCTTTTGGAATGTGAATCCCTAAAACCGGAGCATTCAAACTAAAGACCCCACCTATCAGCATGCACAACTATAGATACCATTAATAGGCTTATTTGAATGTTAAAAAATAGAGAGAAGCTTTTGAACACCTTTCAACACATGTGGATCAAATGCTAGACCTTCAATCTATATATAATTAAGAAAACCTCATCAATTATCATTTTTTATCATCTTATCAACAAACACTAAACCTAGTATGAGCACTTATGCTCATCTACTGGATCTAAGGACAAAATCCCTTCGATTTTGAGATCAAATGATGAAACCCATTTGATTTCTGGATTTAGAGATTGTATTTGTGTTGAAGGTTATGTACATTGCTAAATTCTTTTATGTTTTTTATTAGTTTTTTACACATGTAATAAATATAATCTGCTCCCACGATATATAAATCAACTTCCAATTTAAACATACAATTTTTTTATTTATCATAAATATTTTAGATCTAAACATTTCATATAAAAATTTATCATAAATATTTTAAATCTAAACATTTCATATAAAAATTCATCATAGTTAAGATCATTACCAAAAAAAAAAATACAAATAACCAAACCTTACATTTAAGATAGAAACCTGTAGAAAATAAAACCCTAATATACTTTTTTTCTCAAATGGATTATCACCATGGGTTTACCAACGCCAACATAAGGCAACATAAAAACCTCAACTTTGTCACATTTACGATAGTTACCAATAGAAAGAATAGATCTTAGTCACATAACACCTAATTAACATGGAGAAGGATTAAGCATGTGCATATCTATTTCACTATTTCAATATAAATAAACATCCTCCCAATCCTCCTCTATCAAGCGTTGAAATTCACGTTCCAATCAACATGCTGAGTGCTATTGTAGATTTCTTCTATTGTTTGTTCATCGGATACTGTAAAACTCTTTACTTGTTGCACGTTGCTCTCTCGAGGATACATTTGTTTCAAGTCATCTGTCGTCTTACCTTCGAGCTCTTGCTCTTTGAAATTCTTTGCAAAATCGAATGGAGGTAAAAGAAGATTTTTGTGAGGAGAAGACATATCATTGGAAAATAATGTCTTCTTGGATGTATTCACTTTATTGTCTGCAGAATGTTGAGAATGAAGGAAATGGTCGCTGACTAAACTGGGCATACAAAAAGGAGGACGTTGTACAATAACTTGCATGGAAGGAGATTCAGTCTCAGCACAATTAATCCTTGTTGTACAGTCGACAAACTCAACATCACTATCTGCCATCAATTCTTCCACAAACAACTCACACCATGATTTGGAGGTGTTGATATTTTTTGCAGCATCACCGGGAAATTTGAAGGCTTCATTAACTGAGAGAGAACTAGGACTACTTTTACTTTTATGAACGCCTGCAATTCTCACAGCAGTTGCTTTCAAAGGAATATGAGGATTTTCTAGATGAGAAGTAGATTTGAATCTAGCATTGGATTCTTCGTAAGTGGGAGCGACAGATCCGACGTTTGGCAGCTTCCTACTCAGATGGGCATTCCAGTAGTTCTTGATTTCATTGTCTGTTCGACCTGGCAGTCGACCAGCTATTAATGACCACCTGAAAACACATGTAATAAAGACCCATTGAAGACTACAATATGGTAAAGAAAAATGTAAGTGTAATTAGTTTGGAGGGTCTAAGCTGTTTATGCTTTTAATCAATGTTTTGGATCATATTTAGTGATCCATCATTAGAAAAAGGATATTGACAATCTTTTTTTAATGATGGATCATTTAGTGGTCCATCATCAGAAAAAGGATATTGACTATCCTTTTATTAATGATGGATCACTGAGTGTAATCAAAACATAACTATCCTCTTTTTGATGACGAATTTCTAAGTGTAATTAGAAATGTCAATTAAAAAGCATACATGATTCCAAAAACAATCTAACTATCCTCTTTCTGATGATGAATCTTTGAGTGTGATCCAAAATAATGATTAAAAAATATACACAGTTGAATACATGGACTGTGGAAAACCAGTGCCAACTGGTTCTACTATTAGATCACTCAATGTAAAAAGTCATCACGTTGTGCCTAACCTATAGTAGTTGTGCCTAAACTATGAAAATGGTAAAGCCTATGGTTGATACCTATTTCCAAGGAGTCGATGCAGTCTAATAATGAGCTCCTCTTCATCTTGAGAAATGTTTCCACGCTTAATATGAGGACGGAGATAATTCAACCAACGCAATCTACAACTTTTCCCACACCGTTTCAAACCTGCAATACATATAACCAAAATTTTGTTGCAAATAAACCACACCCAGATCAAAAATAGACTTCCTTAAAAAGACCATAATCTCAGTTTCTGCTTAATAAACCAAAGAGAAAACTGCTGCAAAGAATTCATGTCGCATCTCAAATGCACTACGTGATCAAAGAGTACGAATTTAAATCTTTACCTGCTTTCTGGGGGAGAGAGCTCCATCCACAATCTCCATGGGTTTTAATGTATTCAGACAAAAGCAAATCCTCTTGGGCAGTCCAGGGCCGGCGGTTAAGGTTTTTATAGCAAGGAGCCATGACTATAATTATCGAATTCAAAGCATGATACAGCTAAACTCCAGAATGCTCGTAATGATATTGCTTACCTTATAGGAAAAGCTTATATTTATAAATATTTAATCAATATAGTTCTTGCAGTTGACAGGTAGGTTTGTATGTGGGTTATGGCATCCATCAGTAGGGGGCTAGTCTTGTCCCAGTTTATCCAGGTACTCAAGATATGGACTGCTGAACCGCTGAACTAAATTGTAGGGACACCCATACCGCATAAAAATAAATATATTCAATCAATATAATAAGCTATTGAGTTGCATTTAAACAAAAATTTAGTCTAAAATAACAATTGTCAGTTCTTTCACTAGCAATCATCCATCTGATAGTCAAATCTTTTGTCCTGATAACTTTCATTGGACAATTTTTTTGTGTTTTTATTCGGAAACAAAACAATAATGAGTACCCACCGCTCTGGAAGTGCACTTTAATTGGACAATATATATTTTTCTGCATGAAGCAAAATAATATTCCATATCAGTCACTCTGGACGTTTTAGAGTTAAAATAGAAAGTCTAAAATAATAGTACAAAGTAATTTCTAATGGAATTACATCATGGACCTCATGACGTTTCAATAATCTACCTACTATTCCTCGGCCTGCAACGAACCATTTTATAATTTTTTTTTGGTTGTATTACTGATGTAATGATTACCTGCTGGTGACGAGATGGCCGTTTAATCATACACTTTCACTCGTTATATTTTAAGTGAATCCAAAGAAAAATGATCTCCATGCATCACAATCAAGAAGATTATTTCGACCAGCCGTCGAATAAACGAAAGTCGGTGGGGAATCTTTCGTTTGGACGTGCTGATAATCTATTTTTGGTGTGTGTTGTTTAATACGCTCGTCGTAATATATTAAATGAATTACCCCAAGAAATGGTTTATCACATTTTTGTATTTTTATGTGAAATGCTTACAACGTTTTTTTTTTAATCATAGGAAAAGACATCACGTCTTAGATTATTATTAATGTAGAGTATATCTAAGAGAAAGATGACAAACTATTAATGGAGTTAATTAGACTTTAAATTGAGAGTTTGTGATTGATAGAAGTCAAATGAGAGGTTGGAGAATTGTTTAGTTTCGTATCAATATTATTGATTTGATTATGTGAAAAGCTTAGTGATTGGATTTAAAATTTTGATATGAAATTTTAGTTGAGATTTTGTTATTGTTGTACTCATGATGTCTATTCTATTTATGGACATGATATTACATAATCTAGTATCTAGGGAAGTGTGCTTACTTTATCCTACCACAAATCTATCCTATGTTGTCATGAGATCCTAAACTCTACACACCTAGAATGACATCTTTTGGGAACCAGTGTGGTCTCTAAGAATATTATACTATATTCTAATTATAATATTGCACCTATTTGGTTAATAAGTTTACTTAGGATAATAAGATAATAATTTTCTCTTACCTAATTACCTAATAAAAATATGTGTCACCCTTGATTTGATATCATCAAGTCCCACCACTTTCTCATCAATTTATAAGTGATGGAAGTTAGGTCCTACCTTTGTTGAATGAAGGACCACCTCTATCTCACTTGATTGAGTTAACTCATATCTTTATTGGGAGTTAACTCATCTCATCTTAGACATGTATCATCCTACATCACCTATCCATAAGGCCTATACATTTGTACCTTACTCACTATTAATGCTCAATTGACTCATCTCAATTATGCTTATTCAATTAATATAAAATCACATTATTCTTATTTCTATTTGATGACTAATACATAGGCACTATGTTTAAGATTATTTTTGTTCATAAAAAAATCTAACATAGTACTAGAGCTATGATATACTAGTTAGTCTTTTAATATTTTGAGAGCATTGGGCATGTAAGAGATTTTTTTTAGGTTAGATTGATTTTTGTGTAGAGGAGAATTTGTTTTACCTCACCATTATGTCTAGAAGGCTTAAGAAAGTAGGTCTACATCAACATCAAATATCATTGATCCTTTTCTAGTGTAGGTGCCAACACATTTGGGGGGTCTACTTAGTCTTTCCTTTTATTATCTCTCTACTAGGAGTTTGTCTCTCTGTTTCTTTTTAGGTTATCTTTGTTCACCAATACATAGCATGGTCTCATTTTTTGGACTCACTTATATTCTCCCTAAGTTGTAGTTAAGGTGGGTGTTGGTATAATATTATACTTCACCATAGATGTACTATATACTATGTAGTTTTGCACCTATATATTAATTTTACTCAATATATTAGAATATTTATTTTCCCTCATCTAAGTAGCGAATAAAGATATTATGTTCCCTTGATTTGGGTTCACCAAGTTCCACTACATCATCATAATTCTTGATTGATGAAAGTTAGACACCACCTCATCTAATCAAGGGTCATCTCTATATTGAGAATTAACTCATGACCTATTAAGCATTTGTCATCCTAAGTCACTCATCCAATAAGCATGTTTCCTTATATTTTGCTCATTGTGTTGGGTTCACAAAGTGCCACCACATCATCATTAATTCAAGTGATTCATGAAAGTTAGACACCACCTCATCTAATCAAGCATGGTCTCTATCTCACTTTATCAAGTTAACTCATCTCATTATTGAGAATTAACTCATGATCTATTAATAATTTTTCATCCTAAGTCACTCATCCCATAGGCATGTTTCCTTATATTTTACTCATTGTATTGTTACTCAATTGACTCATTCCATTTATTCTTAGTCGATCAAAATATACAATATCATTATTCTTATTTTTATGTTGTGGCTAACTCATACCTTTCACTATGTCCTAGGTTATTAATATTCATAACAAAATATACATAGTATACTTCACCTAAGATAGTACTATACTTTATATGTCTTTTGTACCTATACATTAAGTTTACTGAGGATAATAAGTAAAATAAGTGAAATTTTGTAAATATTCCTCCATGATGATTTAGATGCTTATCATGACATGTGACATTGACTTTACCATAGCCAAGGTGATCTTCCTACATTAATAACAATAATTATCTTTTTAGAACAAGGTAGGGGTATCAAATTCTTTTGCACTTGTCTTCTATGGTACACCAGCATTTTCCATTTATAAGAGACAACTCAGATGCTAGAATTTTTTATTTACTCATTTTATCATTGATTTATTTATAATCTCTATTACCAATGTTCCTTTTGAGGTAATTTTATAAAATAACATTAATATATAGAAACACCTATTTTCTATTTATCATTTATATGATGACATCTTATGAAGCTTATTCCATATGATTTCTATGCTTCTCATTACCATTTTTATCATATATTTAACTATGGTGACCTTTTCCCTTGTTGACTATATAAGATCTTCCATGACCACATGCTCACATATTATGATTTTATTATAATACTTGAGTTTCTTATGTTTATTTTACTCATGCTTATATTTTATGTTAACATGATTATGATGGCTTTACTTTTTCCTAATGTTCACTTAGCATGATGATCTCGCAAATTCATTTGTGCTTACATAATCATTATCTATCACTAATTAATTGTGAGATTTTGATTTATGACCCTAAGTGGAGGCAATATTGAGGGCATCTTGCTTATTATCATTATCTATGGTTGTCACATGATATATTTATCTACCTATTTATTGAAATTGCATAAAAAAATCTCCTTTACTCCAAATTAATTACTTTTTATGCAAGAAAGTTGGAGGGGACTATATAAGGTTGCTAATACCATCTTTTGGATTTGGTCATAAGTACTATCATATTATTCAATTTCATAGTAGTATCACTTTAGATGATTATTCAATACCAAATTAGTTCTTTATAGGAAGTATCTTATCAACTACTCCTTGGAAGTATGGACTATAGCTACCATGTTTGGTATTAATATAACTACTCGTGAGGTATCATTTTAGCTACTCATGTAGTATCATGTCACCTATCTATGTGTATTATTATTTTTCATTTCTATATATAGTTAGTTGTTATGTTTTATGCTTATTTTGGATGATTTAGATGCTTAAAATGACGAGTGTACACATGAAATGATTTCTACTAAAAGTTGGCTAACTACTCAATACATACCCAGCTCCATTTATCCCCTTTCCCAAGAATTGGAATCATTGTTTGATTTTCCCATTTTGTACCATAGGTTAGATCCATAATTTATGTAAGTGATATAAGTCACTTATGCAATTGTTGAAATGATCCTTAAAATTTTAAATTCAAAATTTTAAATTGGGCTTGATCTTTTGCCCTTCACTTAGCTATTATGTCATTAATGAAGCGCATGACACTTTTACTAGTACATTTGAAATTGTATTGAAGGACTAACCCTAATTCATTTAAAACATCTAAAGAATATGTACTTGTAGATATCAAGGAGCTTAAAAAGAATTATCTAGTGACATCAACATTATATCAACATTCTAGGGCATAATACATGACTATTTGATGTCTTTAATTATTGCTCAAAGTTGTTGACTCAAGATCCCTATGAGGCCTGACACACATGAACTTAATTATCTCTATTATGTGCAAATTCTCAACTACACAACCATATTTTTAATGTAGTTTTAAAAGCCAAGACATACAACTCCTAAAATTAAAAAATATTACAAATCAAATTCGCATAGAAGAATTTACTCTACAATTGTAGGATCAAAGTCATGGTTGCATGGAGCAAATTCACACTTATGAAAGTGATCTAGATATAAAAACAAAAAATTTGCTGATTCTAATGCATTCACCTCACATGTCCAAATTTTCAATACCACTCCCTATATCAAATTGAAAGCTAAATACCTTATTTTATATACTTCAATTTTAAATATTGATTATAATATTTTTACTGATCCCAATTGATATAGCTAAATAATCATTTATCTAATTAATCCAAATATTTTATTCTATTAGATTAATTAATTAAGAAGTTTAAAATGCAATCTCCTTATAAACTTCCTTGAAAATTTTAAAATTAAACCTACATATTTTTGAAGGTCGAGATTAAATCTTTGAGTATTTCTATTTCCATAATGGCTTTCAAGCATTAAACCAACATTACTATAATATAACATTGTGATGTAGGTGAGACGTCTCTTATCGTACTTTGCTGAGCATACGCTGTGAAGGAAGCTTATGGTGGAAGTCACTTAATACAATTTCCATTTCAAAATTTGTACCATAACAAGCGGCAAAATTTATGGACCTAAATTTGCACTGCGGGTGTGAGTTTTCTTCTTATCGTAAATCTCATTCATTAGGAAACCTACCAATTTGTGGGTTGCTATCTGAAAGCTTTAAAATTCACCCACCCAACTGCTATTGTAGATTTCTTCCATTCCTTGCTCATCACACACTGTAAAACTCCATTGCTTTTGCACATTACTCTCAAGATCATCATGTTCTTTCAAAACATTCGTCGGCCTTGCTTTAAACTCTCCCACTCTGAAATCCGTGGAAAAATCGATTGGAGAGAGCAGATTACAGTCAGGAGAATATAGTAACCCAAGAGAATCTGAAGAACTTTGTCCATTGATTTCAGCATAGTCGACAAACTGTAGATCACAGTCTGTGGTCGATTCATCAACCAGCAACTCATGCCATGAGTTGGAGGCATTCATAACTTGTGAATCAATTATGAAGTCTTGATGATCCGACCTGGGATTACTGAGACCTTTTGCAACTCTCACTGCGGTTGCTTTCACAGGAATAACTTCTAACATATTCTGATCCTCTGGATGAGATGGAGATTTGAATTTGGCGTTGAGTTTTTCTGTTTTGCCTGCAGGAGATCCGTTGTTCAACAGCTTCCTGCTCAGACGAGTGTTCCAGTAATTCTTGATTTGGTTGTCTGTCCGACCAGGCAGTCGACCAGCTATCAGTGACCACCTGAAGAGATAGCACGGGGAATTTACACCATAGCGACCAAAATCATAAGCATAATACAAATGGAAATGTAAATATCCTGACAAGAAATATTGAGTTCAAACCGGTTGCCAAGGAGTCCATGCAGTCTTATAATGAGCTCCTCCTCGTCCTGTGAAATGTTTTCACGATTAATATGAGGACGCAGATAATTCAACCAACGCAATCTGCAACTCTTGCCGCATCGCTTGAGACCTGCAATTCATGTTACCAAGCTTTTACTTGATTAACAGCTTTGGGGTTGTTATGTTTATAGCCACAATTAATGGCGAGAAGTCATTCATTTTACAATGGTATGAATGGGTGGGGGTGTGATAGCGTGAGTGCGAACAAATTTTTTTATCTTCTTGATTAAATTCGACAGTGATTCTTTTCTTTAACTGCATCTCATTTTAATGATCCGGATCATGGAGTGTGATCCGAAATATTGATATAAAAATTCAGTTTCAATCCAGAAATCTTAGCATCATTATCATGGACTGTGGAAACTTCATATTATTAAGTCATTTATACATCTAAATAGTAATATTTAATAATAAACACAATGTTTTTAAAATAACTTCAAATTCTCTACATTTTTATAGATAGATGTATTTAAAATATCTTTACTAGTTATAATGGTAATAAAGGAATTTTAATTGAAAAAGAAAAAAGTATCAGAAATAGACAAAGCTTACATGGCTATTGATTGGAACTATATAAATTCTTGCTCATTGTATTCATATTTATAGACAAAATACATGATTAATTTACAATTTATATTGTACAACAGCTGGTTGGAATATTTATGATTTTTGGTAAGATGAGCAATGGTTAGCAGTTATGTCAACAGATGGTATGTGCCAATGCATCCATAATTAATTTATTCTAACAGTAATGAAGTAAATAGACAACAAAAATTATTATTTTATATTTTTCACATTAGTGTATGTGATCTGAAATGTCGAGACAAAAAAATTATATAATTGAATCCAACAATATTGATAATCATCTTCATGAACTGTGAAAACCTCACACCTACTACAATAATTTACATGTAAAACATTCAATTGTACGTTTCTTCAAAAATTTAATAGACGAACATAAACATCTAAATGCATTCATCTAAATAAAAATTGAAAATATTACAGATCTGATTCAAAATACTTTTGAATTCAACCGTATATTTTTTTTCATCATGATTTAAAATCACACTGAACGATCGATGGTCCAGAAATAGTTAAAATCAACTTCATGAACTGTAAAAAACTCATACTTATTATTACAAATTTACAATAAACATCTCAATACTAATACTTAAAACCATTTTACTAATAAATATATTTAAGATGACTATGAAAGTTGACCATAAATATATTAATTCACCTGCTTTTTGTGGGAGAGATCTCCATCCACCGTCGCCATGAACTCTGATGTACTCACTCAAAATGGAATCCTCCTGGGCAGTCCAGGCCCCCCGATTGAGCTCTGCATCTTTTGAACAGCAAGGAGTTCTACCCATATTGATTATATTCAAACCAGCCAATCTAAATGCTTCAACTTATCATTCCTCACTACAGGATAATCATATATATAGCCAATGTATGAAGCTGCGGCATGCTTTAAAACTCTTCTCCTTCCACACAATTACTAAAAAGAGGGGGGCGAAGTTTTTATTGGGCAAGACTGTATATTTTCGTGAGGTAAACGATTTTCAATATGGGTTGTTGAACATGGGAAATTTAACACCTATACAAAAGAATTAAACAAAAGTAGGAAAACATTACCGTCATGTTTGTATATTTAATATTTTCATTATTACTACACTACCAACTCTCTTGTTTGAAAGCTCTGGATTGTCTCCATCAGAATAATTTCATAATCACGGGAAACCAGACCATTTGTTTCCCATCAATGCTTACCCGCCGGTCATGCAAGCCAAAAAGAGTGATAGCAATAATGCAACTACCATTCTCCTTTGTGTATACCTTTCGTTCAATACTAAAACACAATATAAACCAGACGTTCAGTGGACTGGGCCACGTTATTGCAATTTATGTCCACCTCGTGACGTTTTCAGTGGAACAATAGTCTTTCTTAACATGCCACGCAACATTTATCCTTCACATCACAGGTAGCAAAGTCATATACTATTCTTTATTATAATTGAAAACACAGGCCAGCTTTCGGTTGAGAGACATGGTTTTTTAATGATATTTAGATAAATATATATAGAATTTCTCTTTATGAATCATGTTCTAGGAAGGTTATTTGGACCACTAGATTGAATGAAAACCTTAAAATTGCATCGTGGTAATGGTGCCGTTGTAGATCCTCCAATCATAACCACTGAACTTAGATTAGTATATTGTAAAAAGCAATTCTATTAATAACTTTCAGTCTCCCTCATTGTAGGTTCACTATTCGATTCCATACGAGTTAAGAGTTTTACTGCTAGGTTACACGGATGTGTATCACCTATTTATAGATTATGTTTTTGCTTGTACGAATGTGCATGGAGGCCAAAAACAAGTAAATGCTCCCAATTTGATCATTTAATCTTAGATAAGTATAGTAAAATTAAGTAATACAAGTAAATAGTAAATGAAATGAGAAGTTAAGAAGTGTTTAGCATTTTGGTGGTGATAATAGTTGATGTGACTAATTTGAATTATACATGTGTTCCATGGTCATTAGTCAAATGTGAATATTAGATTTAAAGTGTCACTTCTAAAGTAGATGAGTTTCTAGATTCAACATTACAATTGGACATGATTAGACCTACAATTACATCTAGGAATTTTAGAGTTCTATCCAATACAAAATGATCATGTCTAGATATTGATTACCAACATTTGAATCTTTTGTTGTTGTTGGCAGATCTCTAGGTGTGGCAGAGGATTATTGGTATGTTTAAGATACTGTATCTGCTAAGTGTGAGGTGGGGACTTCCCTAGATGCTCGGGAGGAGGCGATTTTGTAGGGTTTGGGCCTAATTGGAATGGGTTCTAAGATGACTTGTTCAGGAGGAAGACAACTTCCCAATAGAAAAATTCGAAGAGAAGACAGATGGACTCCTCCTTTTGATATCTTGAAAATTAATACTGATGGATCATCCAAGGGTAATCTTAGATCCGTTGATGTTGGAGGAGTGGGGAGGGATGGTTTTAGGGCTTCCATCTTCATCTTCTCCATTTATCAAGGTCACCGGACTAATAATCTAATGGAAGCTCTAGCTATTCTTATTACCCTATAAAAGGCTTGTGAATTTGGGTGGCGCAAGGTTATTTGCAAATCAGACTCTCAAATCCTGGTTAATTTGTTCAACAAGCATAGTTTGGATGGGGTGAATTGGTAATTAAATTTGATTGTGCAATAGATTCTTCCTTTAAGCAATTCTCTGAAGTTGGTGTCCTTTGTTCATATCTTGAGGGAGTGGAACAATGTTGTGAACTACTTATCAAAATGGGCTTCAGAGTTTAGAGGTGATTGGGTGGTTAATGATTGGGAGCAACTTCCTAGAGAGTGCCTCCAAAAATTGAAGATGTTGATTCGCGGGCTTTTTGTTTCCTTGCATGGGGGACTTGATGTTCTTTGGTCTTTTCTGGCTGTATGTGCCTAGTGGGCCCCTATTTATTTTGGTTCGGTCCCTTGTGTTAGTATAAATAAAGTATTTTACCTAGTTAATTCATTACTAGGGGACTTATTTACATGTTAAGTTTACTTAGATCCTAGGAAGGAATATTTCTAGAAGGTGTTAATTGTCATTAGTTGTTATCTTATCTTTTGACTTGTAGCACATGTGAACCTAGGTAGTTGAGATTAGCTGTCTCATGTCATATGATTAAGACACTTGTCATAATCCTATGACATCTTGTATCTCACCTTAGCTATATAACCAAGGGGTTTCTATTATATTTTTCATATCAATTGAATCATATTTGCATATGCATATTCTCTCTCTTGTGCTTTCTATTTGGCCTTAAGATCTTGGCAGCCATAGCCAATTCTAACATGGTATTAGAGTGGGTTGGGTGCCATTGGATAGTCTTTTTCTGAAGAGAGATGGTAAATCTTGAATGGTTGAGTATGATCTTCTCTTGCATCGTATGATGATTTGGAGAATTAGAAAAACTTGATAGAAATACCAAATTAGGGGAGAGTTCCATTTTTGGCTCTTTATTGTAGGTTCAAATTGGAGCTTGTTGGTACAAATCTGAGGTCACCATTGCATCCTAAAGGTTTGAGAAAGTTGATTTTACCTTTTGGTTTGTCCAAATCGGACATACAAGGCCAAATATATGAGGGTTTGAAGCTAAAGAGTGGTTGCCATATCCAAAAGGTAGCTACATTTTTGGAGAATTTTGGGTCAAATCCGACCCTACCATCACGTCAAGAAGGGCCAAAAACCCTAAGATTGATCATCAATTTGTCAAATTCGAGGCAATTGTTTGCTGAGGGAAAAAAAATCCTAGGGAGCCGTAAAACCCCCATGTCGCCATCATTGCTTGGTCGGTACGATTTTTCAAAAAAATTATTTAATTCCATCAAAAAAATTTTGAAAAATTATAAAATACCCAATCATTTTATTGTAAAAGTTTTGTTTTAAAAAGAAAAGAAAAAACTCGTTTTTCTACAGATCAAATTTTTTGCATAGTACCTACGTTGCAGCAAATTGTGGGTTGCAGGCTCCACATGGCAAGCCATGTACATAGCCCGTGAGCCCCTCATCCTACCACCGGTGGTTAAGAACCGACCTCCCTTTTCACAAAATCGACAAATAGATTTAATTCGGTAAGGGTTTAATAGAGCAACGGTCAATTCATATAAACCAGCAGCGAAAGGGAAGCGATATTCAATTTTCTAATGAAGATTATGCCGACCCCAATGATGACCAGGAAACCATCAAAATCAACCCAACAGTTCCAACTGAATATTCTGTGTAGGAGGGAATATTCTTCCTTGATGGGTGGTAGTACATCAATTTTAATCCATAGTTTTGCTGACATCATCATTCTATCAGTGATGATGTCAACATCCTAAAAATAATTTCCCCCCCTCACCATTTGCATTTTGGTTTTGAACGGTAAACTTTGAATGCACATAACTTGCTCATTTTGACTCCCTTTTTCGAGCAATTTTTTTTATTTGGGATAATTTTTTGCGCTCTTCACGGTGGTGCAATCATTTTTTGGTTTTGGTATCTGGTTTTTCATGAAATTTCATATTCTCATAGGTTTTTCTACTTCGTCCTCATTTTGGGAACTTCAAGAGCTCATATCTTGCTCCTACGATAACATTTTTGGGTGAATTCTTTTTTGAAAGTGTATATTGTTTCGTGTACTTTCTAATGGTGTAATAAATTTGATCTCACCTACTATAAAAGTTTTACTTTGATCTTGTGGCCATTTCTGACATTTGCATGTACCAAGATCAAGACCACTTCGCTGTGTTTGGCATGTGGCAACTACAAATGCGCTAAAATATAAAGTTCCACAAATCATATATTGTAATTTGGGGGTTTCTTGATTGAGTAATTTGTGGGGATAATCTTGCAATGGTTGGTTGCATTCTTTTTGCTTGGTTTGTGTTATTACAATAGGAAAATCTCAAATTGAACTCCTAACTCCACATAATTATGCTACATGGAGAAAATCAGTATGGAACTATCTCATGGGTTCAAAGGTCTAATAGGCTATCTAAAGGAAACCATTTCTCAACCTACTGATGCTAAGGAATTAGCAAGATGGGAGAGTTATCATGAGAATTTACACTTGGATACATATGTTCATTAGTCTCATTTGATTTACAATTTCATATTGAATCATGTAAAACACCTAACTTGAGGCTTGAGAGGCTTTTGAAAAATTGTATGGTAAAACAGATAAGATTAGCGGATATTAGATTGATAATGATCTGATGAATCTTAATCCTAAATGTTTGAATCTAAAGGAGAAACATCAAAGAAGGAGAGGCCTACTTTTGCATATTGCAAGAAGGATGGACATGAATAACACTATTGTTATATGAAGGATATTGATGAGTTGAGACATCTTCTCAAAAGGAATCACATTGATTTGCCTTCTAGAATGTTTGAATCACCTCCTTCAAAATAATCTAAAAATGACAAAGGTCAAGCATCTACATCAGGATATAAAGGACACTCTCTTTGTGCTCTTTCAAGTCATGGATCAGGGAGATGGCTTCTAGATGTAGGAGCATCTCATCATAAAGAATCAGAGTCTAAAGGAGAAACATCAAAGAAAGAGAGGCCTACTTGTGTATATTGCAAGAGCGATGGACATGAAGAACACTATTGTTATAAGAAGGATATTGATGAGTTGAAACATCTTCTCAAAAGGAATCAGATTGATTTTCCTTCTAGAATGTTTGAATCACCTCCTTCTTAAAAAAAAAATCTAAAAATGACAAAGGTCAAGCATCTACATCAGGATATAAAGGACATGCTCTTTGTGCTCTTTCAAGTCATGGATTAGGGAGATGGCTTCTAGATGTAGGAGCATCTCATCATATGGCATCTTCATAATCTATATTCTCCTCTTTAACACAGTTGAAAGAATGTAGCATTGATAAAGAGGATTTGCATTTGATTCTAAATTTGTTATCCAAGCTTGGTCCTGAGTATTTAGTGTTTATTTTTATCTTTCATACCCATTGAATTTCTATGGGAGCATCATAAGCTTGGTCTTGAGTATTTAGTGTTTGTTTTTAGCTTTCATACCCATTGACTTTCTATGGGAGCATCATATGTTGATCCTAAGTTTGATGACTTTATAAATCTCCTAATCCAAGAGGAAGCTAAGTTAATGAACATGGGTCTAATCAAGTCTTCCAAGTCACAAGCATTGTTGGCTAGTGATTCTAAGGTACAGAAAGAATCAGGGAATCTTGATAAGAAGCAAAAGAAGAAAAAGAACAAGCCACATAAAGAATCAAAATCTAAAGGAGAAACATCAAAGAAGGAGAGGCCTACTTGTGCATATTGCAAGAAGGGTGGACATAAAGAACACTATTGTTATAAGAAGGATATTGATGAGTTGAAAGATCTTCTCAAAAGGAATCGTATTGATTTTCCTTCTAGAATGTTTGATCACCTCCTTCTTCAAAACAATCTAAAAATGACAAAGGTCAAGCATCTACATCAAGATATAAAGGACATGCTCTTTGTGCTCTTTTAGGTCATGGATCGGGGAGATGGCTTCTAGATGCAAGAGCATCTCATCATATGACATCTTCATAGTTTATATTCTCCTCTTTTCAGCCTTGTAATACATCTTCTATCTTGATGGGAAACAATACATACATGAGTGTAATTGGGAAGGGGTCTATTAGTTTTGGGAACAACACTTTCCAGGATGTTTTGTGTGTTCCTCATTTGACAAACAATCTTCTTTCCATATATCAGATTACACATGGTGGAGATGGGAGGACTGTGGAGTTCACACCTGATTCAGTCATCATCTGAGACTTGGAGAGTAGAGAGATCATTGCTACTAGGGTGGTTGATCATTCATCTCAGTTGTATACCTTTGTAGATTTTGCTTCTGATGGTGACAATGTTCTTTCGGTTGTTGATCACACTTGTATGAACCATGATTTAGAGGAAACATTTGGCTTCTTGAACTTGGGAGTTCTCACATTAGATCTAGTTCTTGAGTCATGCATTTCATCTCATCCATCTACTATTGCAGTTGATGATGCTTGTGTTCCTATAGATATGGCTCCTAGTGATTCGGTGCAACAGAATATTCATTGTCTTTCAGATTTGGCTACTTTGGATGACTTCTTGACAAGTATTTCAAACTTGTTTATGGAGTCTCATATTGCAGATTTGGGAGACATCATTGATGACGTTCATCTTCTCTTTGATGGAGAAGATCCTTCTTCAGTTGTTGCGAGGGAACACTTTGACCCTCTTGTTCCATCTCTACATGATCATTCTTTGCAGTTTGACGCACGACTATAGATACTTTTGGATAACATTTGGAGGAGGCTTCTTTGTCTTCAAAGGGGATATCATTTTCTTTGGATTGTGTTCTACATTCATCTCCACTAGATTCTAGATTATATTCTTCAGCAGTGTGGCCTAGAACACCTATTTGGAGTGAGTCAGCTTTCGACATTGACATGGAGACACTTGAGCATGCTTCAGAGACATCGTCGCATATCATCCATATTCTTGAAATCCTGCATACATCCATGGTTTTGTTTCTTCCTAAGGGGAGGAACATTGTTCGATGCTTTTGGATCATCTTCAACACTCAATGTGGACCTTCTACCATCATTGTAGGAGACTCAACATTGAGGGGGGGCTGCATTGTCTCTCTTCTTCTTTTCTCTTTTGGGAGGAAGTCTTTTTCCTCACATGGGGTTTTAGCCTTCTCATGCATCATTGAGAGCATTTTCTTTTTTTGTATTTCATCTCTCTTTTGGGGAAGATTTTTGTCCCACTGGGTTTTCTCCTTTCCTCCGTTTGTGAGAGATTTCATTTATATTGTATATGGGTACCTAACATGGCCTAGTAGTCACGACCCATCCTTGCATCTTTGTGTCATTTGCATAATAATATGTTACTCCCTAAGTTGCACTTAAGGGGGGGTGTTGGTGTAAATAAAATTTTGTACCTAGTTAATTCATTACTAGGGGACTTATTTACATGTTAAGTTTACTTAGGTCCTAGGAAGGAATCTTTCTAGAAGGTGTTAGTTGTCATTAGTTGTTATCTTATTTTTTGATTTGTAACACATGTGAACCTAGGTAGTTGAGATTAGTTGTCTCATGTCATATGATTAAGACACTTGTCATAATCCTATGACATCTTGTATCTCACCTTGGCTATATAACCAAGGGTTTTCTACTACATTTTTCAAATCAATTGAATCATATTTCCATATGCATATTCTCTCTCTTGCGCTTTCCATTTGGCCTCAAGATCTTGGCAGCCATAGCCAATTCTAAAACCTTGTGTATTTGGTTGTTCTTTTTTGATTGAATAAATTTTTATCCCTTTTTAATTAATTGAGAACAATAGTAAAGTGAATTAATTAAATAATATGAAATTATTTAATTAATAGTGGAATGTGAAGCTCGTAATAATTAAATAATTGACAGTTATTTAATTATGTAGATAAGACAAGAATTAGTATAACAATGTCACTCGTAGACTCAAGATAATTTTTAGTGTTTATACCTCCCGCAATCCCAATCCTCACTCTCATCGTTCTTCCCTCGTTTCTTTTCATTCCTTTATCATCATTTTGGTCCCAAATTCAAAAGATCACTCGATCTTTGTTTGTTATTTTCTTTGTATTTTTCATGTTAGTTTATAAGTATTAGGTTTTTAATATTTTCAAAAAATACAAAAATAAATATTTTTAAAAAATATTAAAAATACAAAAAAATATATTTTTTCAAAAATATAAAAATTAATTATTTAAATAAATAAATATTTTCAAAAATTAAAAATATATATTTTCAAAAAAATAAAATATTGTAAAAATATAAAATAATAATAATTTTAAAAAAATTAAAAAAAATGAAAAGGAAATGGAAATATCCTTTCAAGACCCAAGACCGAGTTGTGAAAGAACTTTGAGACCAAGTCCAAAAGTCCTTTGTTCCCCATAATCTTTATAAGACCCCGAAATTTCGTTGCCATTCTAAAAATCCCAAAATTAAAAAATCCGTGTAGGGAAAAGGGTCCCAGAGGGTTAAAACTCCCACACACATAAAAATTGACCCTAGGTTATTTAAGAATCCCATCACATGATAAGGAAAACCTAGCAAAATGTAGAATGTTTCCAATAAGTTTAGTCAAATTTGGTCTTTATTCTTAGAACTCCATAGAACTGAAATTCTGATCAAAGAAATATATTTTGTTTAATTATGGGTAGTCATCATCAACATTAACAGCTTTAAAGTCACAACTATTGGTCCAATATTGATATAAATATTAAGCATTATATAAACAACTATTATCACAGCTATTGAAACATGCTCAACTACTGGATCCTCTCCCTTTTCGTATTTGTAAATGGATTGGAGTTATGTATCTAGAATAAACAGTGATGTTTTGTTTTAAAGAGGCTATGTTCTAGTGGGGTTTAGTGGTATTTTATTCACAATGCTGCATGATTTGCAGATAATCTGTGGGAAACATTAGATGTGCTTGAGGGTCAGTTTGAGGATGAAAAATTTGTGGGATAATGAAGACTATTACGAATGCAAAATATGATCTTGATTTAGGCAGAAAATGAAATATCCATGCTTGTGCAGTACGATATATTACTTGAGAAAATAAATTGGGTGCAGACAATATTTGAAATCGGAGACTGCCCTCCATATAGGAATTTCTTGGAGAGTTCTTCAATAAAGGGGGTGTTAATATCAACGATTTAGTCATAATATATAGTGCATCTTAATGTGAAGGAAGGTGAAACATATTCGTTCTTTTGTCAAGATTTTCATCATGCTCTCTCAATTCTTGGAGAAAATAATAGTGATAATCTGCATGGACTCCATTGAAATGTTGATGTGAACAGTGCTAAGCATCCTGGAGGAAATGAATGGGTTAACGTAATGGAACTCAACTCCCATATTATGATTCTTGCAATGGTATTTCCCCTTCTGGACAGATAGCGACCTCAAGAGGGCCGACAGAAATATAGATTTGCAGATAAAGTTTCTTTTTTAATTTGATCTTATTCTCATTGAGAGAGATGTTTGCATTTATAATCGAGATGAAGTTGCTCCTAATGGAAGATTTAAAAGGTTATGATTGAAGAAACTTGGTTCGTAACTGTACTTTCAGTTATGTGAGACCTTATAATGAACAATTGATTATAAAGTCAAATGTTTCATCTTGATCTTGTGAGCATCACATAGATGCAATTAGTGTAAAGTGGATCATTCACTATCATGCGAGATTTGTTCTTGTGAACCACTACTCATGAAAAATAGGTCAATGAGTTTGACTTGTAAAACTACATGATTGAATCCTGATAGCAATATCACAATTTGACACGTTGTGGAAAATACCTCCTACTTATCAATAGACTATGCTCTGAATCAAATGCGAAGACAAGCTCATCAAAAGGGAAAAGTTGTTCTAAAAAGTGTCATGGAGAAAACAAAGACAACATGCAAGAGGTTGAGTTAATATGCTTTTCTATACATCAGAATACTACCAAGATCAATGAAGGATTGATAATTGCCAGAGTGCTTGAACTCGCTTTTCAAAGAATCTAAATGGTGAAAATAAAATCTCAAATGTTATGTGGTGAGGAAAGACCACGGGAGCAGGGATTAGGTCGGGACTAGCACTTGAAGCCAAAAGTCTCAAAATCCTATTTATTTCCTGAGTCCCGCTCTCAATCAACTAATAAGGATCGGGTTTTGATTTGAACATGGGAATTTTATGTCCTAATTCCTTATTCCTCCCTGACCTTCACACATTGTTATGGTGATTTTAATGTGTTTTAAGCTTCTTATGTAGGTTTTAACTCATTACTCCCATGGAACCAAGCTTTTAAATGCCCCTGTTTTAATAAATGGGTCTCATATTTAAATGATTTATACTACGGTGTTCAGAATAACTTAAGCTTTAATATTTTAGAAATCTGGAATAAGCATGATTTTATTAGATTTTAAATTCACGAGTTTTCAACATCTCACACCATGTTTTCTCATTTTGTTTCTTGAAGCTTAAAAATTTATGAAACTTTGAATTTTTTAGAATTCTTTGTGAGTGTGAGGGGAATTTGTTAGTTTTTACAATTAATTAGAGTTTTGGTGATTAGCAGGTATTCTTAAATTTGGAAAGTTGAGTGAATAATTAGTGGATTAAGGTGGCTAGTTCTTGTAGGCCCAACAACATGAAGGCATAGATCGACAACATTTGGAAAAGTGTGGAGAGACAATGATTTTTGACAAAGAGGGAAAGTTAAAGGAAACTAGGATGCAAATTGGAGTTTTCACTATTTTGAAACTAAAAAGAATACATGCAAAACTAAAATTAGAAGGTTCTTTTCTTGAAGTGCTTGCATGAAGGACAAACTCCAAGTTGTTGCATGTCCTCTTTAGCGAGAAATTGTTGTATCATTTTCTATAAAATGTAAAATCTTGCTCATTTGAAGAGTTAGAAAGTTAGATGGTGGGTGGATTAGAGAATTTGGTCTCTGACCATTCTGAGTTTTTAGTGATTTTTGCATTTAGTTTTAGATCGTTTTAGTTGGAGACAGGTGTAGATGGACAAAACATAAAATTCCATTGTATGCATTTGTTGGATTGTGATTGAGTTGAAGAAGAACAAAGTTGGATATAAATGTGGTTTTTGTTGCTTCAAAATTGTTTTCCTCACATACGGTGTGGTCTCAGATATTGAATTTCTATTCATTGATTGTTTAAGAGATAGATGCGCCCTATGAAATTAGTTAATTTGTTTATGATTTATGTGTGAAATACAGTAGCTATAAATGAATTACATATTAATAAATATCAAATTCCATTGGATCTCGCATTGTTAGTATAAAGGATTGTGTTTAGCCTAATCTTAATGTTGTAGTTAATGAATTTATTGGGTTTTCAATTGAATGAATATTTGGGTTGAGTATTCACATCATTCTCTTGCATTTCCCTTTAATGAACGTTTATTTTTTCTTTATTGTTTCATTGGAATAGGGTTTAGATTAGAGTTTGATCCAACATTTAATCAAGAATCGCTAGCATGCCCCATGAACAAACAACCATATTGACCACTCAGCCAGATAGTAGGGTTGTGACCCAACTTTGAGGACCTTTGGAAGGTGATTGATTTTACAATCATTCACCTTTTTTTAGGAGAGGTAAGTTGAATTATACCCTGCTTGTGTTGCATGTGCCAATATGGTCATCAACAATTCCTATACTTGGATAACTTTTTGCCTCTATAGTATCCTTTTGGGTATTATTTTGATGTTTCTATTTTATTTTTTTACTTGAGTTTAGCTTATCATTTAGTGGTAACAACTTGCTAAAGTAGGGGATAAATGTGATATAGAAAATTACATACCCTTGTAATTTCATGCTATATTTTAAATGCACTTTGGAATCCATTCTCCTAACGTGTTTCAAGGATCACATGAGCCTATCCTTAACCTATTTTTACCTCGTGCCAAAATTCCAATTTTCTACATCACAATCATATTTTATCCATTGACCTAAGACTGTGTATCAAATTTGAGAAATATTCCATAGAACATAAGTGTGACGCACACAAATGTCTACATGATGCACTACCACTAATTTTTGTTTTTAAATTAAATGTTGGTTTCCTACCAAGATACCTAATATTGACTATTGTAACACTTATTCATCAGTAAAAATGACTTATTCTTTTCAATTTGACCTTTGACCTTCCTCATTACCCTCATCTAAAAGTAATTTTAAAATTTGTCTCAAATCTTGCTTTCCTCTCTCTTGGCTCTTGGCTACACTTGGTTGAAAAAAGACTCCATTATTGAAGCTTGCTCAAATGTTGATGTTTTTGTATTATTATTGATCTCTTAAAAATTCTCTCTCCTCCATCACTTGGCTGGTAATATCATAAATAAAGTATTAAAACTTGTTTCGATATTATCACAATTATATTTCTTTATCATTCATTTATATACTTATTGACAAGTCTATTAGTGACTATCACCTCTTCTTTTATCAATCACCTATGCTAAGTCATAACTCCCTATATAGACCATGGATTTATATACTCAAATTTATTGTATTATCATTGTTTTTAGTCCTAGATGCACATAGGCTAAAAGCACACACTTCTTTGTTTATTATTGTATCTTGGTTGGTCATGAAGGTTAAAAGACCAAAATAAGGGCTTCACCTAAAGGAAAGCTCCCAAATAGCCCCAACCATTTTCCTTGTCCTTGATTATAGGTATTTGGGAAAATATTCAGCCACATAGAGGCTTGCATGTATTTTACCCCTCTTATCTTTTTTATTTCTTTCTTAAAATATATAGATTTTGTTGTATTTCTTCATTTATATATCATTTTTTTATCTCTTTGATTGTTATGTTATTATCCTTGTTTTATATTGCATAGTTGGGTGCATAATTTTGTGCGAGAAAACACATTTTAATAGTAACATGTATTATAGTGTTTTTACAAATAACATTGTGTCATGTAGATCTCCACACATTACACTAGCATTTTGGATAGTGGCTTCTAGATTTTAGCTCCAACTTATTATTTTCCTATTATTTAAAATTCTCTATCTAGCTTTTTGAATGTGTTTCAACTTACAATACATTGTCTTATTATCATTCCACATTATATTTTAACTTAGCTACAAGTTTTATTTTCTAGGTTATAAAATGTATAGGATTTTTTTGGTAGTATTTTGATTTTTTAATATTTAAAACAACAATAAAATATTTTATTCATAAAATTAATTTTACCATAGAGTATTCTATGTAGAAAATTTAATTTAGAAAATAAAAAACATTATAATTAAACCCAAGTTTCCTACATTACATCTTGTTGTGGGTCATTCATATTTCCTTAGAATTGATTTTGGTGCTTCTAGGATGGTCATTGTCCATTTAGGCCTTGTTCTTTATCTCAAATATGTGTTTGGTAACAAGGTAAATTTGACTGGCAACATAGGTGATCCAAAAATCATATAAGAGATTCCTAACAAGTAATAAGGGTGATTAGACCGAACATGGGTGATTTGGGGATAGTGAACACTTCCAATCCTTTTGAAGAAAACTATTCTAAAGGAGAGTTGTTACCTAAGGTTTGCCCTAAATTCCTATCTTCTTGGTATGGTGTTATTTTTTTTCCTTGGTTAGTTATGATATTTTTTTTTTGTGCTTGTGTCCATGAGTGTGCTTTGTTAGTCTCTAATGAGACATAGGTGAGTTGTTGCATCTCCCTTATGACCAACCATTCACAACTTGTTTGAGAGGATATTTGGATGATGTGACTTTATTCTTGGAGTGTTTCTTGTAGGCGTGGGTGTGTAAGGATTGATCCTTGGTTGTGCATTATCCCCTTCTATCCTCATCTTCTAGTGGTGTCAATGGTGTGATTCAACACTCTCTCATTGCTTATGAGGAGGTCTACATTCTTTATTTCTCATAATGTTGATGTAACTCCATGATTCTTGTGTAAGTATTTTGGTAATGTTATTATTTGTTGGTGTACAATAACCTTTTTATCATGCACTCCATTGTGTCATAGTGTGCTTTGGTCACTATATTGTTCAATTTCAACATCATGTTCATGATGGGTTGTGACATGTATATGCCATAATTGTAATATGAAAAATATTGTTGGTCCATGCTTTTGTCTATTAATGTCTTGATGAAAAATTCAAGGGCATTACACAATTCCCTTACATTGATAATGAGTTTTTGATCCTCTTGCTTAGTTTCATTTCTTATAAATGAAACCCTTCTAATTGTATTGTACATTTGATAAACATAACTCGTACTTGATTATTGAAATAACCGTTAAACTTCTTGCCACATTTTTATTGTTGAATTGAGCAATTGGTTATCTAAATTAGTTATTTGCATATTGATCTTGGGTAAATTGTTTTGGAAATTTTGGTGTATGAGTGCATTTATGCATTTAGTGTGTGTTGTGTGTGCATCTACTACACCATTGGTTAGGAATACTCAGATAGATTCATACTTAGATTGATATTTATTTAATTCCTTGTTGCATTATTATATCATTTGCTTTTGGTGGTTGATGATAAAATTCCCTATGTGGTAGTGAATTTTTCATCCTCCTCATTGGATCTCCTTTAAATACAACCCCTTTTGCTCATATTTGTACACTTAATGAGTATAGTTAACACTTGATGAATGGAAATACCATTGAGTTTCTTGTCATATTTTCATTGTTGCCTTCATTGATTGATTTTCTAATTATTTATTTGCATTATTGGCCTTTAATTTTTTGCATGAAGTTGAACCTACAATGATAGCCTAAATTTGTTTCTCTCTATTAGTTAGAAATTGTAATATTCCCAATTAAAAATATCTCTAATAAAATCTATTTGACATTATGCATATAAATTAAAAGACATAAATTTGCACAACTATTTTCTATCATAGCATCACATGTCTAAATAATAAAATTATATTAATTTCCAAATGTCAAAAGTCAATATAAATAGTTTGACTTGGCATTCAATCGCCACATAGTCAATTCAATATTACATTAATGATACAAAGTACACCGATGGAATTCCATTATGATTCCTCTTCAAAAGCTCGCCTCCACTACGAGAACATGGTTTAGGTGCTTTTCTACCCAACCACGAAGCTATGCTTCCCTGGAATTCTTCAATCAATCAAAGAATACCCGACCCTGGATGAAATACTTAGCAAGAGATATAGTATGCAAGGTGGAATTTGGTGCATGCCTAACTACATGCATTTCTATCCATTTTTAGAACATGCAAGTTCCATGTTAGGTAAATATAGAGAGTAATAAAATAAAATCATTCCATTCCACATAATGGCTGCAAAACATGGCCAAGCTCATGCTGCATAAGCAACTTAAAATTATATTTTGGAAAAGAAAAATCTACACTCTCTGACACCTGTCCCAAAAGGTAACTTTCCATAACAAAAAAAAGGGGCATCCCTCCCTTCTAGACCATCCACTAGCATCATATAACAATGTGCTATAGTCTATCTAGTACTTTTGTATCATTGCATCACAATCTATTTCATCATACACCATGTAAATAATCAAATTAATTCTAGAATATCCAATAAAACTTACATCAGTAAACTACCATTTACATGGATTCACATTTACACATCAATAATATACTATTTATTTCATTTCTTCCTTCACAAATGAAATTAAGCAAAGATAAATCAAATGAGTAAATAAATTGAAATAAGAAGGTATATTGCATGTATGTATACGTGCATAAATGAAGAATTTATAAGAAGGCATATCGCATGTATGTGTACATGCATAAATGAAGAATTTATGTGTACACATATATGCCTACTAATCACTGTTTGAATATGCACATACATTCTTAAGATGCACAATTTTGATCTTACAATAACCATAAAATTCAAATAATAATATAATGAACATCAATAACAATAGTTTCTAGACTTTGGCATGAATTTGAATTCCAACTAGAATGTAGCAAGGTCGTTTACTTAAAACATAAAGAAGTCGATTCCAAAAATAGTCTAAGTTAATTAGGATCTATTCATTTCATTCCTCAGTCTGACTTGCTTGGAGAAAACATAATGTTATTCTATATTCATTATGTTCTGAATAGACATTTAGTTTTAATGCAATCATGTCAGTTAGTAATCGGTCAAGAGTATAATAAGTTGGCTTAAATCTGATAACATCTCTTTTGGCTTACTGAGAAAAGTCTCATTTCCATTTATGTTCAGAGATTATCAATAGTAACCATAGGTCATTATGTTTTTAATCATCACTTAATTTATTTATTTAAATCAGAACGTCATGGTAATTATCATTCTATTCTACTCATCTTTCGAATCACACTTAAATATATATAACAGAAAGGGTCGATAAGCATGTTATCGTTAAATGATATTAAACATTCTATTGATCAATATTAACTACCTTTAATATACTTATTATCTCACTGTTTGTTGGTACTACCGTGCACCATTTATTTAGAGAGCAAACTGAGTATAATTATTATTTGACTCTACTAAGATTCGAAACATTTGAACGACAATGTGTATATATATGCATCGTATGAAAGAAAAGAGGATCATTTAATTGCTACAAAGGGATTCTTACAACCCTCGGCCTACTAAGGCCTAACACTGGCAGCGGCATAAAGATATAACAACATGCATTTTTATCATTTATGAGACATTATTAAAATGATCGACAGGTAGTATAACCTGGAACGGTAGTACCGTTACAACATCTTTATCAGAATGATGCAAGATTGTTCAATAGTAAGGGAATAACAGAACGATGTGAAATTGTTCGTCGATATACATATGGCAGAACTCAGTCATTACATGCATTACACTGAACGGTGAAATCGTTCCACATTGTGCTACGAAATAGAACGATGAATATCGTTCGACAACATGCACTAATGTTGGATGATAAAATCATCCATTAATTGTATTTTATATAGAACAATAGGGATCGTTTTGAGCCAACTTTCATGCCCAAATGATCCTTATTGTTCTGCCCAAAACAAACAAGGTTGGGGTTTAGTTGCCTCTAACGAAAGTTGTCATTTGACTGGATATTATGAGAGAACAACACCATACATGGTGTTCACATAAACAAAGAACCATAATGGTGTTCTCATAAAAGGAGAACCATAATGGTGTTCTCATAAATAGAGAACCATAAACGATGTTCACATAAACATAGAATAAGTATAACACGTGGGTTAGAGCCCGATTACAGGAATTCGAGCCAACCATGCACATGCATGGTAATACAATGACAACACAAAGAAGGTAAAATAGTGGTTTCATCCACAAAACATGGCTAATAGGGGAGGGTTAACACAAAGTAAGTTTGAAAGCCAGAGCCACGAATACACGAAACAATATACAAACATAAGGTAAAACTAGGCATTCAATGCTTTATTCACTCAAAGTGATGCACATGAAGGTAAAGTCATTTGTTATAGTGAAGGAAAAATTTGAGAAAAACTCAAAATTACCTCTTTGTCTACAAGATTCGGTGCTTTTTCCTGTTTTGAAAATGGAAACAGGTTCCCCTCCTTTGTGCCTTTCTTCGCTGTTTGCTCCTCAATCTTCTCCACACCCCTTTTGCTAAATTGTCTCCTCTTTCAAATTCGCCCACTCCTCTGACCATTGATATTTTTGCATTCTAAAAATGGTGATTGTCTTAATTCTCCACATCTTCCTTCAGCCTAGCCGCCCACTCCATGCTTTTTGAGCATAATTCCATTTTCCAATATGAGGAGGGTCAGTTTTGTTTCATTTATTAAGGGAGTTATAAGTGTTATTTTTTTATCATTTTTTTCCATATAATTACATAAAGATTTTTTTCAAATAAAAGAAAACACTTTATTATTGCAATATATTATTATATATATATATACACACTTATACATATATATAATCACAAACAAACATATATATTTATATATTCTTTAGTTCTTTTCTTTTTACCTCTTACTAAAGATCTCATTTTCAAATTCTCTTAAAAGAACATATAATTAAATCGTTCTACTCATGATAAAATAATATGTAAAAACAAATGCATTTCTAACACCACTATTTCCTTTTTCTTTAAAAAGAAATTAGCTTCAAATAGACAAGATAAGGAAAATGAGTCAACAAATTTGTTTTTCATCAGCCCACCTATTTAATCATTTATGATTTCATACAAGCAAAATGATATCTACCAATTGCAAGTTAAATGTAGATGTTATGGTCTACAGTGGTGTGTGCATTCAAGATTCCAATCTTGATTATCGTTCATCATCCGACAAAATACTCCTACATCAACCATGTTGTCATTCTTCAACCCGTTCCTGCATCCACACACTATTGCACCTGCAATTTTCATTAGTAACATTTAACTGATGCTTAATGTGAAATAATTCACTAAATCATAAAGTTGCAAAGATAATCGTTTTTTTTCAAATATAATTGAATTTATCAAATTTCATCATAAACAAAAACTGATAAATTTCATTTTCCAAATACTTCAATTAACTTAACATTATTAAATGAAAGTAAAAATTGAGATGTGACAAACTTTTTCACTTGTGTGCACTTGAATTGAATGGCACTTAAAAACACCAATGGGGCATGCTACCAATTCAAAAATGTTTAAACAATATCAAAGACATACCAAATAGAATGTAAATGCCTATCTTATTGTTCCTATATATGTTGATGATGCAATACTCTCTATGATCTATTGGTCTACCAATTAATGACTGACTAATTGACTTTGGGCTTTATTCTTTTATACTATAGGAGTTGAAAATTAGCTCACACCCCAAAATCACCTGCAAAACAAAAGATAACCTTCCACAGGAGAGTCTGAAAAGTTAAAAGCTTGCTTGATATGATATGATACAAAGAGTACAATGGCCTTGTCTATAAAGGCAACATGGGAGATAGGATTAGACAATATTATGACATGTGTCATAATTCTATAACATGAATCAACTAACTCGACTAATATTAAATGGCCTAGGACTCAATATGCTAAAAAGATAAGATGAGATCTAAGTGACAACTAAGACTTCTAGAAAGATTCCTAGGACCTAAGTAGACTTACTATGTGAATAAGACCTACTAGTGGACTCGATAGGTAAAATCCCTATTTACACCAACATATACAACATCTTATGAATATTTCACATATGAGTCAAGTAATGACTATTTGGAATGAAGTCAGTTTGGGCTTACAACAATTTAGTTTTATAAAATAGGGGTCAAGGCTGCTCTACAACCTTAACCTACAACTAATAACAATAGGATGAAAGGTCAAGTCTAAACAATTAGAGATTTGAGACTTAGGTTTAGATCTAATTTGAGTTGAATGTCAACTCTTGCACACAAATACACTATTTGAACATTAAAATTTTATATTAGAAATAAATAATCAAATAAGTCCAAATCAAGTGAAGAAAAGTATTAAGGATGCACTTTTTACATTTACAAAATTAAATACATGAATCACTAAAAATTTCTCACAAATTCTAAATATAATTTAAAAATTAATAAATATACCTAATTTTTTTAAAAAACTACACTTATGCAATTTAAGCTACATTATAACATATTATTAAATAATTTAAATTATTAGATATACCCAAAATTTTAAAGGCTACATTTTTAAAAATTTGATTGAAACATTATAACATACTATTTTATTTTTCAGGATAAGTAAACATTAATAATTTCAACTAATAAAAATAACTTGCTAGAGTAATAACAACCTAAAGCGGGTAGGAACCCATTTACAAATAAGACCAAAATCACGATTTTCTCCAACAAAAGGATGAAGATCCAAAATAAGTTATACTTTAAAGGAAATGCTCTTGAGGAGGTAAATGAATACAAGTATTTTGGGATTGACTTCAACAAGAAGTTTAGTTGGAGGACTCATAGAAAGAAAAGAACTTCAGGGGGGGTTGGAAAGTTTTATTTTCCCTCCAAAATAGATGTAGAGACAACGTTATGGGATTGAAAAACTATTCAGACTCTTTTTGGGCTTTTAGTTATTTCGATGGTGTTTTATGGTTGTGAGCTTTGACCAAGCACCGTGTCTGAGGCAAAGTGGAAACAAATAGAGAGAATTCAAAAGCACATGATAACCAACAAGTTTAGAATAACAGTGTCAACTCTTTATGAGATTTTACTAGCTGAAATAGGGGTTGTTCCTATGGAAGCCATTGCTATGGTTTGTCTCATAGGGTATCTCAAAAGAATCGATTAGATGGAAGTAAGCAGATGACTTAGGGTTGTCTTCAATGAGGGCCTAAGTGAGATAAATATGTCTTGGATGAAGCAAAACAACAAATAGATGAACACCTGAAATATTTATTTGAATGCTTGTCCTAGTGACAAAAAAGATATCAAAACATTATATTTCACAAGGCTATGCAGGGAAGAACTCTAGGGATAAAGAAGAAGTATTACCTTGAGGAATTTAACCCTGCACGTGATCATTAACAAAAAAACATACATAGGGACAAATATCCCTTGAAGAGCAAAAATTCTAATTGCTCAATTAAAAACTAACTCGCATCAATTGCGATATGAAACCAAAAAGTGGAAAATGTGAAAAGAAGCTTGGGAAAAGAGAGTTTGTGTTTTTGCTCTTTTGGGGTAGTGGAATAAGAAAAATACTTTGTTTTTTATTGTGATGCCTACACCAACACCATGTATGCTAGTATTTTGGTTGATGCTATTCTACCTAGCTTATTTATTGAGGGGAGAGTTGAGAGAGTTGGGGAACTCATTATTGCTTTAAACAAAAGAAGAAATAGAATGCAAAAGACTTGATTGACATGGCCTATTGCCCCATACACTACTTTTGACCTTGTGAACATGAAAAGTTATTATATCCTATTCTATTCTTTAGGTGGACAATACTTAAAGAAGAGTGGGCAGATAGAAGATTATGTTTTTGTACTCTAGAACTAGTGGGGACAGAATGGCCTTACATCATGGAATGTCCTTGGGCCAATTACATAGAGATTTTAAATGTGGACTCTTTGAGTAACTTGTTTGAAGAAGAAAGAATAACTAAAATTGCAGATGATCAAGATACACAACTGAAGATCCAGATTACAACAGAAAAGGGAGATCAAGCACATGTCGTGTTGAGTTTGTTTTGAACTGTTTTGCTTATCTATGTTGTTGGCTATATGTGGATCCCATAATCTGTTTGATCTCATGGATGTTATTAAAAACATACATTTATTCATTCACTGCCATTTTATTTGTTAATATTAGAGATGTGAATGCAATCCAGACTTATACGAAGTTGGTTGATTGGAGTGACTGAAAGAAATAAGAAGAGTAGAGAGATGCAAAAAAGCATAAGCTCAGCGGTACTCTATCACTATCCTTGTCCTGATGGAGCATTTGCAGCCTTGGCCGCACATCTTTATTTTTCTGCACGGCAAAAGCCTGTCGTATTTTATCCGAACACGGTTTATAATCCAATCAGGTTCGTCATCACACTCACCACTCCTCTGCTTCTCATGTTTTTTTTGCTCCTTTTTTAAACAACGCAACGACAAAAGAGCAAGAGAACATTTGCTTTTGCTTGTAAGGTATAAATAAAACAGGGTTCGTCACATATTCACGACCCCAACTGGAAAAAAGCAACAGAGACTATACATAGGCACCTGCATAGCAGAATTAATGAAAATTCATATCATCTATTCTATCCTCTGAAGTCTGAAAAGTAGAGCAAGCGTACATAGAATTTGAAAATATCTGATAGTATATCAGGACCTAATATTTACTATTCATGACAAGGAGACTTCAATGCAGAACTTCCATAGAAACAGTTCCATCAAAATCCAGCTACAATCCTGTAAAACGAGGTAGACAGACTAGGCTATATATTCATGAACGCATCAAACTGAGACTTACTTAAAAGCTACAAACTGAAATAGAGACATACTGGAACATTAGGCAAATAAGAGAAATTTATTTAGCTGAGGACCAAACTTTTGGCGAACACTAATGTTGAATGACCCATTGCCAGGGCTATAGGGTTACTTTAAGGTAACGTCTCGAGCATTCGCAATAATTTTTCTGATTGTGCTCAATGAATTGGACTCAAGTGGCTAGAAAGTTCAGCTGGTCCTTAGCCTCTTTCATACTCTTAGAGGAATAAATTTGGAAGGAACACATTGATAATTTTGTTGAGTCAATGGATGAATGTGAATTCAAGAAGTCATGGTCCATTTCGGAAAAGTTGTCAAAACAATGAAATTGACTGGCTGAAAAATGACAAAGTCTGGAAAAGGGGGCATAACACAAAAGTGTGTACTTTTGGGTATCTTGCCGTGGTTAAATGACCTCAGGCACTGGCCAATTGTGTATTTGCCAAAATCAGTGAAAAATGAATAGGGCATGGAAAAATGGCACATGGTCCCAAAGCGGATGCTTTTCCAGTTATAACCAAAAGCTAAGTAGCAGAACCGTGTCTTCCCATGGCACACACCATTTGAGTATTCTCCAAAATCAAAGAAAAATGACTAGGGCATGGAAAAGTGGCAGATCGTCCTAGAATGCACTCTTCTCTGGTTATAACCAAAAGCTAAGTAGCAGAGCACACTTTTTATGTTGTGAACAAAGTCGTCTAGAGCATGTTTCTCTCATGTTTGGACCAAATGAGGTTGGCTAAGTGGTCAGACGAGAGTGCTTCTTCTTGTTTTATCATGGCAAGGCTCTCCCAAGTGTGCACCTAGCAATGCATCGCCTTGCAAACGAAAAAAAGAAAAAAAGAAGATATTAAAATTCAAATAACACCCTTGAAAAGTGTGCACAGCTCTAAAGCGAGTTTTAAAGGAGCAAAGGGACAGATTTTTGGTCATTTTCAGCAGTGGCATCTGAGTTTGAAGTGCTGGTGTGAAGGCAAGAGAATTTTTTAGATTTTCCAGGGGTTTGCAGGGCATGCAAGCAGAAAAATTCAGCATTTTCATCATATTTCCCCATTTTCAAGGAGGGTGTTGAGGGCACTGGTTTGGTGCAAGAATTGGTGAAGTTGCCTTCTATTAAAAAAAATCCCTAGGGTTTGAAGAGCAGAAATTTTCAAACTTTGTGGATGCTTTATGAAGGTTAAAATCTTATTAGGGCCTGTTCAAGACAGCAAATTCAGTTTCTTGTTTGAATGAGGAAGTTAGGGTTTTGTTTGAGAATGGAATTCTAAGAACATGTTGTTGAGCAGAAATCAATGTTGATAAATGAATACTGCTTTGTCAAGGATACCATGCTTGGTCATGTAAATATTCTTGATTTGTACCTAGGCGAGAGGATAACACAAGGGAGTGAATGTGCAAAGAGATTGAAAAACAGTGTACTAGTGCAAGCAACTTCTTTTCCAGTTGCCATTCATTCCCAAGAGTTGGTTATTTTGAAGACTGAGAGATTTGTAGGTTTGATCCCAATTTCTTTGAAGTTGCATTTGGTTTTCAGCCATATGATTTAGAAAAATGTGAAAAGGAATGGAATGATAATTTGGAAAAATGTCAGGAGTTGGGAAAGAAGTCATCACTTGAGCAAAAAGACCAAAAAGATTTCTGAAGGCACTACTGCAAAATGACTTCAAGGAGTTGACTATCATGATTACTTTAGTGAACAGAGTAACAAGGCAATTAGAAGCACGGACATTAAAAAATTGGATGTTCTATAGTATTAGTATCATCTGTGAAGGTAAGACATTCCTTGATTGGAGGCAGTTGATTAGTGATAATATTCACTGACAGTTTTGTAATTTCTTTCATACATGTAGCTTTCATATGGTTTCTTACTTGGCTTATTTATTGCTGCAATCAAAAGAGTTTTATGGATTGAACAGAGTAAATGAAGAGTGACTTTTCTAAAACAATACTCATAGCTGGAATAGCAAGAGGGGAAGAAATACTAAGAGGTTCAATGATGCTTTCCTAATGATCACAGTACAAAGTTTGAGAAATCAAAGTCATGCCAAGATCATGGATCATGCTAGGGCAATTACCTTAAAGTGGGTTGGTTGTTTTGTCCAATTTTCCATGTTCACATATATTTGAGTGTATCTTAGTGACCAAATAGTGCTACACCCTTTAGTATACATAGGGTTATGAGTAGTTAGCTTGTAGCTACCTTAACTCTTAATTAAGTCATAGTATCATTATTATATTGTTATTTAGTTATTTAGGTCGGCCTAATGCTTCTATGGGGTTATCTAGGTCGGCCTGGGTGATATCCTAGGCCTAAGTAGGGTGTATATAGGAGGTATTGAGTCTTGTTTGATCATCAGATTGTGAATTGTGTTCTCATTGGAGATATTTGGAGGTTTAACCCCTCGAAGTGGCTTGTTATTCTCAGCTATTATCAATTATTTTCAGCATATTTCATATTATATATTCTATTGTGCAAGTTATTTCATTACAAATAGTTCTTATGGAGTATTGTTGTCAGTTGGCAAATGTTCATTTCATCTTGAGGGATCACCATAAGATTGGTGTCAAGTTTCCTATACAACTTGGTGCATATAAGTGTTCTTTGACATTAGATGCTAAAAATTTGGATGCTGAGATTTCTAAATTTAACTTTAGGTTTTATAATGGTAGGGTCTATGACACTAGAGGCTATATGTTTAAGAGGCTTGGTTCTCATTTTGTCCACATGGGTGACATTAAAGGCTATTTGTCAAATCACATAGATGACTATAAAGTCAGGAGGAGGGAGCATAGCCAAATGGAATTACATTAGTTAGCCTCCTATTCAACACAAAATGTACCAAAGGACTTTGATAGATTTTCAGAGGAAGAGGTCATTTCAATGTGTTTCATAGCTGCCCAAATTGATCAACAGCATCTGCCTCCTATTAATTGGGCTGTCAAGGAAAACACTTCTGCTGAAATGATGAATGAGATGGTCATGGACAGAACTAAGAGCTATTAGGAAAGAAAATTGGCTTAGAGAACTGCTGGGACATGTTGTGACCTTTTCACACATCGCCCCATTCAAAATGGGGACCCTCTAATTTTTGCTCCATTTTGGTCTTTTGGCTTTGGTTTTGTCTCTCTCTCTCTCTTTCGGTCTTTTTTTGTTGTCTACCTTTCTGGGGTTGTGCAAGTGAGCGTAACCATTGAATACCAAGTACGACATCCGTGTCACCAATAGTAACTACATAGAAGTCATCTTTGACTTCATAGTTGCCTAACTGCATAGACATGCTAGGAACTCTTTGGTTGCAAGAAATATGAACCATCAGCCACCATGACTTTGAAACCTTCAAATTCTTCTGTTTTGAGACCTCTCTTTGCAACCACACCTTCGTCAATGAAGTTATGTGTTGCCCCAGTATCAATTAAGGCAACAATACGGTGACCTCCAATCCCACCACAAACCTTGAAAGATTCGTTCTTTTGGAAACTAGAGAGTTGAGCAATAGGGTCCCCAACTCCTTGCTCATGATCGGACTCTTCTAGGGCTCTCTCTTCCTCACTGTCTCCAAAATAAGACTGCTGATCAGACATATCAGATTCTGATCCATAATCAGAATAGGCCCCCATTTGGTTAGAACGCCTTCTTCCATGGCATCTATGACCCTTAATCCAAGGCTCCAAACATGTATAACACTTGCCCTCTTTTCTAAGCTGTTCACGCTGCTCATCAGTCAACTTGGGTGGAAACTTCTTGTGCTAATTTGAAAAATGCTTCTTATCCCTCTTGTGGCCAAAGGGCTTTGGCGAAAATTTTGGCCTAGGGGCTGATAACTCCATACTTCGAGACTTTTTGATTGCTTCTTCGAGACTTGGTGGATCAAAAGCCTTAACCCACCCTTTCAAAGGTTCAACCAATCCTTCAGAGAACAATACTACCAACCTTCTTTCAATGATGTTGGGCACCATCACGGAAAACCTTTGAAAATCAGCTATGTAAGCATCCAAGCAGCCATGCTGCTTTAATTGTGCAAGCTCGTGAAACTTCACTTCAGGATCCTTAGTGTTGAACCTATCAATTAGCTTATTGGTGAATTCATCGTAGGTTTGAATGAGGTTGTGGCCAAGCGTGACCAAACTATGGTACCACCACTCATGGGCAGCTCCTTCCAAATGCAACGTTGCAAACTTTATGGCATCTTCCTCTGGCATGGGCCTTAGCGATAGGTAGTTGTCCAGCTTTTGAACCCACGACCTTGCTGAACACTTATCACTTCCATCGAAGTGAGCCAATGACACCTTCCCAAGGGCTTGTTGATAGTCAGTCCTGTGAGCCATAGGAGCTCGGTTATCAATTCTTCCTCCGTTTCTTCTGTTTCTTTGGTTCAAGAATTGATCAAAGGACTGTTGGTCTCTAAGATCAGGGGGTAAGGTGGCATACACCAAGTAGGCCTGCCTGGCATCATCTGCAAAAGGAATGGCAGCTTCAACTTGTGGTTCCTCCCTCTGAGTGAATGTAGGAAAGAGTGGCCTAGAGGCTGATCCTCTAGAGGTGGCCTCATGTTGGCCAATAGTCCTATCTCTCCCATTGCCATTGTTTCCATTGACACCACTATTTTCACCTGTGGCATTGTTTTGACTAGGGCTATGATTCTGAGCAGCCTGCTGATCCATTCTTGCAAGCAACCGAGATATCGTATCAATCATCCCATCAAACTTCTCCATCCTATCCTCTCTCTCATCCATGGCCTGCTTGTGACTATCTGACATGTTCTCAACTATACCAATATCTACTGCTTTCCCTGTTTCTCTCAAAGCCTCTGAAAAAGTATCTGCTTCTGGCACTGGCGGAAACTGTGACTGCTGCTTTCTGGCCTGACTGCTGGTGTAATATCTGCAATCACTATCACTTATCTGACAACTGAATCACTGTAGGGCACAGGTTGGCAGGATCATGGCTCTGATACCACTGTAATGAACCGGACCAATTTTTTTTTTTTTTTTGAATACAATAAGCAATGCAACACGCACTCGTTAAGGTTAGCTCTAAAACCAAAACGATGCGGAAAGCAACTCTAACCAAGGATGTACACCAGGATCCCAATATTGGGCAAGGTGTGAGCATATGGTCAGAGGATCAGATGCAATGTAGAACTGGAAAGGAACTCTAACCAAGAATGCGTCTAGGATAGACGAGCATATGGTCAGAGGATCTTATGCAAGTCGAGCTGAAAGTAACTCTAACCAAGATGGCGCTGAGAGATGGCGAGCATATGGTCAGAGGGTTCCTAAGGCTACTAACTGAAAGTAAATAGGCGGCAAGCCAACCTCTTCCACTTATTCAGCGGGAATTACAAGTAAGTAAAAGAGAAGAAGTGAGAATTGCTGACAGTATTACTGTTCAGCTTACAATGAATTAGAGTGCCTGCCAATAACACAAGATTAGAAGCTTATCAATGCTGCAATAATGTTTAGCTACTCTCCAATGCCCACAAGACCTTTTAGAATCAATTTCTCACTCAACTAATGAATTTCCCCAATCTGATATAACTGATTTTTGACTGAAAATGGACCAACAACTCAGCAACTTACTATTATGCTCACAACTCACTCAAAACTCACCCAAATCACATGAAACAAAATGCATTCAACTCCTAGGATGATGGCACCCAAGAAGGAACAGTAAAACCAACCCAAAAGACTCACATTTATTTTGCACAAAATTCAAGACATCTCTAGAAAGGTATGACCCTCAAGGAGGGGCGATTTTGCTCCATAAAATCCAATACATGAAAATAAAATCTGAAACTTGGCACTCAAGGTCGCCCCTAGCAAGGAATCAGATTGGTAAAACACCCAGAACAAAAATATTTTTATTTTTGAATCTATGAATGAAACTTACAATCAGCTATGATAATCAACAACTCCAAAATATGACTAGAATGCAAGGAAACTGAACTAAGATGCTAGGAAACTCAAGTACAATGCTAAAACAACTCAACTACAATCTACCTCTCAACTAGTTGCTATCTTTCAAGCAAGAAGCTGAGCCAAGCTAGGAGGTGTGCTTTCCTCGAAGCAACTCTGTCACCATTTTGGCAGCATAACTTTACTGAAAATATGAGATGAAGAACTGAAGAGAGAAGGCCTCCTTTTATAGACTTAGCAAGCATCTCCAGAAGCTTCTAGAAAGTGCGCCCTTTTTTGACTTTGAATTGACTTCATTTTCCCTCCAAGAATGGCGTCCCTCTTCCCAAGGCAATATTTGATCTTTTAAGAAAATATTAAGCTCCTTGAAGTTGGCATCCCCCTTAAGCATCACATAATTTTGGCCTTGGAAATATTAATAAACTTCTGATGAGGTATTCACCCTTGAAGTCCCCCTTTTAAAACAACTTAAAGTGATGAAGCTAGGCCAAGGGGTCAACATTAAAATATAACATTATTAAAATCAACTTAACTTATCTCTCCAGAAAAAGCATCCAAAGGCCAAAAATCAAATTACCAACTGAACTGGTTGAAGAAGAGAGCCAATTGCACTGAAATCCACAAGACCACTGCCAGAAATAGAATTTATTAAAAATAGTAAATTCATGAAGGTGCTTAGATCACAAAGCAAGCTATACCACTGCAAAGCTCTCTGAAAACCCAGAAAGAATCCGCAATCCAATCTCCAAACTTCAAGCAATAACCTCCTCAAAACAGGAAACCCTAATTTTCACCCTCCAAGTAGCCTACGGGTCTCCGAAATAGGCCAACGGTCAACTGAATCGATCACAATTGAGAAGGGGACATTACAATATGATTGAAGGATGTAGAGGATTTGCAATATGATCAACTCGCCAAAGAAAGAGTATTTTCAAGGCTTGGTGAGAAAGAAGTAAAATTTTCATTGATAGAGTTCAACGTGCTTAGCAGAAGGGGAGAACACCAACCTTAGATTCACCAGAATTGAAACAACTTTTAGAATAGCTATTTTTTAAGTGTTATGTTTAGAGCAATAGATCTATTTTTGGGTCAGATTTTAAAGAGTTTATTTTTAGTTATTTGTAGTCAAATTTTATCCAAACTTTGGTTATATTAGTTTTTTCTTTGAAGTATTTTATTTCAGCTTTTTTAGCTACTTTTTTAATTTTTGGGATTATTTATTTCTATCCTAAATCCTAAAAATATCATTCTGTAAACTTATAAATAAGTGCTTTGCACACAAGATTTCCTTAATAATAGTTCATGGTGTGCTTATGCTGCAAAAATTGTTGTTCAAGTGGTCAATTTGAGATTCATGTGCTTGTGATCATTGTATTTAGATTTCATTGATTGAATTGGAAGTGAGGAATAGTGTAAGAATTTGTATTGGCGTTATTGTTCATCTAAGTTATAGCTTTGTATGCATCTCTAGTTATCCAATTTCTGAAATCTAGAGTTATTTGTGTGCTAGAGAAGTTTATTCCTTAAAACTTTCTTATTTACTGACTTGCTTGTTTGTGCTTTTAGCTAGTAGGATAAGTGTCTGTTGTGTTTATATTAGTTGTTAATTCATGTAATTTATAGCCATAAAATATAAAAGCTTGTCTGTAAGAGAAGATCTGACTTTAGTTTTGTGCTCATACCTGAGGCTAAGAATATTGGGCGAATTTTGCTTGGTTTTGTGATGTCCCCATTTTTAGGCCCTCTTAAGGAATAATCATTATTTTAATTATTTAATGTTACTAGGAAAAAAGTGCAAAGTCAAAAGGGTAATAATTATATTAAAAGGTTAAAAAGTGTGTAAATGTTAATCAAATCTTATCAGATTGTATCCTAAAAGAACCTATGGAAATTCTAAGTTTGAAATTCTGTTCTAGAATTCTAAGTCAGATTTATTTCTTTTGTATCAAATGTGCTGATTGCAGAACATTTATAGATTTCGATGTCATGCAAATAAGGGAATGAAGTCCCATTTATATGTGGGAGACATGCCTCAAGGAGAGACGCGTCTCATGAGAGGACGTGTCCCTTGAGCGCGCGGGCTCCCTTAACAACCAAAACCATTCGGTGTTATCCATAGACTAAGATGTGTGTATTTAACAAACAACAATCATCTAATATGAATTCCGATTTATCCATTTGCAAATTTTGATCATCATCATCTGAAATTCGAATAACTTATTTGATGGTTTTATATTTTAAGAACAGTTTGGTTAAATATAAATGATGATGATGCATGAATGCAATCATCATTTATATCTGACCGAAGCTATCTTAAATCAACACTCCCTCTTAGCTAGGGAAGATATTCCAAATCAAATAAGTGGAGATATCACCTTCACACGTGATATGAAGATATGATATGTTTCCTCAAGATTGTCAAGTCACATGACATTCTTCATAATCACATCTTCATTATGGTATGTGCACTGACATCAAGTCACATGATGTCTACCATAATAATTCATGGCATATCCACGGATATATATAGTTATCCACCATGATTATCTCTTAAGGATCACAATGATCTTCAAATGACATCAAGTCCCATGATATCCATCAAAGTGTCCAAGAGATACTATCATGACATGTCCACAGATATCAAGTCACATGATATCTATCATGATAGCTCAACTCATCATTGTAGAGTTGTCACTTTACAATGTCACATACAAGTGTTCATTATTAGAAAGATCGTCACCTTTCAATAATGTACACAGGGGGAGCGGGCCCATAAGGTCATGGAGTCACACACATGACAAAAGAGTTTACACATTAAACATCTTTAAATATATTAGTACAACTTCTAAACAATTTTGAATTTCAAACATAATATCAAATTACATTTCAATCATACCAAGCTTCTTCCTGAAGTGTTCAACCTTGATTCGGGAGAGAGGTTTGGTGAGAATGTCTGCTGTTTGATCATTTGTACTAATATACTCCAACTGGATCACATTCCTTTCTACCATGTCTCATACATAATGGTAGGGGATCTCAATGTGCTTAGATCTATCATGGAATACTGGATTTACAGAGAGTTTGATGCAACTTTGATTATCACAATGAATGATAGTAGGATTCAAGGGCTCACCAAAGAGTCCCACAAGCAATTTCCGGAGCCATACTAATTCTCTTGCCCCCATAGAGGCTGCAATGTATTCAACTTCTGTCGAGCTTTGAGCTATTGAAGACTGTTTTCTGCAGATCCAAGAGATCATAGCCGATCCCAAACTGAAGCAACATCCTGATGTGCTTTTCCGATCGGTTACACTTCCAGCCCAATCTGAATCAGAGTATCCATGTAGATCTAGTTGATTATTTTTGTAAAGAAGACCATATCCAATAGTACCTTGAAGATATCTCAATATATGTTTCACAACCATAAGGTGAATTTCCTTTGGCTCACACATGAATTGGCTTGGAGCATTCACTGCATAGCAAATATCAGGTCTGGTGTTAACCAGGTACATCAATGATCTAATCATTTGTCTATATAGAGTGGTATCTGCACACTTAGATTTTGCTGCTGCTTCTTTTAGTTTGTGAAGGTTGGTTTCCATTGGTGTAGACATGGGTCTACAATCCAACATTCCAAATCTCATCAGAATATCAATAGTATACTTCCCTTGGTTTAGTATGATGCCATCTGATTTCTGCCATACTTCTAAACCTAGGAAGTAGTGTAAGATGCCCAAGTCTTTCATGTCAAACTCTGAAGTTAGATCCTTCTTTCCTTGAGCAATGAGGTGATCTTCTCCTGTTATCAGCAGGTCAACATATAAAATAATTATTAGCATATTGCCTTTGATTACCTTAAAGTAAAGATTTGGGTCTGCATCATTCTTGGAGAATCCTAGTCCCAAGAGGTAGCTGCCAATTCTTTCATACCAGGCCCTGGGTGCATGTTTAAGTCCATAGAGTGCTTTCTTTAGTTTGCATACATGTGAGTCAGGTTTGTGTATCACAAAACCTTCAGGCTGTTCTAGATAGACTTCCTCTTCAATGGTTCCATTTAGGAAGGCAGTTTTCACATCCATTTGATGGATCTTCCAGCCTTTAGCTGCTGCAATGGCTATCACTGCTCTCACCGATGTGTAACGGGCAACAGGTGCAAATGTTTCTTCATAATCAATGCATTCCTTCTGTGTAAAACCTCTTGCCACCAAACGTGCTTTATGTTTTTCTATACTGCCATCAGCAGCATGTTTGATTTTGAAGAGCCATTTAGAAGAGACAACAAATTTCTCTTTTGGTCTAGGCACTATATCCCATACATCATTCTTTAGAATGGACTGATACTCTTCTGTCATAGCGTCCTTCCATACTTGATGTCTGAAGGCTTCTGAAACACTGGTGGGTTCTGAATTTATGATGTCATTCATTAGAGCAACATAGCTTGAGAACCGTTTGGGTCTTTTACTCTCCCTAAATGTTCCTTTGGGTGCTGCATGATTCTCAGCTTCTTTGATCATCTTTCTAGCCCAAAGTGGCCTCTTCTTACTGTTGTCATTTGCATTCTCATCTGAAGTAGATTGAAGTTCATTTCGCATTTCCTCAGGATACTCCCTCTGAATCTCAGGAGTAGGTTCCACTTCTAATACCCTAGGGGAATAATTTTCTATCTCACTAGAACTTCTTGCCCTTTTGAATGCAATGTCTTCTTCAAAGATGACATCTCTGCTCAATTCAATTTGTTTCTGCCCGGGTATGAATATCCTGTAGGCCTTGGAGGTTTCACTATATCCCATAAATACCCCTTTTTTTCCGGAAGGTTCTAGTTTGAATCTCTTCTCCTTGGGCACATGAATATAGACTGGGCAACCAAAAATCCTAAAGTGACTAATATCAGGTTTTAGGCTAGTAAATGCTTCTTCAGGAGTTTTGTTATCTAGGTGAGAATGAGGACATCTATTTTGGATGTAGACAGCAGTTCTAGAGGTTTCTGCCCAGAATGAGGTTTCAATGTTCTGGTCAAGCAACATTGCTTTTGCAGCTTCTACAATGGTTCTATTTTTCCTTTCAGCAACCCCATTTTGTTGAGGGTTGTTGGCTACTGTAAACTCCCTCTTAATCCCAACATTCATACAGAATTTCTTAAAGATTTCAGAGGTGTATTCTTTCCCATTGTCTGTCCTTAAGATTTTTATTTTCTTCCCAGAGAAGTTTTTAGAAAGAGCTTTGAACTCGAACCTTTTAAGGATTTCTATTGACTCTTTACACTTAAGAAAGTAAATCCATGTCTTCCTAGAGAAGTCATCTATAAATATGACATAGTATAGGAAGCCTGCCTTGGAGGGTAGAGACATGGGTCCACATAAATCAGAGTGAACCAATTCTAATACATTTTGGGTTTGCTCAAGCTATTGTGAAAGGATCCCTTTGTATTCTTTCCTAGAGCACAACCTTTACAAGTTCCTTCATGAGTTGGTTTTAACTTAGGTAATCCTGTTACAAGTTTTTCTACGGAAGGTAGGGCACGGAAATGAAGGTGTCCTAATCTTCTATGCCAAATTTCATTTGAATCAAAAGTATCAAGGGTAAGGGCTTGCTTGAATTCAGTGCATAGTTTATAAAGATTATCTTGTCTTACACCTATGGTTAGAGCTTTCTTTATAGTTGAGTTCTTAGGCCATGCCAGAACTTTCCCATCCATAAAGGTAACCCTATATCCATTGTCTTCAAGAGCAGAGATGGATATTAGATTCCTCTTTATTCTAGGTATGAATAAAACTCCAGTGAGTTGAAGGGAGAGACCAGATTTCAATGTGATGGAGCAAGTTCCAACCCCTTTTACTGGATGTGCAAAATCATCCCCAATTGTTACTTCTTCATCAGTCTCTTCAGTCATAGTGTCTAAGTGTTCTCTAAACCCTGTGATGTGCCTCGAAGAACCACTATCAATCACCCAGTTGTTGATATTGTTAGATACTTGACTTGATAAGGCTGAATAGAATACAAATTTCTCAGAATCATGGTCTGAATTTGACTTTCCTACTTTAGCAAATGATGCTTGTTGTTTTGATCTGTCAGGGCACTTCATTGCATAGTGCCCATATTGATCACATCTAAAACATTGTACTTGAGAGATGTCTTTCCTCTTCTTGAATGATCCTTTTCCATGGGAATTTCTCTTTCTCTTAAATGATCCTTTCCCGTAAGAGTTTTTCTTACCCCTTTTATTAGATGATGTGTTGAGCACTTGAATGTCCTCATCTATTGATTTTTGTTTGTTTTCTTTTGTTGAGAGTCTTGTTTCCTCTTGAAGGCAGTCTGTTCTTAGCCTATCAAACTTGGGGAGTTTAGATCTCGCACTTATTCCTTGAACAAATGACTCCCATGAGTTTGGTAGGCCTCCTAGTGCAATTAGTGTTAACTCTTTGCTATCAATTTGATATCCAATTGTAGATAATTGATCCCTTAGTTCAATGATCCTCATGAAGTATGCATTAATAGTTTCTCCTTTGTTTATTTGGACATTGTTGATTTGCCTCTTTAATGCAAGAGTCCTACAGGTGTTGTTTATCTCATAGGTGCTCTCAAGGGATTTGAACATTAGATATGCAGTTTCATGTTTTGCTAGAATAGGTACTATGTGGTCCCTAACTGCATCTACTAAGATTTTCATGGCTTTTTCATTATTCTCAATCCATTGAGTTTTCTCAGGATCATCCTCTGGTTCCCTCTTGTTTTCTCTCACAAATGAGTCTAACTTATTTTCTTTGAGAATCATCATGATTCTGAATTTCCATGAGGTGAAGTTGTTTGTCCCTCAAGACGATCTTCAAATCTGATCACACTTGACATTATGAAGAATGTGATGTGAATTCGATTTTTCAAAAATATGAATTTTTTCTAAGTAATCTGCTATCTAGATTTGATTTGGATTCACTGAACTTGGCTCTGATACCATGCAAATGTTAATCAAATCTTATTAGATTGTATCCTAAAAGAACCTATGGAAATTCTAAGTTTGAAATTTTGTTCTAGAATTCTAAGTCAGATTTATTTCTTTTGTATCAAATGTGTTGATTGCAGAACATTTATAGATTTCGATGTCTTGCAAATAAGGGAATGAAGTCCCATTTATATGTGGGAGACACGCCTCAAGGAGAGACGCGTCTCATGAGAGGAGTGGAGACACGTCCGCTCATGGGATGTGTCCCTTGAGCGTGCGGGCTCCCTTAACAATTGAAACCATTCGGTGTTATCCATAGACTAAGATGTGTGTATTTAACAAACAACAATCATCTAATATGAATTCCGATTTATCCATTTGCAAATTTTGATCATCATCATCTGAAATTCGAATAACTTATTTGATGGTTTTATATTTTAAGAACAGTCTGGTTAAATATAAATGATGATGATGCATGAATGCAATCATCATTTATATCTGACCGAAGCTATCTTAAATCAACAAAGTGACATACTTTAATGATAAATTAATAAAGTCACTTTATTAATATATCTTCAAAAAGTGACTCAAGTATTAGAGAGTCACACCAAGGGGTCACATCAAGGAGTCACATCAAGGAATATTAAAATATTCTTCTAAAAGTTTGTTGAACACTCTTCTTGGGTCTTTCTAGAAGATCAAGGAGTTCTTTATAACGGGGGAGTTGAGAGCTCATTTGGGGAGGCTTGGTGAAGAGAAAATTGTTAATGAATTTCGGTCTCATTGAGAGATTGGCTTTCTAGAGGCTTTGAGAACGAAATCCCTCTTGGCTTACAATCTCTTCGCTGTTGCAATATATAGTTAGCAGATTTAATGGTGTTTTTAGCCAGGAAACACATTGGTGGATTCATTTAGAATTCACACTTGAGCATTCAAGCAAATTCATGAATCTTCATTGGAGATAATTCTGAAGGCTGAAGTTGCAATTCTGCTTGTCTGAGAAGCTAAGTAATTTATGCAATAGCTGATGTATTATTGCATGTTTTTGAATCATTGCAATAGCTGGTTTATTGTTGAAAGGGTTTGAATAATTGCAATAGCTGATGTATTATTGCAATTCTGAATAAGGGTCTGAATTATTGCAATAGTTGATTTATTATTGCAATAAGGGTTTTTGAATAATGCAATAGCTGATTTATTATTGTATTTATTGGCGAGGGTTTCTAAAGGAATGAATTTGAGATCATTGTTCAGATTTATGAAGAGGGTTTGAATTGAAATTCATCCTGCTGCTACGGTGATGCTACAGTGGGTACTAGATCATGCCCTACACTTGTATACATCCCATGAGGGTCATTTGGCATAAAGCTGGTGAACTGGGTAGATTACATGGTGTTTTCTTAAGTCTGTGACAGTCTTGAGACATTCCTGCAATAGTTCGATGCTTAATCTAGGCTTGGGATAGCATACTATCCAGGTCTGAGTGCATTTCACTTATGTAGTTGACATAGTAAGAATCATGAATGTCTTGATCTATGAAAAGTATTAAATCTATTGACTGTTGTGTCAAATCTGAGTCTGCTGTTTATGTATTTCTGTCATATTCTTGCACATAAAAGTGCAATAAAACTGCTGTCATAATCTGAATTCTCTGTCATTTTAATCAGTCCTATTTATACTCAGAAACTAGTGTATTTTCTGCAATCGTATTTGATCACTGCTGTGCAATTTTATTGTAGTCAAGAGGTATTCAATGAAGGGTCTATCATTGTAATACTGGGCACAAATATATTCATGTATTTGGTTTGTAGTTTGGTCTGAAATTATAGGATATGAGAGGAAAGTGCAACTATATGTTGTTGTAGCTAAATCTGGGTTGATATACTTGGTAATCAGACTTATCTATGCTCAAAAATTGATGAAATTAGTGTTGTTACAGTCCTTTTAAATGATGCTTTGTAATACATCATATGAAGTGTGTGGGGTTTAATTAAATAAATTCCAAGTCTATTTTAGGCACTGTATTCTCAACTTTCAATCTTTTTGGAGCTGTTGTTCATTATACTGCAAAATACAGTGATGTGTAATGCCTTGCAAATGAATATATGTTAAAATCCACCATATTTATTATGGAAAATTGCTCAGAAAACATTATCAGTTTGTTTCTACTTAATTGACAAATGAAATATGTCATATTAAGTGTTTGGAAAAATTATCGTTCAATTTGGCAAGGGACGTTACAGGTTTATTTCACTTTGTAGCGAGAAAACCCTAGAGATTTAGTGTGCATAGTGTGAGTATTTGCAAATTGTCATGTCCCCGAATTGTAACACCAAGATATAAAGCATTAAACAAGATAAATAACAAAATACATAAAAAAGGAATATTTAGTAATTTAATATTATTATAATTATAATTATCACGAGATAATATTATAATTATAATTATCAGATATAATATTGTAAATATTAAAATACTAACAAATTAAATATTATTATCATATACTAAAATATATATGTAAAATAATGATAATAAAAAATATATTTTATTTTAATAATGAAAATAGCAAACATTATTAATTATAGGAGCCGATCAAAGATAGAAAATGATTTGGTAAGAAGTCCACCGAACTTATCATTAAAAGAGATTCCAGTATGAAGGCTGAAGAAATAATCAATAGTTAATATACAAATCCTAAGCCGACTTCATATGCTGGCTGACTTTAACCAATGCAAATTAATTTAAATCAATTACTATTTCTAGGGGCAGTGGTTTACTTCTTAAAATAGAATGACTCATATGGCTTGATCCATTATTAACAATGGGCTGACTCACATTAAGAACTAATTTAGTATTTCATAGAGATGTGACCCTCCATAAGGGTGTGATCATTTGAAAGGGGAAGGGCGTGTCTTTTGAGCAATTCAAGTTATAAAAGATCAGAAGTTAGTAGCAAGAAAGGATAGCGGAAGACTTGATTAATACACCGCAAAAACTATATTAAATAATAAGTTTGGCATATAGGGTGAAGCGCTGGACAGACCCGGGGAAGACATACAGACTGCAGACCGAATAAGGTGAGTATAGTCTCCTTTTAGAATTTCGAATTTGAATAATGGTTGTCTAAAACAGTCAATATGTGCACACGTCTGCTAAGTGTTTGATTTACAAAGTGTTTGACTTACAAACTTAGATAAAATAAACAATACAGAATAAATAACACCCAACACAGATATATATTGATTAGTAAATCCGGATAATGTAAAACTAAGGATGAATGAATGCTAAACTGGATAGTGTACTTTATATATATATATATATATATATATATGTCTGAGCGAAATAGAAGAAAGATAGAAAATAGGGAACTAAGAAGTGTAATGTTCATACAAGTCTACGGATCAGCCACTTATCAGTATGCATTCCATTATGGCATAGATTAATATAATAATGTGTAGAAGGTAAGAATAGTATATTTAAGTATATTATGATTTATGATTATATTTGAATCTAGATTAGAATGGATAGTATAATGACATGTAACATTTGGTAAGTGTATCTATATATATTTATGTTAAAATTCATGGGCACATACGATACATACAAGATAATATATATATATATACTATGTATTTACGACTATCCGATAATGATGCTTGCAACAATTATTGCACTTCAAAAGCTATTATGATTCTTACTCCAAGAATAGATTCCGATCAAATCCCTTTCACTAATACCCACTGAGGATAGGAAGTTTGTGGAGGGAAAGGCTGGTAATTTGATCAATTGATGGATGGTCCCAAGACGGGTAGGAAACCTTGAGGGAGTCCACTTGGAGACCGTTCATGCGCCCTTGGCACAGTAATTCTTCCATCCCCCGATTGAGGTTAGGAAAGAGGAAAATGCAAAGATTTATTCTGATCAAAAGTAATAAGTCATATCAGATTACGATGTGTTTTATGCCCTAGATGATAATGCATTTACCTTATTTTTAAAATGTTTCATCTAGAATTGTCTAATTTGATTTGGATTAAGGATCTATGTGTATTTGTTGGTAATGCATGATGTGTGCAGGCCCTCAGGGCAAATTACATGTGCAAAATTAAGTGTGGGTAAATTCAAATTCTTGACCCTAACTTGTGCATTTTATGTCTCTAATAAGGGGACATTACACAAATTGTGTCCATAGTCTACTGTTTAGTGTTAATTTTATAAGGGAGCTTCCCTTTCTAATTTGAAGAGAGTTTTACCTTACATATTGTGTTGTGTCAAAAGACGGAGACTAAAATGCTAATGTGTTGATTGCACATTTTTTGTAAAAAATTATATATAAATGCTTTACACACCTAGATTGGAGCCAATACTGACTTTATGCCTTCTTGCCACTGAAATTGCTGTTCAATCTGCTTTGTATTATCTTGTGTGTGTTGATTTCATAAATTGAATATGTTTTAGCGAGTATCGCAAGATTTGTATTGCAGTTTTCATTGGAGTGGTCATTGTAGCATTGTATGTGATTTCCTTTATTTGATGGATCTTGACATCTTGTCTTTGTTTACAATTCCAATTCCTGCATGTACACTCTTTTTGGTGTTTGATTTTAGCTAGAAAGTGTGTATGTGTTTAATTATCATAGATTAGTTCATTCCTATTAATAAAAGGATTGTAAATCTCTCGTCTACGTGTAGAAGAGCTATTAAAGCTTTGTGCTCATACCTGAAAACAAAAAGATAGGTGTTTTCTGTAGTTTGTTTCTATGGCATGCCAAAAACTCCAAAGATACTTTATGGGTAGTTGTCTGTAATATGTATAGAAGAGCTATTGTAGCCTTGTACCCATACTTGAGAATAAAAAAGCTAGTATTTCTTTAGTTTGTTTGTATGGCATGCTAAAAACCACAAAGATACTTTGTGTACTGTAGAAAGCAAAAGGTCATTTCCATAATGTCTAGGGTTAGTTTTGTTTTTAGTTACAAAGGAACTTTCCCTTCTAATTTGAAGAAAGGATTATCCTTACACATTGTTACGTTTTGCATTGTCCTAAAAGGAACAAAATATAATGCCAACACATTGAGCATGGCAATATCAAGCACCCTTTCCCAAATGTTTGGTTCATATGTCATTCACCGAATGTGGTCATTATCAACCACAATTTTCTGAGTTAGTTGTTTCTTTAGGTTCCAATTTACATAGGCACTATTAGTCACCCATAGTTGGGATTGGTTAGATCATTAATCATCCACTAATTTTCAGCATCATCAACCCTACCTTTTCAAGATTTGTTGGCTCATGTACTCCAAAATAAAACATTTTATCTAAAATCAACTCTTTAAAGACCCTATGGTATTTTCCACATGTAAAGTAATATTCATTCAAATAGAGTCAAGTTGTCAACAATGCTTTCTTATGTTCATAACACCCAATTTGAAAAACCAAAAACCTTGGTAAAAACTGAGAAATGAATCTATTCTATGGTCATCTTATATTGTCAAAATTCATTGCTGGTACATCAGGGTTGATGCTGCAAATGCTGATCCGATGTCATTGTAGAAGGCCCATAAACAACAAATCTGTCCTTTTACTTGGTTAGTACAATCAAAGACTGCAATTACGACTGTCAAAAGACTTAAAACTTAATGCTGCTGCAAATGCCAAAGTTATGGAATGTTTGATAAATGCTAGGCCTGCTATCAGACCGCTTGGTCCTCATTTCTGCCTCTTCTGCCTTGTGATCCCTACCCGTGGCTTGGAAAAATGAAGTTGATGAAGTGATATTGATAGGATTATGCAAGTCAAACAAGGTAATGTCATGGAGGTTGGTTGACATCAACAAAACGATTATAAAAATTCAAGAAATTGCATGAAGATCAGGCTGGTCATGAAATAGAAAATAACTCTTGGTAAAGATTTTTGTAAACAACTGCATATAATCTTAAAATCCAAGTTTGACTATAAACATGATTTTATGTCAATTTTGTCAAATATTGCCAAAGTAGGTATAATGATGACGTAATAAATAGTAATATGATGTTATTCCTGCTTCATCCTCCATTTCCTGACTTGTAGGATGCTGTCTTTCCTCTACACTGTATTACATCATCCTGAAGGTGTAGTTAAGGGATTCAAAGTCAGGTGAAGACGTATCTCATTTCATGTCACTGAATTGAGTTTCTTTTGAAAATTAATAATAATTATTTTACATGTCAAAAAAAAGTTTGAGATTTTCATTTTACTCATTCAAATTCTTCTTTCTAAACTGTATGCAGTGGGACATCTTTTTTCTGCTTAGCATATAAAACTTTCTACTTTTCTAGGGTCATTATTAGTTAAAATTAAAAATATCCTTCCTTGGAACTAACTATCGGCACAAAAGCCTTTTAGTGAACCGACTGTAGGATTGTACTTATTAGGGATTCATATAATGTGCATGCTTCATATAATTCTACCATTTCATATTTATTAACTCTTCTTTCTGGTTTTTTGGTGTCAATTTATTATTGTGTTGCAAGAGATAATGTGGCCATGGATTCAAATTGACTTCTATTTGGCAGAATGTACTAGTTTCATCCAAATTGCAGTTCTAAATTTACTGACTCTTGTAATTTTTAGAAAATAAAGTATTGTGAGATTATTGTTTCAAACTTTAACACTATTATATAAAATGGATTTTTTGTGTGTGTTAGAACTGAAGACCTTCCTCTAGAGAATTTTGATGCAATCTACCTTTTGGACTACGTTGGCCCTGATGGATTTGTTAGTGAGCTATATTCAAAGGCTAAAAGGTTGTAACAACTTGTCTACAAGTTATTCTTATTTATTATGATTTTGAAATGTTTTCAATGATTGTAGAATATTATTTGTAATTTTTCATCTTTGATATGATGCATCATAGAATTCAAAATTATCTATCAATAGGCAATGACAATTTCAATTTGATTATGTTTGTAACTAATTCTTGAAATTTTATCATATCAGAAAAATAGCTTTAGCCATTTGCAAAATAAGAAGTTTCACCCATTTAAAGATTATTTACCCTCAGTAAAGGGGTTTGTCACTTCAGATAGAAAAAATATATAATTTTGGACTCCATCTCCTCTCTAGGAAAGCATAAAACTAAATTTTGGTGGCGCTACAAAGGGCAACATCCCCAATTAGACAACCTTAGGATATAGACAATCTCCCTAATGTGTTCATGCTTAAATGATAAAAAAAATATTGAAGTAAAAGCCAAAATTGTTATGTCCCCTTTCTAGGGTTATAGAATTAATAATATTATTTTAAGTTGGGCCTGACAATTTTATATTTAAGGGGAAAATTAATATTATTATAATTAATTTAAAAAGCTTTTTTAAACACAATTATAATTTTTCTAAATACTCTATAGGGAAATTCTAATCCAAGGGCCTGTTTTGGAGATGTTTAAAATGGTGGCGCTTGGCTTCATTTGGGATCTTGATTTCACTTGGCATTTCTCACTTTGGTGCATCTATGTTCAAATTCACAACCGTTGATTAAAACCATTGGCTCCTTTTTTGGACTTTTATTTTTGGAACTAGGGATGAAAACCCTCATTTCCATCTAGGGCATCTCTACACAAGGATTGCATTGGAGCTGATTTTGGAGAGTTTGTGTCAAGTTTCTAGATTGGATGATTTTATTTCATTTGGTATACTTCACTAGGGGGAGATTGTAGCTATTACAATGGAGTTAATTGAGCTGTTTGCAGCCTAGAACTATTCCAAGGACGGTGATTAACATTTTTGACTCTGAACACATGATCCGGTCCCATTTTGTATAATAGATCATTGATGAGCTGAAATGTTTTACTCTTTAGTGCTAACCTTTGTCTTTGTCCTGGTGGCACCTCCTTCAAAAAGGTGGATGTAGATAGGTACTATCCGATGCTCTCGTACCATGGTGGTAGTGCTGCGATTTGAAACAAGTGTACATGAGGGAAATCTTCGTTCACTCCCTCGGGTGGCTCACCAGACCGGATTCTTGATAATTGGTCAGCGATGACATGACTCTTCCTTAGCTGTACGATTATGGTGAATGCGAATTCTTGCAATAGCAAAATCCATCGACTTACACTTCCCTAGATGATCGGTTTGTTTACCAAGTACATGAGGGCTTGATGGTCAACATAAAATGTGAAAGGTGTCGCCAGTAAGTAATGCCTAAATTTCTGCACAATGTACACCATCCCGACGGCTTCCCTCTCCATTATATTGTAATTCTTTTCTACCTTTGACAACAATTGACTTGCAAAAAAAATCGGGTGATCCAACCCTTGTACTCCTAATTGTGCCAGTGTTGCTCTGATTGGATAATTTGAGGCATCGACATGCACATGGGATTCTTTGCTCTAGTTTAGATATGCCAGTATTGGTGAACTGATTAGTCATACTTTCAATTCATTGAATGCTTTTTCTTGATCTTCCAACCACATAAATGGTTGTCCCTTTCTAGTGAGTACGTCTAGTGGATAGGAAATCTAGGCAAAATTCTTGATAAACCTTTTGTAGTACTCGACATGACTGAGAAATGATTGCACACCCATGATGTTCTATGGAGCTTCCATATGTACGATTACCTTTATCTTGTCGAGGTCTATCTTAAGTTTGGATTTATAGACAATGTGACCTAATGGTTTTCCTTGTGGTACCATGAACTGACATTTCTTCGGATTTAGTGCCAGTCGGGCTGCCTTTGTAATGTCCCCTTTCTAGCCCAGGCATGTTGATAGGTTGCTTAGCCTATTCCTGACCTTCGTAGGCTAGAGCAGATGGTTAGGAGGTCACCTTTGGCAGTGATTGAGGTTGATTTGCCTCCATTTTTCAGTGGGAGACCAAGATTGACTTTCGTTGGACTCCGTTTGACACACTTACTATTTATAGTAAGTTACTATTTCAGAGAGTCAGGGTTTCTATTTATATTAGAGGATGTGGCGACCTTCGTTTGAGCTCTGCAGTTGTTACTTGGCACATTTGGAGAGACTTACTATATATAGTAAGTCAGGAGCATGGAGTTGCTATATTTAGCAGGGCACCAGGTGGCTGGATATTTGCATATATTCAGCATTATTGAAGTTGACTTATGTGGATTTGATATTCATTAATTGAAGAGCGATTATTTAAATATTATCTTTTGGAGCCTATATTATAATTGCACTTTAAGTTATTAAAGTGGGGCCACAAGGCCATGACCCTTCAATTAGTTGCCACTTAAAAGTATTAAATTATTTGGCACTTTTCCCAAAGTCAACTTGTTGCAACAAATTCAAATTTTATTTAAATGATGCCAAGTGAGGGAAATCGAACTTTTCATGAGAGTATATAAAGCCCTCTTCATAAAATCGACCTCATTGTTTGAGCATTTGATTTTGTGAGTTTTCTTGGGCTGTGTGCAAGTTTGCATAGGGGTTTCAGAATTGGACACCATTGAAGAACGTAAACTCTTCATTGGGCGCTGCTTTGAGGTAGTGAAAGATCTGCCGAATTGTGGCAAAAGGGAGGCTTCATTCAGGAGTCTCACTTGAGCATTATTGAAGGGTTTTCTTGTGAGATTTCCAGAAGTTTTCATCTCAGGTTTACGGTCTGATCATCAACAGCAAATACCAGATATTCTTCATTATTTGGTGATGTTAATAGATGAAATTTTGAAGAGCTTACAATGCTGGAGAAGCCGTACATCTCAAGGAAGGAGACGTCTTTCATCTAGTGGCAAATCACCTATCCTTTTGAGCTGCTACTTCTTGCATTAGGGACGGCTGAGTTGAGGAGTCATTTTGCAAGCTAGAGAAAAAGGGGCAAGTGCATGTTCAGCGGCAACAACAATCTGGTCAAGGGTTTTCAAGGGTGTACTTCCAGGTTTTCCTTCATACATTCATTTATATGTCTCTTACATTTTCAAGGAAAGATCTTGTGTAAATAGAATTGATTAAATGATTCTAATCACACTCAGAAATCAGAGTTTAGTTGCTGCTGTTAGTATTTGCATCCATCCTTTCCACAGTGTTGTCATTTCTGAGTCTTGTTAACTGAAATCAGAACTTAAGAAATCTGTTGTTCAATGTTGGGAAGCCATTCTATCATTGCCATGCTCTTGTAACTACAGAAAAACATTGTAAGTAATCTGATAGGATTTCTCTGAGTATGCCAAATTCTGATATGAACTTCTGAGGCTCGCATTTAGTGCTGTCACATCAAGTCTGGGGAGTAAAAGTAATGATGTTAGGTTGGATATTGATCATACTGATATCTATTGCTAGTTTGTAAGTTGCTGCACTTCCTTTGGAATTGTTTGTAATGTTTTCAACTCCAAATATAAACTCAGATTGTAACACTGAGGTCTGATATAGCATTTGGCATGAGTGTCCTGCCTCTTATTGATTATTTTGGGGTTGTTCAAGTTTGATATTAATTTCTGAGCGGTTATATTGTAAAAATTCAGTCCTATATGAGTTTGGAATGACTTGGTTATGACCCTCATATTTTCCTTTTCCTTTATATATTGAATGGCAATCTAATACATACATGATTATGCTTTGAGTTTGATAAAATTGCAAATCTATCAAATGAAAAATATCTGGCAAAATCAGAAAGTTAATTGTTCCATCAAGGGTGGACCATTACTGCCTTGCACCTCTGCATTCACTCTCCTAATGCCTTCGGGTGCTTCTCCTTGTCATTGTAGATTGACTAGTCATCTAGGAATGCCTTGAAATTGCCAATGGACATCTTATCAAAGATATGTAGGATGATTCTCTAGAAAGTCGGCAAAGCGTTGCATAAGCCGAACGACATCCGGTTGTAGGCGTATACCCCATCTTCGACTACAAATGTTGTCTTCAGCTTGTCTTCCTCTGCGATACTTATTTGATTGTAGCCAGAGAATCCATCCATGAACGAGTACATTTCATGTCCAACCACTTCATCGAGGATTGTGTCGGTTAAGCGGATTGGAAAGGGGTCCTTGATTGTCATTGCATTCAAACCTTGGAAGTCTACACATATCCAAATCTATTTAGATTCTTGTTTTAGTGATATGACAATTGGTGACACCCAGTTGTTGACTTTGACTTTGAAGATGATACCTGCTTCCAACATTTTCTCAATCTCGTCTTGTACCTTGGTGACATAATTCTTATTCATTCTATAGAGTCTCTTCCATATGGGTTGTGCTCCTGGTACGAGAGGGATCCTATGTATGCACAAATCTCGCGGTATTCCCTTGAGATCTTTATATGTCCAGGTGAATGCATCTTTGTACTCCATGAATATCTTGAACGTTGCCACCTTCAGTACGGGGTCCCAGTCATCTCCAATGAAGATTGTCTTTGGTTTGTCTTCATCCCCAAGCTCACCTTTTTCATCCTTGGTTCCTTGTACTTGATTATTTTGTCTCGTTCGAACTTGTGGGTTTGCATATTGTCTAGTTTTACTACTTTGTATTCTCCTTACTTGGCTGGAGATGTCTGGTTGGTCGTGCCCTTATCTTCTTCTTCCTCGATCTCCCCGATCTGTAGTATGTTGCACTCTAGGTGGAACATCTCATAGTCTTGTTGTGACCTTTTTCACACATCGCCCCATTGCAAATGGGGACCCCCTAATTTTTGTTTCGTTCCGAACTTTTGGCTTGATTTTAGTTTGTTTTGTCGTTGTCTCTCTTTTCTACTGTCTGTCTTTCAGGGATTGTGCCCGTCATTGAGCTTAAACATGAATTTGGCCGAGTTTGAAAATTAGGGTTTGTACTTTCCCGGTCAATCTGAGGTCAAACGAGGTGAATAAATTGAAAATAAAGACTAACACTATTGTCAGTGTGCTTCCAGCAGGCTCTCAGCAAATTTTCATCAGATTCCGGTCACTTACTATTTTTAGTAAGTATGCAATTCAGGGCGTTCCGTCAGCACTTTTGAAGTTTCGATCATCACACTGCATTTAGAGCACATCAGGCTACTCTCTGGCAAAATTTGAGCTGAAATGAATAACTTTCTATTTTTAGCAGTTCAGCTTCCGGAGCAGATTTCAGGGCTTAGATGCAGAGTTTTTCAACGCATGTCTGCATATTCCTTTTGGGTTTTCAGAGACCTTCACGACAGTATAACATGCAAAGCGAGATAACAACTTTCAGAGTCCAGCCCTCGGAGGCTATTTTTAGGGTTTGCATGTCAGGGTTTTCTTTGCATGTCTGCATATTCTTTATGGGTTTTTCGAGAGCTACGCAGTGATGTGACATGCAAACGAAGATGGTCACTCATTTGGGAACTTACTATTTTTAGCAGGTGCATCCCGGCAGTCGTCTTCCAGCACTTCAGAATCACGAGCTGATTGCTATGCAACAAAAACGAGAACAAACGGAGACCATTTGATATGCATGCAGAAGAAATTAGGGTTTCCAGCTTCGGAACCTGAAAAGAAGGGTAAAAAGTCAGAATTTTCGAAAACCGGTGTAAACCACTGCGATCAGCATGCTTCAGGCTATCTGCTGGTTAAATTTGAAGTCAAACGGAGCACTTACTATTTATAGTAAGTCATTTTGGAAATAGGCTAAAAATAGCAAATCAGTTGCATGCGTCGATGTCAGCAGGCAGGTCACGTGGTGAGGAGCACGTCATTCAAATTTCAAGTCAAACGGAGCTGTGGAGGTATCAGAAGCAAGCAGTTACTATTTATAGCAAACCACCTTCAGAAATGGGCTAAAAATAGCAGGCCGACTAAAAATAGCAGTGTTGATAGGGTAACAAGGTTGTGAGAATGCAGTGTTTAAAATTTCAAATCATTTTGAGCTTCAGAGATGCAAGAATTGAAGGACTTACTATAAATAGCAGGGCACAGAGAAGTTGGCGAAAACGAAGAAAAAGTGACTAAGTCTGGAACTTCATCCTGTAGTTACCTGAAAATGCGCCCTCAAGCACCAGATGCCAAAAATTTTCTAACTCAGGTGTTTCATCCTGCAGCCATGGCAAAATGCGCCCTGCTTGATGAAGAAGCAAATATGTTCAAGAAAAAAAGTTCTAAGTATAAAGATCCGCCTCCTATAGCAAAATGCGCCCATGCAACAAAAGGTCAAAGAAAGTCAAAATTTTTCGTCCTGCACACATAGTGAAATGCGCCCACCTTGAGAGTTGATAGCAAGAAAATTTTCTAAGTGTTGAATATCCTCCACCACCCCCTAAATGCGCCCATCCTGCACATAGGTGGAAATGCGCCCAAAAGGAAAGGAAGTCAAAGAGGTCAACGTATTTCATCCTCCACCACCTCAAATTTGCGCCCATCCTCCACTACATGCCAAATGTGCCCAAGCTGCATGGTAGAATAAGTTTGAAAAGGACAAGTCAAGGCGTCAACATGCTTATCCTCCTCATATGCTAAAATGCGCCCAAGTAGAGGTATGTGAGGACAAAACCAATGGCATGCAAAGTTGGAAAAGGAAAAAACGTATGCATGCAAGGAGGGAATATCCAAATGGGTTGAAAAGGCAAGTTTTAAAATCCACTTCATGTGCCAAAATGCGCCCAAGGATAGCCAGTCAAAGAGTCAACAAACTTCATCCTTCATCAAGTAGCAAATGCACCCAAGCTCAACAAGGAGGAGTTAACAAGAAAGTCAAAGGGTCAAAAGTTTCATCCACCACATATGCTCAAATGCGCCCAAGAAGGATGGCAAGTCAACAAGTCAAAGAAATTTGTCCTCCTCACCCATCTAAATGCACCCAAGTTCAAAGAAGTCAACAAGTCAACAATTTTCATCCTTCACCTATGTGGAAATGCGCCCAAATGAGGTCAAGTGAAGACAAAAACGGAGAAGTTGAAGAGTCATCCTTCATGTAAGCCAAAATGCGCCCAAGTTGAAGATAGTAAAAGTGAACGTAGGGTGGTGAATAAGGTAAAGGGTGAATAAAATACTCCAAGGCGTGGTGAAGACAAGGTAAATGCTAGGCGTGGGCAATATTCTTCTTCAAGTGTTAAATGCGCCCAAGGTGGTAAGTGCCAAGGTGTTAGAAAATATTGCCAAGGGTGAATAAAGTGCTAGGCGTGGTTTTAATCTTCTTCAAGTATGCTATGTGCCTAGGGTGGTGAAATAAAATACAAGATGGTGTTGATGAATATTGCTAAGGCGTTGGAGCTTCAAGTGAAAATATTTTTTCAAGTGTGAAATAAAATGCAAAGTGATGAATAAAACAAAGTTGCTAGGCGTTGGAGTTGCAAAATAATAAAATTTTCCTAAGGCGTGGAAGATGATGGAAGTAAAATATGTTAAGTATGATGTGCTTGCAGGAAGATTTTTCTAAGTGAAATAAAATTTTCTAAGGCAAAATTTTCAAGCACGAGTGAGTTTGCCAGTGAAGGAGTCCAACGATGCCAGCTTCACAGGTGGATAAAAAAACTTTCAAGTCAGAGCAAGAATTATCTACAGATATGAAGAACGGGATTAAATTTGTTAAAAAAATTATTTTTTCCAAGGTGCAAAATTCAAGAAAATTAAATGAACCCGTTCGTTGTGCACCCATGAGTTTGACGCGTTCTGAAGGAAATTTTCTTCTGGGTATTGAAGATTATCGATGAGGAATGGATTTTAAGGTCTTCCACAGCTTGCCGAGGTTTCTGTGATAAAGATTTCAAATGGGCACTAGGTTGATGAATTTTCCTAAAATTTGAGAAAATTTTCTAAGGCAGGGAAGAAAATGTGTTTTCAAGATAAAAATATGCCTTGGCGGACGAATTTGAAATTGAATGCCTAGATAATTTTTGATCGAGTTCCTGATGAAAGCATTTTTCTCGAGTTTGAGTTGGATGAAATATCAGAAGTGAAGTACGCCCAGGCAAAAGACAAGATGGGTTGAAAATTTGGCTAAGGCATGAAGAATTTGAACGCGAAGTTGGCTAAGGAAAAATGATGAGCCCTTGAAGATCAAAGCGTGAAAATCAGGTAAGTAAGGTGAATTTATATTATGAAGTGTTCTAATGCTCTTCTCCTTGCTTGTTTTGCAGGAGGAACGTCGAGACCAAGCAGTGATGATTTAGAGTGATGAAGCAAGTGATTCAAGATGACATCTCAACCTCAAAGGAAGAAAGTTGCAAGAAAATGGCTGATTCAAGATGACATCTCAACCTCAAAGGAAGAAAGTTGCAAGAAAATGGCTAAGTGTTGAAACTTCGTATGTGCCTAGCTCAAGTGACAAAGAAGTTGAAGAACAAACGTCAAGAAGAAGATCAAGAGCAATGTGAACGCGTTTCAAAGTTGGAATCTTCTAGAAGGATGATGGACATTGATGGCTCATTTATTACCCCACTCCTCTTGGTGGCGATTTTTAGGGTGAATCTTGTTTAGGGCTGAGGTGGCACAATCTGGGCCATCCAGCCGATTGTAATCTGAGCCGTCCGTTGGACTTGGCCAGCTATATAAAGGGGGAGTCCCCCTCATTTGTATCTCATTAGAAATTAGCTTAGAGTAGACATAGAATAGAGAGACAGCTAGGTGATAGCTTAGAGTAACTTAGTATAGATTGATAGTGTAGTTTGAAGAAGAGGGAAAGTTTTCCCTTTGAAAACTTTGTAAGAAATTGTTGTGAACACTCTCTCAATAAAAGAGTTTTTCATTGATGGTGAATTTCGTCTTTGTTGTGAGTAGCTAGCAAGGTTTCTTCGTCCTTCCGATTCAAATGGTAGCGTAAAATAGTTCAAAGTAGAATAATTTTCATTCCATGCAAGTAGATAGTAGTTGTGGAATGTGGTCTTCAACTTGAGCAAACTTCGTCTATCCATACCACTAGTGTGTTCGCTGATGGTGAATGCGACTTGTGTGGTCAACTGGAATATCATGTACTTAACTTCGATCATGATTTGTTGTTTATATGCGTCGTTGTGATGGTATTTTCATGCTAAGTTGTGATCTGAACACCTCGAGCTACTCCTTTGAAGATTGCACTAGTTCTGTGGAGGCTGTCCGAAGTGAGGCAAAGCAGAGCTTGGTTGAAGCTTGTGAGAATTGATTGCCATATCGCACGCCTTAGAATAGATTTAGACTCTCCAAACCTTATGCCATTTTAATTCAGTACTTTCTGGTTAGTATAGGAAAAACTGTGCTTCATAGATAAATCTTTCGAGCATTCGAATTCCTTTCTCCGCTACCGAACAATTCCGTAAGTCCCCTTGAAATACCAGCAAATCACATCGAGCCAACTGAGCCTATTCGCACTGAAAGAACCTTGGAGTTGAACGCACGAACTCTCTCGCAATCTTAGCGTGCTGGATACTTTGATCAAGAGAGAATAGGGTAGCCGTTGGCGACTTTATTCTACATTGGTGCGGTCACGAAAAACACATCAACAAGTCTTCCATCTACCAATGAAACAAATCGTTGAGAGAACTCATCTCTTCCTTCGAGAAACTCTCGAGGTCCAGTATCCCTTTGTCATTGGGTTCCATAAACTTTCTTTGTTTGCATCTGATTCTCCTCTGTTGGACTCTAACTTAGAGGATTCCAACTCTTCGATCACTGCTTGATTCTTTAGGTCAATGACATACTTCCTCTTGCCGCTCTCGATGGAGAGTGTGTTCTTTATCCAATTGTGATCTGCCTTGGCGGCGAGAAGACACCCTCTCTTGAGAAGTGCATTGTACGCCCTCTTCTGTAACGTGATGACGTCAAAGTTTAGCAGGAGTTGCTGTGTGCCGATTGTCACATTTTGTGCCATTAGTGTACTGAGAGGTTTGATATTGTGTTGATCGATGCCTACCAAGTGAAATGTTGGCGGGCAGAGAGTTGGTTTCCCTGGACACTTCCAAGTTTCCTCTAGTAGTACGTTTACTCCCGAGCCTTCTTTGAGCATGGTGTTTGAGAGTTTCCTCCCCATGATTTCTATTTGTACGATGGCAGACTTACTCCCAATGTTCACTCTGAGTAGCATTGGGTTTGTGGCTTGTTCTCTTATCGTCTATGTCATGCTCTTGCTTGGACCTCCTTGATGAGTTTGATTATCGCTAACTACGTTGATAATTGCTACTCTCAGTTATGGCATCGTTTGTAGAAGGTTTGTTACCTTGATAGGTATGGTTGTATGTAAAACCTGTCTTCCTCTGTTTTTCTCTAAGTTCGACTGTAGTGACGTACTGGTTGCTTCATTGGAGGTTCTTCGTTCTTTGGCCATTGTATGTTCTACTTCTACCCTGGCCTCTCAAAGTCTCTCTTTCTTCATATGAGGGTTTGGGTAAATGGCTTTCTTCGTCTGTTCTTTGGTAATTGCCAGAACCTCCTCGTCCTCCACTTCCAACATGTTTATCCCTTTCTATTTTGGGGCAGTCAGTATCTTCATGATCGCCCAGTCCAAACCATTTGCATAATCTTCCTCCTGTTCCTTGATTATTCTAGCATTCTCTGGAAAAGTGACCCCATTAATTGCACTTTTAGCACTGTATCATAGGTCTACCTTTGGCAATGTATTGTATTTTGCTTCTCGGTCCAATATTGTTGAACTGATTATTGTTGCCTCTTCTGTTACGATATCCTCTAAGGGATGCATTGGTATTGTTATTATTTTGAGGTTTAGGAGGTGTGGTCAGAGGGGCTGACTGTTCCCCCTAGGTGAAGAGTACTTGTGTACTTGTCTTTAAATTGTACGGGCATTCCTTGATGGAATGTCCCATAACTTGGCAGATGTCACATAATAGTTTCTTTGGGAAAATTGCCTTGGTATGACCACCTATCTCGCATTCGGTACACCACAATTCTTTGGATTCTTTTAAATTTTCCTTTTTGGCTTTTAGTTCCTTCATCATTCTCATCATGTCTTGCCTTAAGGCTTGGACTGTTTTTGATTCTTCATCGCTACTTTCTTCCATACTCTTGTCGTCATCTGTCCTTTTTTTTTCTCTGGAGGATGTTTTATTCTTGCTCTCAATGTCCATCACCTAATTGCAAGCATCAACATACAATGATAGATGTACTACCTTCATTTTCTTTCTCAGCAAGGGAATAGCCCTTCAGTGAACCACTGCTTCTTCAGTCTATTGGCCAGTTGGTGCTCTAGCTTTGCCAATAATTCCTTGAGTCTATAATTGTAAGCTCATACGTTTTCATGTTTTCCCTATTTCGTGTTGTACATTTTGGCTACTATCTCATTATCATCTCTCAAAAGTCTGAATTCTTCTTGGAATGCTCTTTTTAGTGCCTCCCATGTGGCTCTATGTGCTTCTAGTTCTGTATACTAGTCAATCACTATGCCTTTGAGAGTCGCTGGAAATGCTCTCAACCAATAATCTCTGTCTTCCTGCCCATTTGCTATCCATATGGTTTCAAAAGTTTTATAGTGTTTCATTGGATCCTGTAACCCGTTCCTCGTGAACTTTGGCAATTTCTGCCTTTCCACACTTGGACTGGTTGGTGGAGTCACCATTTTCCTTCCCCAATGTCCTCCCTATGCATTGGACCTATTTGGACTATTTCGCTCGGTACGTTCTGGTGCCTCTCTTGCTCTCATGACCACGTATGAGTCCTCCACTTGTCCACCCTCAGTGTCCTCTGCACTCTGGTTATTCTTGGGGTCGTTCCTGCACTCCCTCCATCCGGGGGTCTTCGGTTCGGATCTTCTTCTGATATGGATAACTCTTGGATGTGGCATATGCTATTTTCGATTTCTTTGTTTAGTTCATTTTCATTGTCTTTTTCTTCTTTGTCATTTGATACTTTCGCTACAGGATTTGAGTTTGTTTGACAAGGCTTTGGTTTGTTTCTTCGGAAAGGTCTTGGTTTGTTTCTTCAGCGATTCTTCTCAATCGTCTTCATTGTTCTTCTTGTTCCTTTACTCTCAGGGATCTTCATACCCGTTCTTCTGATGATTCTTGATCGCTTGGGATTCGGTTCTTGTCTTTATTTGGTTGTCTGGGCATTAATTTCCAAGAGTGTGCTTATGACTAGTGTTGTGCTCTTCCTCCTCCCATTTGTTTCACTCTTCATACCATTGTAGTATTTGTTGTCATCTTTGCTCTCGGTCTTTTTCAGCCCGAAGATCCTGGAGTATGATGTAGTGTCATGCAATCAATCTCGACAATCTATCGAGAAGGCTGTCAACCTTTGGATTCATGGTGAGATTATCCTAGATGGCTACTTGAGGGACTTCTCGCCTAAGAGCCTCCCTCTGTACGTGTTCCTTCAATGAGATATCCCATGAGTTTATAAGATTTTCCGTCTATGTGTCTTCTCTTTCCTTGTTTGCTTGTACTGGCTCTTTGATCGGTTGACCCATTATGATACTATTATTCCCGTCTATGTGTTGTGTACGAGAGTTAGTATCGGCAATGACGCCAAATGTTTACTCACATAAGTAACTTGATTGATTGTCATAGTAAATGAGAATAGAAACTTACAGTAATACACATCTCAAGTACTCACGAATGCATATGCACAGAACAAAGTAGTATTTTTAGTCATTGAATAGCAATAAGTACAATATCCCCAAAGTTTGTGCAGTCTTCGATTACAAGTAAATTATGACATAAATAGTTGCTGATGTTGGTTGAGGACACCAACCATTGGTAACTACCTAATACAACTAATCCATGGTCGGGGAATTAACTCCCGATTACAACACATAGTAATTTCTATTTGCTGCATACAATAATATTTATTTATTTACTTATTTATTTGGCCAACTAAAACAAGACTAATTACTTATGATCGACTACAATCTTCAAATGAGCATTATAATGATTTTCTTGGATGTCCTTGGCAACATTTATTTGGGTCATAGTAGCTGCCACTTGTCTATATGTAAGTTCCTTAGCTTTGTGTATGTTGTACCCAAAATAATTTTTTTTGGCATTTTGTATAAATTGAGCTAAATCTTGTTAAAATTCCGTTAAAAGTCTGTTTTAGGTCAAACCAAACATAGGGTCTTTGTGGGTTTCTGTCAAGGAACACATGCAAAATTCTGAAAATTTGAAAATCAGGGTTTTACGCCCCTATTTTCAGGGAAACCCCCGAAAATAGGACCTTCCCAGAAATGATTGAAAATGATTTTGATAGGATTAAAAGGCTTCACGATCACATTGATCAAGTCAGAATCATCAAAAGACACGTTTTACTCTGGTGGGTCTATTTCTATTTTTCAGGAACAAAGTTAGGACCTTCACAGCCATTAATGGCAGATTGGTCAGTACCAGGTGCTGAAAGCTAAGCTCCAAAAGCTTCAACGACGCAACCATGCCGGAAAAGGTCTAAAATGATGTTATTTGATGAAGGAGATTCCTGAAACCCAAAAAGGTCAAAATTTGACTAACTCTGGAAACGCTACGAAGGAGAGACAAGTTCACAATGCTGAAAAGAGCCTTTTTCAAGCAGGGGCACCCATGATCTTTAAAGGTCAAATGAAGTCTGTTGAATCATCCAAGGCAGTCATCCTCGGACGTTTGCTTGCAGGCTCGACAATGAAACAAACAGCTAGATCATCTGATGAGTTGATCATAAGTAGTTGCTGATGAAGCAAAAAGAGGCAGTTAACAAAATATCAAGAAACAGCTATCGAAGGTGAAGATCACGAAAAAAGAGCCTTTCCCAAAGAAAGGCACCCTTCTTTTTTGACCTCTAGATGCTGACAAATGACCAAAGGCTTCCCAGGACAATCTTCTCAGCCTAGGTAGATCTCAGCAACGCAACTACAAGCACAGGCATCTGACGAAGCAGTCAACAAATAATCAGGATCAAACTAGGCAACTTTTTAGATGAAGATAATCATGCTGAAGGAAAAAAAGCGCCCTTTTCAATGAGGGGTGCCCTTGAATAAAGGAACCCTAAAATGACTTCTAAATTTCTCGACTCCAGTCATCTTTGGCAAAATAGAGTTGGCTACGTGGCGAGATATCAAGCAAGATCATCTGATTCTCTGATCAACGAGAAATCCAAATCAAAGCACGAGAGGTCATTTCAAAAGGTTGAAGAATGAAGATTGAAATTCACCAAGGCACAAGCAAAAGCGCCCTTTCTTGGAAAAGGCGCCCTTTCTTTTGAAGCCTTAAACTCAACTTTTTACCATCATGTCTCGGTATTTCTCTCCAAGTTGGACCCAGCTCAACAGTGAATGTGCCGGCAACAGCTCAGGATCAACAGATTAGGCTAGATTCAGGATCAAACTGAGGTCATTCAAGAGAGAAAATAATAAAAAAACTTGCAAAACTCAAAAGGGATGCCTAGAAGAAGTCAAAGGTCAAGTTGTTGACTAAAGTCAAGATATTTTGAGATAAACTTGGCTAAAACACTCCACGATCAGTGGAAATCACCTTTTTGAACTTCAGATCAAGCCAAAACCACTTTTGATCATGAGTTAGGTCCCCAAACTTGTGGATCTAAGGCTTGAGTCTATATAATCAAAGTATAGGCGTCCTACTTCATTATTTCATTGCAGGTTAAGGATCAAGAACAACCATAAGCTCTCAAGGATGCCATTTACAGATCTGGACAAGGTTTACATCCGTTCTTCAATATTTCTTGAAGATCTGAAGCAGAAGAAGATTGCTAATCTGAGGATTGGATTCTGAGACAGATTTTCTCAGGGAGTCAGATAAAAAACTTCCAATTCATCTTCTGTCTACTTCCTCTCTTCTTGTCTTAGGTTTTCTAGCATATTACAAAAGAGCAATAGGCTACATCAGATCAGATCAGCTGGGTAGATTCAGCATAATTTTCCAATAAAACCCATCTCGCCAAATTTTCCAGAATCAACAAACTTGCTGCCCCTATTATTGGGGGGTTTTCCGAGAAAGTTTCAGAATCAAAATTCTAAGGAACTGGGCTTGTTCAGCATTGAAGCACGAACAAAACCCATGTGCCAGACTTTTTCCGGAAAAATACTTCTCAGCAAGGCGCTATTTTCAGGGGTTTCCGAAAATTATCAGAACAAGGTCAAGTTTATAGTCAATCTTTAAGTTTTTCAAAATGCAGTACTCAGGTATAATACGGGACCAAGATGGCCCTATTCCATGATTACTTGAAAACAATTGACACAAACTTACATCAGGTAAATCCAGTGGTTGATCTGGAGCAGCTGAAGGGCATGAATCAGATCACATTGCAGAATATTGAAGAATCCGGGTTACTACAGGCCGCATCCATTCCCATCACATTACAGAGCGTGGAGCTTGTAATCGCTTGTGTTAAGCATTACAATCCTACCACCGGAGAAATCAGAGCAGTGGATGGGAGAATTGTTTGTAGTCTAAAGCCTTAGGATATCGAAAAGTGTTTTGATATTCCATCATGTCCTAATAGCAAAGTCATATTAGTGACGGAATGCAAGAAGGCATTCGAAACAACCAAAGACAAATGTCAAAGGGTAATAGCTGAAAAATGGCTAAAAGTGACAAAGGAAAGCTTGCCTAAGTTGGTGGGACGAGGAGATTGTAAAGATGAGTACGTAGTGTTAATCACTCTACTCAATAGAATCACTGGGAAGAAGATGGAAATCATTTTCAGTCATGGATGTTTTATGTCATTGCGAAAATCATTGGCAAAAGGGAACATTATGACTGGGCCACTTTGATTAGTGACACACTCCACCAACAGATCATCGGGTATTTGGAAGCTCATAGGTTCCACATGTGCTCTTACCTAGTATACCTGATTGCCTTCCAAGGTGATTTTAGGATATTGAACAATGTGGGAACCTTAGGTGTGCAGAAGGTTCATAAACATTTTACACGTCTTGAGTTTACTCAAGCGGAGTGACACTTCAAAAGAACGAGTGGTCACTTCATTATGCACACCGTACGTGAGCTAGACCATGAGATGCATGTGCGTATTTCACAAGCAGCCAAAGAGGCAATGGTGGATTGGGCGGATTGGTTCATCCAATTCCCTACTTTCTCCTACATACGCATGTATGGCTACATTGGTCACCCCGCCATGCTACCAAGATGCCCTTCAGATAGGGTAGTCTTCATGGAATTCCTGAGACACTTGTCCAAAGTCCATGTCTACTTGCGCTTGAAGAAGACAGCTGTTAACTTTCCCGTTGGAATGGGACTCTATAGATGTAGATTCGTGGCGGATGCTAAGATGATGAGTCAAGAAACGGTGAGGCTTAATCTCAAGTACCTCATTGAGAGAAGGTCCTATGATCCCAGAGGGCTCTATGCTGCGCATCTCGAGCAACACTCGTCACATAAGTCTTCTATGGAAGATTATTGGGTAAATTGTCAAGATGAGTATGAAGTACGAAGAAGGAACTACAGCAGGTTCAGACTCCCACAAATTGCTGATTTTATATTAGCAGACATTGAGGCCTATCCGACGATGAAGGGGAAGTCATTCTCCCCTCATTCTTTGCAGATTCAGTTGACTCTCAACCACTCCCAAGAGTGGATTGGTATGCCAAGGAAAGCACGTCTATAGAGGAAAGAGCAAGTAGAGTGGTTAGAAATAGCCAACTCTATCTCGACAGCAAGAAATCAAGGAAGGTGATACCTCACATAACAGAGCCACCACAGGTTCAGTCTACATCACCTTCCACTTCAAGAAGGAAGCCTAGGTAGAAGCAATGGTGCAATCCTCCCCAAGGGATGAGGATGTTGAAGCCTACAAAGCCTAGAACATAGAGGACACCTGTGGAGAAAGCCACACATAGTCCTGAAATAATCATGGGTATTGCTGCCCTAGAGAAAAGAATAGAGACTTGTTGGTGTACGTTTTATCATCCACCGAACACACAGAATAAAATGTCCAAAGACACTCTATCCTCTCTTGAAAAACCACCGCGTATGCTAAGATTGCGAGAAGATCATATGGCGATTCCAAGGTTTCTTTTGTCGGGTCTCGACGTGTGGATAAGCTCAATGGCCGTTGTGATATGCTGGTAATAAACAAGGGGACTTACGTAAGAAAATCTTCACAAGTTGAGGACTTAGGGAATTTATCATTAAAGGCTCTCGATCAGGACTTTCAATGGATCTCAAAAAAATGGCAAAAGGATAGGGTTTAGGAGAATCTAGTCTATGCCTAAGAACTCAAGAGACAATAAGGATTCGGTGAAGGGAATAAACCACACTTTGTTTCGCCTCCTGCAGGACAACATACGCAAAATGGGTGCAATCTTCAAGGGTTGTGATAATAATTTTCAAACCTCGAATGAGGCTGAAGTTAAGTTTCCACAATTAAGAGCTCAGGCTAACTTTACGCATCGAATGCAAATCATCCATTCGAAGAAAGTATGAGCTACACTTCACCATTGAATCAATACAATCAATCTCTCATTCAATTAACCAACTTTCAAAGCAAATTCTACCTAATCTAACTTTAACTTTAATCTATGGCGGAAGATAATATGCAACCTCGCTTACTATTTGACAATAAGAAGTTATTCAAGGCAAATCATGCTCAAGAGCTTTTATTATTCAAAATAGTCTCAATGCGACAATTTCATATTCTGTCTCCACACTTTACAAATGAGGGGGCAAGCTCAATTTATAGGCTCCCCAATTACAATTCAATGGCCAAGATTGATTTCAAATCAACGGCCGAGATTACAAAATAAAACCCTAATTAGGGTTTGTCACTTTCGACCAATGAGAAAATTTCATTTGAGGACACTTGTCCCTTTTGCTAAATATAAATCAACAATAAAATAGAAGGTTGTTATATGTTGATTTGGAACAATTTGATTGGTTGGAAGATGATGAGGCGCCACCTTAGCGTGCTGGATGCCTTCCTTGGTTGCTTCGATTTCATCAAGCAATTCCTCCATGACTGTGAACAATGGATCAAGTGCCGACGCGAAATGTATTTCATATTCTGCTTCCATCCTGGTAGCCCATTGATCGTCAAACGTATCATCTTGCTTCAAGCCACTTATCATCTCTTCCATCTTGCATGATTGAACTTCTTCATCAAGGACCATTCCTTCTTGAAGTGCATTGGAATCACTTCTTTCTTCATGTCCTCCTCGGATGAATGAACGTTGGAAATTTCCCACGCCATCTCTACTTTGAGCTAAATCCTCCATTTCTGGTTCTTGATGATCTTCGATAACTTGCAATCTTATATATTCATTCACCTCAGTATGCTGACAGTTGCCTTGGGAGGTTCCTCTTGCTTGAATGTGTTCCATTGCTTCTTTAATCTTTACTCCAACGGCCTCCTCTGGCATTACGACACTTGGAATATCTTCACCCACTTGATCCCTAAGCTCTATCGCATTATCCTGTTGTGACTTATTCTCCATGCTATTAGATGACATTGTGGTGTCTTCTTCATTTGGTGCTAAAAATACTCGCGTAACATATTCAATCCATCCTTTGTCCTTGAAACATCCATATGGTAGCTGTGGTAATCCGAGGTGACATCTAGCATGGTGGATAGCCTCTTCACATGATGCGCAAGTAAACTCTGGATGAGGTGCATTGTGAATCTGGCACCAACGAGGGAGCATAACACCATTCAATTGAACATTACCTAGTTTTATCTGATTTTCGATTCTAAGTATGTACCTTGTGAAGGCCTTATACCTAACTTCTGGGATGCTATAATCATCAGGTTCCACATCCAACACTCCTGGCTTGGGAACATCCCAAAAGAAAATTTTCCCTTGGAGAACAAGTTCTATCCTTGACAAGAATGTCAAGCAATTCATCTCATCATGTTTGGTCGTTTCATGAATTCGACATCTTCCTGGCAAAGCAAACTTGGACAAATTCCTGGGATATAGCTGTGCATTCAATTTTTCTTGGATCTGAGCAATATGGACAGGACTGTCTTGAGAGCGAGAAATATGGAATGGACGCCCATCCATTGAGAAATATCCTTTTGGATTTTCCATTTCTGATTTTTTTTTTTTACTTTTTTTGGATTTTTCGATATAAAAGAGATCTAACATATCTCTGATTTGGCATTTCAAAGCTCATACTGGCTCCTTCCAGCTGAATTCCCTTACTTGTGAAAACAACCTAATGTTCGCCCTCCTTCTAGCGCCAATTCTATGTTGGTGCCTAGGAGGAGAGGCAAGCATAAACACAAGTGATGTAGCAAAGATTTCTTTTCCTAAAGCCCGCTTGGAATAATTTGTTCTTTCTTTGTTAAGTCCTCCTTCTAGCGCCAATTCTATGTTGATGCGTGTTTTATGACACACCAAACATCAGAATAAAAATGTCCAAAGACACTTTATCCTCTCTTGAAAAACCACCGCGTATGCTAAGATTGCAAGAAGATCATATGGTGATTCCAAGGTTTCTTTAGTCGGGTCTCGACGTGTGGATAAGCTCAATGGCCATTGTGATATGCTGGTAATAAACAAGGGGACTTACATAAGAAAATCTTCACAAGTTCAGGACTTAGGGAATTTATCGTTGAAGGCTCTCAATTAGGACTTTCAAGGTGGATCTCAAAAAAAAAATGGCAAAAGACAAGGGTTCAGAGAATCTAGTCTAAGCCTAAGAACTCAAGAGACAATAAGGATTCGGTGAAGGTAATAAACCACACTTTGTTTCGCCTCCTGCAGGACAACATACGCAAAATGGGTGCAATCTTCAAGGGGTTGTGAGAATAATTTTCAAACCTCGAATGAGGCTGAAGTTAAGCGTCCACAATTAAGAGCTCAGGCTAACTTTACACATCGAATGCAAATCATCCATTCGAAAAAAGTATGAGCTACACTTCACCATTGAATCAATACGATCAATCTCTCATTCAATTAACCAACTTTTCAAAGCAAATTCTACCTAATCTAACTTTAACTTTAATCTATGGCGGAAGAAGATATGCAACCTTGCTTACTATTTGATAATAAGAAGTTATTCAAGGCAAATCATGCTCAAGAGCTTTTATTATTCAAAATAGTCTCAATGCGACAATTTCATATTCTGTCTCCACACTTTACAAATGAGGGGGCGAGCTCAATTTATAGGCTCCCCAATTACAATTCAATGGCCAAGATTGATTTCAAATCAACGGCCGAGATTACAAAATAAAACCCTAATTAGGGTTTGTCACTTTCGACCAATGAGAAAATTTCATTTGAGGACACTTGTCCCTTTTGCTAAATATAAATCAACAATAAAATAGAAAGTTGTTATATGTTGATTTGGAACAATTTGATTGGTTGGAAGATGACGAGGCGCCACCTTAGCGTGCTGGATGCCTTCCTTGGTTGCTTCGTTTTCCTTCCACGTGCTTGCCTTAGAATATTTTCCCTGCCGATGACTCTGTCCGTTGTGCTTGTTCCTTCCTAGCTTTGATCTTGGATTCCTTTCGAGACTTTGATTTCTTCTTCTTACCTGTACTGGAATCTTTGAGGTCTGGGAGTCTCCCCTTGGAGCAGGTGTTTGGACTTGAAGTTGGTTGCTTTGAAATTCCTCCTGCTTGAGCTGGGTTGATGCTATTCCTTGGGATCTCCTCTCTGAATTCTCCAATTTGTGCCAAGAAATTGTGTAAGTATGGAGGTCTGTTTGGAACACTCTTCTTGTCACCATCTGATTCTGATTGGAAGTTTGTTTTTAATTCTTCAGGAGATGAAATCCCTCAAGAAGTTGCCCTGATTGCTTCAACAGGTCTGGGATTGTAGATGAAATTCTTCCAAGATGTCTGGATATCCTTTCAAGTGTCTCGAATTTGGGGAAGAATGCCTCTGTGCCTTCGCCACAATGGAGGAAATTGGAATATCCTCTGTGAAGTATTTCCCAGACTTAGCCAAATTTTGGCTATTTTGTAACACCTTCATGTGGACCATTCAACATTTAGCCAAGGTTTTGGCCCTCTCCATGCTCGAACGAACTTTTCTTGTGGATTTGCCTTCAATTCTGAATTTGGCTTAAGGATTTTATTCACTTCCTCTTTATTTTCCTCTTCATCCTTCCTGTTTTCCATCCAACACTTAGTGAATTCTTCTCATCCTCTCCTTGGGCGGACTTCACATGAGTTTGGACGTTTTCTCTCTCGGCCTAAGTCGGACTTCAAGCCACTTTGGACAAACATCTCTGGGGATAAATCAAACTTTCTCTAGTGCTTACCATCTTTTCTCTTACACTGGGGCGAACTTTCTTAACACTTTGCCATTTCTTTTCTTGGTCTAGGTCGGACTTTGCATCATGTTTGCCATTGTACTTGGCGGATCTTATGGATGCCTGGACATACCTTCTCCAAGCAGAGTCGGACTTTGTAAAGGTTTGGACATGCTGTGCTTAGGCAAGGTTGGACTTTCTCATGCTTGTCCCATCCTTTTTCCCTCACTCCGTTTGGCTTGAAGCAGACCTGCCACCATTCCACGCCATTGCTTCTTCTTTGAAGATTCGCCCCGTGTCGTCATCCACCTGCAAGAAATAAAATAAACAAATTCAGATTTTCTCTCTCCTGAATTCTAGCTCCGAAGTTAAATTTTTAACACTCTCTCCTGAAGTCACGGTGAATTTAATTTTGCCCATCGGATTTTATCTATGGCCGGCATAAATTATTTTCCTCCAAAACATCGTTTGGCGAATTCGATTTTGTCCAAGGCATTTTTAAATTTCCGAGCAGTTGAAATAAAAATTATTAAAATATTAAAAATATTTTAATTAATTCCAACCCGTTCGTTTTGGACCCATGGCTATCTCGATTTTCCTTCCATTTTTCTTGGCTAAGAGTGTATTTTCCAATTTTATCCTCAATTTCGTCTAGCCAAACCAAAATTTAAGCCGTTCCGTCGAAAATTTTATTGCCAGATCCTTACTTTTCTTTGCCGAGGCGAGATTTTAAGCTTATTTTGCTCTGCCAAAGTCAAATTTTCCCCTGCTCAGTCGAATTTTTCTAGGCAAAATCCTTGTCCGAATGTCTTCGTTGGGCGAATTTCCTTGACGTCTGACATATTCTTCCTCCTTCTGGCCAAGGACGATCCTTCGTCTCTCCTTGCCTTGTGCATTTTACTTTGGCCAAAGTTGACAATTTCTCAACATTTTCTCCATACTTAGGCAAATTTTAGCTCTTTTCTACCTTTGAGTTAGGCACATTCCGTTTCATTCTTTGCCACATCCTGATCTTCTTTAGCATGTGTCCTTTCAAACTTGGCATTTGACCTCTCGAAAGTGTCATACTTCCTAGCCAGAATCTTCATTTTTCATCCTCTAGCCTCCATACTTAGGCAAATATTCGAACCTTTTCTTAGACTTGGCATTAACACTTAGCCAAAAAAATCATTCTTTTATCCTCTTAGGCGGACCTCCTTAATATTTTGGACAAGCATTTTTGGATGTCCCTCTTTTCTAGGGCGGATTTCCTTAATATTTTAGCATTTGTCTCCAAGAAAAATCAGTTTTCCACCCCTTTAAGCTTTCATACTTAGCTAAATTTCGAAATTTCACTTGGCTGGGCATCAACACTTAGCAAAATTTTTGATTTTTCCTTCATCTTATATGCCTAGGCGGACTTCCAATGTCTTCAGCCAAGTCCCACCTTTCAAGGGCGGACTTCATAAGCATTTTGGACGAGTCTTCAAGTCAAGGCAGACTTCTAAGGCCTTTTGGACGGGTCTTCAAGCATATGGCGGACTTTGGAGGGGTCAAGGATGAGCTGGGCGGACTTTGGATGATGCTGGGATGAGCATGCTTAGTGCTGGGCGGACTTTGGAAGATCCTAGGATGAGCATGCTTAGTGCTGGGCGGACTTTGGAAGATCCTAGGATGAGCTTGGGCGGACCTTAGAACATTTTGGCACTTCCTCCTTTGATGCATGGCGGACTTCAAAGGATCCTAGGACATGCATGGCGGACTTTCTATGTCTTTTGCCATTTTTCCTTAGTGCTGGGCGGACTTCACCAGCTTCCAGACTTTTCCTTCATCCTTCTTGACCTTCCTCTACTTGGAGATGGCGAATTTTCCAGACTTAACCATTTATTTCATGAATTTCATCTTCTTTGAGCTGATTTTTGGTGATTTCAACCTTCAGATCTGACTGGTTTTGACCTGATTTTCCAGAATTTGAATGTTTTTTGGGTCTGATTTTTTGACTGTTTTTCCAGATTTTTCAATAATTTTTTCAAATTTTCTCTTTGATTTTCTGAGAGATTTTTTGATTTTTTTGGACTTTTGAGTGCATTTTTGGAATTCGAGACCTTCTAAATATAGAAACTTTCCAAAAATAGAAACTTTCTAAAAATAGAAAAAGCAAACCCTAAAAAATAGGGAACCTTGTTTGGTCCGAAAATGCCAAAAATGAAAAATCGAAAAAAGCAAGATTTCCTAAAAAGTAGGAAGTCTCAAAATTGGCCGAGTTCACAGTCGATCTTCGTTTCCTGGGCCTTCTGAGCGCTTCCATGACGTCTACGCACTGATTCAAGCATGAATTACTGACTTGGCTCGGATGACTTGCAAAAAGACTGACTTGAAACCCTCAAAATGATGACCTCATTGTAAAAAGACAAATGATAAGCAGTTGCAACACCGAGGCATAAAGCGAAAACAGGGGGTCCCCATTTATAATGGGGCGATGTGTGAAAAAGGTCACAACAAGACTGTTACCCCTGAACCAACAGAAGTTGTTGCTGAGGAGCCAGCAACAGTAGTTGCTGAAGAACCAGTAGAAGGGCCAGTAGCAGAATCAACAACAGCAGAAGTAGCAGCAGAAACGGTGCCTATTATGGAAATAGAGCTGCCAATATCACCATCATCACAGCAGTCACAAGTCCTCATTGACTTGGATTCGCCACCGAGAGACATTGCTCCAACACAGTCTCACACATTGGGCATTCAAGGACCTCATATTCCTCCTAGTGAAGTTCGCCGAGATTCCATTTGGCTTGAAGGCTTCCTAGGAAGAAAGAGGGAAAAACCCTCCTATGAGCTTGACTTCACCGAATTCGACCACGTCCCACAAGACATGCCGACAAAGAAGTTGAAGAAGCAAGTTCACATAGAAAGGAATGCAGAGTGTGAAATTACCATAGAGACTGCTGCCCCACCTGTAGAGAAAAGCATACACGAGGTACAAGTGGAAGACTATACATTGTCTAAGCTTAACCTCGGGAAGACTACATGACAAGTGGAAGCAGATCTTCTCAGAATAGCTTCGGTGAGTGCACAAGAAAGAATGGCCAAGGATGGAAAAGAAAAGGCAGCCTTAAAGGCTGAAAATCAGCAACTGAGTTCATACATTTCCAGCTTGATGCAAGGCACCCCGAACGTCTCAGCCTTACCAGCAGGATTGCTAGATCTCCCCGCAGAACAAAATCATCAACAATTGATAACATACGGCAAACACTTGAGAGATCAAGTGGAAGAGTTTGTTCTCAAGGGTAGATGTATACTGGAAAATCTATACCAGTTACGGGATAGAGCACATGGACTTCATGCAGAGATCCAGCAATCAGAACAAAGAATTGCAAAGAAGAGGCTAGAAGACGAGAGCACAATTGGAGACTTGCAATTGGCATATCAATCAGTCTACTCCGAGGAAAACAAGCAACATCTCTTTGCTTGGAAGGAACAGTTGGCGTACAAGGTGAAAGCCTATGATGCCCATTCTGTAGAGTTGATTGATTACAGACGGGTGGTCGCCACTATTATCAACTTCGCAAGAATGTTGGTAATATCTTTCCCTCGCATGGAATATCAGCGTGAGGGAGGAGAATACGTCAAGATGGTCATTGTACAAAATTAGTTAAGAGACGTCATCCGCAGTACCTTTCTTGATGATCCAGATGGTTGCAAGCTAGCTAAGGTGGCAACTTTATCAACCAAGTTCGAAGAGGCAACATCTCAGTGTATAGATTTCGGGAATCAACTCACAACGGGTGAGGTAATACTGCGACGCCACGTCATCATTCTACAAAGCATTAACTCCCCAGAGGCTGATGAAGTCAACGAATGGATAGAGACACTGTTGATTAATGGTGAGCTATAAAGGCACCAAAGGACGTCCTACACCCTCCAAGTGGCATTTATGATACTTGAGTTTGACTTGATGCTTCTTTACAAGTCAACTCAAGATGACATTAAACGTAATTGGAGTTAACTTGATGCCCCTTTCCAAGATAACTCCATATCCCTTAAATCATGCATTGTCAGATTCCACTGATTAAGGATGTCTAATCAGCTCCCATGATTTGTGGATCTTAGATCTCCACTAAATGTGGATGTCTATTTTGGAGGGATACTTTCATTAAAGTTCACCTTTAGTTTACTTTCAGTCAACTGAAGTAGTTTCCAGTTGACTCTTTGTTTACTTTCAGTTAATTGGAGTAGTTTTCCAGTTAACTGCTTGTTCCCCCTTTTTAGGAATAAATCTTGCTAATTGATTGGCAAGAACTCATTATTAACTCAAGGAGATTTTGGGGTTGCCCACTCCTTTGAGTTCTATAAATAAGAGCCTTGGGCTCATTGTTTGTTGAACCTTTACTTGCTATGCAAAATTGCTGCGCCATTGTTGCCAACAGCTTTGAAAGCGAATATCTATTCACTCTTGGATGAGAGTTCGTTGGTTGATTGTAATTGTGCATGATTTCATGCCTTTGCTATCCCAACCTTTGTAATTCGTTGATAAAGCTTGAAGAAGAATATCAGAAGGCGCTTGCATTTTGATCTACCTATTTGAGTTATTTGCACGTCTTGTATCTAATAGCTTGTTGTTTCATTTCCCTCCTCGGATAGGGGTTCCTCCTCCTTGGATATTTGTCATTGACAGTTATCGTTTATTGTTGTTTAATGTATTGTCCTTCAATCTATACTTCGGATAGGGGTTCCTCCTCCTTAGCAAGGTTGTCGGCCAAGACATCGTCAATTTGTTGTTTCTTGTAAACCGTTTCCTAGCCCATACCTCGGATAGGGGTTCCTCCTCCTTGGCAGGTCTCAGATCCAATTTACCATAAAGAGTGTTTACTTGTACCAACCTTATCTCGGCATATATCCTAGAGTTCAGAGCCTCAGCCATATTCTCAGGAGACGGCGAATTCAGGTGATCCAACCAATCCATTCCCGCTCCTATACCCTCATGCTTTGTTTGCCTTGAAGGTATTGGATAGATTAAAAGCTAGAATAGTCGTAGTTAAGATCTGCAGAAACCAGAGAAAAAGCTTAGCTGTGGCACATTGTGTTTGTGCACCCTTGTGTCCTACCGCTGAAATATAAAAAGATAGGAACCTTAGTTTACCATTTCCTTCCTTACGCATTGCTTTCAGCAGAGAGGGACTTCTCCTCTTTAAATAACGAAGAAGTGTTGCAAAACATTTGAAATAACTAAACGTTTACAATCAGCACTCCAGAGGTGTTAATTTAAACGCCAACAGTGTACTCCTTTGCCTAATGTATAGTACTCCTCTAAAGAGAGTGTCACCCCAATTGAGTTAATTGTCTCTAAAGCTCCTCTTGCAAACTTTCTTTCATGTAAAACTTTGATTGCATTAAGAGCTAATGCTTCTAAAGCCTTGGTTGATTCCACTTCAGTAGTATCTTTTTGTAAGGCCTTAGGAAATTATGTCATGGTTTCCTTGGCTTTCCTTTCTCTTGCTTGAACTAATTCAAGTTCCCCTTTAAGCCTTTCTAGTTCTTCAATTGCTTTCTTACATTCCTTAGCCCTTGCTTCAGCCTTTTTCTCCCTAAAAATTGTTGCAACAACTTGTTCTTTTGACTCTTGAAGTGCAAAATGGACTGATTGAAAGGAGTCCTTGGATGAATTAAGCTTGAAGGTGAGCTCATCAACCTTTTCTCTCATTTCCTTAGATGCATAAAAGGCCTCTTCTATAAATTTGATGGCAATATCCCCATCTCTTAACAGATGCAATGTAATGTTCTTGGTAGGACAATTAGATCAAATCCACCAATTTTTATTTCTTTTTTACAATCAATTCAAATTCTATTTCTTTCTGATCACCAACATCCTAATATGGGCAAGGTGAGGGCATACAAAGACTAGAATGAGGACAATGAAAATAACCAATAATTTTTTAATGGCTAGCGAACCAAATTACAATCAATTTTAAATTTGACAAAATCAATCAATGCCAAAATGGTAGACAATGATATGCAAATTATGATCATGCCAAAATGGTTGACAATGATATGCAAATTATGATCATGCCAAAATGACAGATAACAAGGGGAAACACGTCAATGCCAAAATGACAAACTATATCATCCAATTCTGGCTCACACCAAATTAGCGAATAGTGATATGAAAATAAAATGGATCTAATTGTTGAACTGATAGGATCTTCTTACAATGAGTACATTGATTTTGTGAACTACCTAGAATTTTTAACAATGATAATCAAACTACTAGTGGTAAATTGTCTAGTTTTTACCATATTGAAAGGAAAGCAATTATTTCACTTCAATAATGAAAACCATGTATTATGTCAAATAGTTATCCATCACATTGAAAGAAGACATTTCACCAAATAGTTGGAAAGCAAATTGTAGGAAATGTAAATTACCTGAATGGAGCAAAATCTTAGTATGAAATATATTGTATACCCAATTGGTTGATATAAATATTGTTGTGCTACAAATCCACCTACAAATGGTACAATTGGTCTATGTTTACTGCTCTATCTGATAAATTAAATATATGAATTAATAATAGAGATGACAATGCATGCCAAATACATGCATAAAATCTATCTTTATTCGTGCATAAAATTATTACAGAAGAAGACGAGATGGTCAGCTAAAGATTAGATTTGATCCAACTAGATCATACTGTTGGAACATGTTTGCCGTTGTGCCAAAAGATCGATCTGTTAATGCTCGATACAAATGCCATAGATAAATGGATCCACAGGAGGCTATGAGTCCATGTCTTGAATCTGAAGGGAAACGTTGGCGATTAGTCCAACAATCCTCCCCTCAACATCACTTGAGGGGATTCGAACACGTGACCATGGCTTTGATACCATTTGTTGGAACACGTTTGTTGTTGTGCCAAAAGATTGACCTGTTAACGCCCAATACAAATGCCATAGATAAATGGATTCATGGGAGGTTGTTAGTCCATGTAATCCAAAGGGAGATGCTAGCAATTAGTCCAACACATACTCCCCTCCTTGAGGATATGCAATGTATTTAAAGGACTTGACGGTTGCCAAGAAGAACACAATTGCCAACCAAATGCTTATAACTACCCAAAACCGACAACCAATTAATACATAGTCGGATAACTAATATTATCGAAGCATAATAATAGACATTGTACATCGACTACATCATCCTCCCCTAAAAGAAAAAGTCGTCTTCTAGACGAAAAGTAAACTCAAGTAACATTAGGGAAGACTTGCTAAACTAATGATGATGTTGTAGATAAGGACCTGTAGACAAACTTGGAAGTGTATTTTGCAAACTAGGACTTGGAGTGTCCTTGGCAATTCAAACGAGTGCAATGGGGGTTTGGGGGCAAGGGGTAGCACCCCTTGCGGGGGTCTAGGGGTACCTCATTTTCATGATTTTTTAAGAGGAAAAAAACAATTCTTATACGGCCAAAAACAAAGCTTTTGGAGTGTTAACCAATATATGCTTGTTGGAAATGTTGTCATTGATGTCAAGAAGTTATTCATTATTGTTATCATTAATGGGCATAGATGAGACTGCTGATAATGTTGTCATTGATGTCAAAGTAGGAATGCCATTGATGCTGAAGAATGCAAGGTGTAAATCACCTAAATAAAGAATTTGAAATGGATGTCTCTGACATCTTTGTGCAGATATTATACCTGATTTGAAGCAGGTCTTATAGTAGATTTGGTGCAAATCATATCATCACATTGGAGCGATTCATATCAGCGTATTGGAGTGGCATATTTAAGGTGATTTGGATCAGTTTTATAAGGCAATTTGAAGCAGATACGTGAGACAATTTTGAGTAGAGATATAAGGTCAAATGGGTGATCATATTTGAAGGTTTACAAATAAATACTTTGCTGGCTGACCTAATGGGAATTAAAGTTTAAATTAAAGATTTAAACTTGGATATTTAATTGGGCTGATTTATCCTTTGGCACCAATGTTTGAAGATTCAAATTTAAATGTTAATGAAGAGGCCGACCTCTTGTGTTTGATGTCTTAACAAATTCAAACCAATACATTTTCAATGAGGCCGATCCCTCATGCTGATTGCCTAAGATTTGAAGAGGTGCATATAAAATAGAAGTCGCCTCCCTTTGTGAAGTAATATGTCTTTTTGAAGTCACCCCCCCTCAAGTAGACATATGAATAGGTATAAGTAAGAGATCTTTTTGGAGTTAGAGAACCAAGTTTTTAATGTAATATCATTCAGATTTAACATAGCAGGCTTACTACAACAAATATATGAATATATTATGAGCAGATTGAAAGGACGAATATGCAGATTTAAAAGAGGAGAACATGCAAATTTGAAAGGAGTATAAGTGGATAATGAAATAACATTTATAAGGAAAATATGAAGCAGAGATTTAAGGGAGATTTGGAGCAAAGATTAAGGGCAGATTCAAACAGAACTAGAGAAGAGAATATGAAGAGTAAATCAGATCATATATTAAAATATATGAAGAGTGTTAATATTGTGAAGGAGAAATATATGATGCTCAATTTAGGGGCAGATTTGTAAGTGAAATTAGAGCAGACCTTAAGGTAGAATTATAAAGGAAAGAATTGCATTATTTGAGATAAAATTTGTGGAGGAAAGTTGTTGCATCATCATCAAGAAGACTTGTGAAGGAAAGCGATTACATCATCTACAAATGAAGTCATGAAGGAGAGCACTTGTGTGATAACCGTTAGATCATCTACAAGCAGAGGTGTGAAAGAAAGGGCATCTATAATCAGATCTTTGTGAAGACATTGTCATCCTTTGAAGAATTTGGAGGTCAATGCCTATCAAAGAAGAGATTGGTGTCTCTTGCTGAGTTGGTGCTCAATTGTGGGGATTGGTGTCTTTAGTGGGTTGGTGCCTACAAAATAAGACTTGTAAAAGAAGTAGGTTGGTGCCTACAAAAGAAGACTTCAGGTTGGTGCCTATAAAGAAGATCAGTATATAAGCAATATTTTGCCATGGTTTTCTCCTACAAGGGTTTCCACACAAATCATGCATTCTTCCTATGTTCTTAATTGCTAGATCTTGCATGTGTGTTATTGCTGTGGTTGATTAAGTTTTGAAAAGTAAAAGATCGTGTTATACTGATTCACCCCTGATTCACCCCCCTTCTCAGTATAACTGTGTTCTCATCAATGCCAAGCTGTACAATGGAAGCATAAAGGAAAGATGATGAACCGTCTGTTTATTGTACAATGTGTAATACTCTAACTATTCTACAGTTTAAGAATGGAATCTAACTACTAGCTTTCAGCTGAAATGTAACTAACTTGTTTTCATGCTAGTGTTTCCCCTGCAAATTGAACGAAAAGGAAAACAATTTTAAATAATTACATCAAATTAAATTACTCAACTAACTTTCAAAATTTCAATTTCAGCTAAAAGGAAACAACTAACTGATTTCATATAACTGAAAATACAAAAGAACATTAACTAACTTTTCCTTGCTTCCGTAATGTAAGAGCAATAATTACAACTATGAAATAAACATGCTAAGTAAATATTTCTGAAATTTAAAGAGAGAAAGGTTAGAAGAAAATACAGTTTGGAAGCTGAAATACTTGAGCTTGACTCTGTCATCATGGGAAAAGGAAATTTCATCAAGGGCTTTTCTGCCCATCCAAAGACCTATTGGTCTCTCGTGTTTCTTCAATTGAAGAAACCCATCCCTTCACGAGGGTAATCAACAAAGGATCACACATTACCATCATGCCTCTGAGCCTGGTGTCAAGGACCTATACCTCCTGGTCGATCCTTCACTATAGGTAACTCCTAATTTGAAAGATCACTCTAACCATTGGTATATTTGGTAATTGATAGCTGACAGATGCTTAATCTAGCATCGTACCTTGGCCAAGGATTTTCTTTTTTATTTATTAATGGCACTCCTGTGCCGTCAGCACTCTCACCCTTGCTTGACATGATAATACATGACTCCAGGTTTATATTCCAATGGCTTAGTTCTTTGTCATTCCCCTTTACTTTAAGGATTTAATATATTTATATTGAACTCAGAGAGGAAAAAGGTAAAAACACTGCTCCAACTCCAAAAATTATGAAAACAGAGAAAAGTAGTATCAACTTAGCCATGACTAAAAGGTCACTGAATAAATGATGATGGTTCAGACCAATAGTTCAAATATGGTATAGTAATAGAAAAAGAATTTCAAATGCTAGCTTTTTAAAACTAATCTGATTCTTATAAAAGAGTCTTCTATTGATCATATTCTCGAAAGATAGTAAAAGACCCGATTCAAATTTGCTTCAGAATGATGAGAAGGTTAAATGAACATAAGATTCACAGAACGATTAAAGAATCTTTGATGCTTAATTTTAACAAAGTAAAGTCTCATTACATGCTTGAATTTGAAGTTCTATAACTCAAAAGAGATCCCAGTTCTTCTCTTCAATGCTCGGGACAAAACTGTGATGCCCCTGAAGTCTTTCTGACCAAAGAATTATTGAAGACAACTTACACAGATTCCAGGAAACAACACTAGGAATGTAAAACTCGTATATATCGTTCAGGCTCTCCCACGTTAAGCTCTAGTAGGATAAACTAAGATAGCCCCTGATAAAGACATCGACGAGAAAGGAAGAGAGAAGAGAATGGAAAAGAAAAAGCAACCAATGAATGCGGATGGGAATGAGATTTTCCAAGCTTAGAGGATTGAAAAGATGTTTCTAGTTGCAATAGAGGAGAATTCGAAAGAGAAGCAAGACAAGCCAAAATGCTTGAGCTGACAATGAATGCTAATCAAGAGAAACACAATATGCGAATGCTAATGGACCAAGAAACAATTTGCGAATCAAAGAAGAGATGAATGAATTCCGCCAAGACAAAACAATACCTCCCAAAAGAGCCTGCCCGTCTTCTCTTGAATGTTTCAATCAAGAAGAGGCCCAAGGTGGTGGCGTTACCATTCTCTCATAACCGATCTTGCTTCCTTGCAAACTCTCGATTATGAAGGATATTACATTGTTTTAAAATAATTATATAATTTCATTTTATATTGCTAGAAGGTGTCTAAGAGGGAATTGGTGATATTTATTACTTATTTGACTTAATTTCTTATATTTTAATTAAATGGTTATAGCCAAGGTTATGACTTTAATACAACTATCTTACACTGACTCAAGGATTGATGATAAAATTGATCCTTTGGTAACCATGACCTCTCCCTGATGATAATTCCCTTTCCCCTCGAGTGTTGACAATCCTGTAACCACTTGACAAAAAGACTAGGGTTAGACCATTCTCGACATATATATACATGTTTAAATATAAACTCATCATCACATACGTTTTCGCATATAAAAGAAAATCATTCACATTTGCAGTTATGACATATAAATCAATTATTCTATCCTCAATTTCACATTCTCATGAAAGGCAGTTAATCATAACTAACATAACAACCATAATCTTATTGCCATATTCATGTTCAGGGTAGAGGGGATGTAACACAATGCAAAAGGATCGTGCACAAGAATGAGGTCACCATATGATGGAAAGGTAATGATGCTAGGGACGTCCCATATTACAAAACCAACTCCCCTGTACATTGCAAAATTTAGTACACCATTTAGAGTTTGATGGTGCTATACAATGGTCTCATATATTATTGTACGATGTAAAATGGTAACCGTACAATGCATATTGAAGGAAAATCCAACCATATGACATAATTTTTTCTTGCCATGCAAATGAGGTTTTTTCTTGCCATACAATATGGTCAAATATTTTAATGTAAGTGGGCTTTATAGTTGGGCTTTTAAATGTACTTGAAGGCGTATTGTTAGTAATTTTGCATTCTTTTGCAAAGTCAAATACTTTTGCTAAAACTGTCATCTTTTGTAAACCATGGACTATGTTTGCAACACATAAACTGTCCAACTTTTCAAAATCATTTTTCATTGGTTGCTCTTCACTAAGTGTTGTAGCTTTGTAGAAACCCTTGTTTCCCCCTGTTTCCGAATCTGACTGTTTTTCTGAATGTTTTGAGTATTTTTGATTTTTTGACTGTTTTTGGGTTTTTTTGCTTGAAATATGAAGAATACGATTTTGCAAATAAATAATATAAAATCTAGATAAATTCATACAACTCCGGAAATACGAGAATCTATTGCAAATACTGATGCTTGACTAATATTTAATCTTCTGAGATGATTACAATAAAGATCCAGTTACATGCAATCAAAAGGCAACACTTTATTTGATAAAAAAACCTGGTTTTTCTGCAGCAATAAATGATCTTCTTGCAATGGTACGGCTGAGATGAATAACTGCTTCTCCCTCCGTTTGGTGCTCCGGATATGAACCAAATGCTTAGGCGCCTCCAGTAATGATGGTAGAAGGCCTGAATGAAAGGCGTTTTCCTCAAGACAATAGTACGGCTCAAATGAAGGAAGTACGGCCTGCTGCAAGAAAGTACGGCCCTGGTACAACAGCTAGTACAATGGTACGGCCTCCTCTGGAATCTCCAGACTCAAGAATATGATGCGCCTTGATTAACAACTGCTTTCTGGATGAAACCCTGACAAATAACTTTGAGTTTGAATCAACTATGAAACTCTGTAATTTCTTCTGAATGAAGAAATGTCTTGCCTGGCAATAAATCAGATGATATCTCACATCCTCTGAATTGCTTTCACTGGAGATGGCTCGTTCCCCAATGCTCTGAGACTGAAACCCTTGGCTTCCGTGCTCTGACGAAACTTGATCAATTTTCAATCAACAATGACATAATGGCTCGAATCCCAAGCAAAAACCCTTTATTCTTTGAAAAGTGCGATTTCCTTAATAATAGGGAATATTAAAAAGTTCGAACCTTTTCATTATAATATTTCAATAGTCTTAGCTCAAATTTTAATAATAAAATATAATCGTTAAATGGCCCCCTTTCCATGATGGGCGACCCCTTCACTGAAATCACTTAAGTTATAATAAAATATTATAACTTTATATTATAATGCTTCCACAATTAATATTTAATTAAATCAATTAAATATTAATATCTCTCTCAATATTCGCCTGATGCTCGAGCCGTCTGAAGCTGACGAATAAGGAAGTGATTCTGAACGTGATCAATCCATACTGCTAAAAATAGCAGGGGTCCCTCGCTGAGTGCCAGATACTGCTAAAAATAGCAACTCAGGCTAGAAGTGTTCGAATGAGCCCGAACGAAAGCCAACTGATCAAATACTGACAACTGAAGCTGAGCCAAGCTCCATTAAGACCCTCTATCCAATCTATCAGCCTACGAGGGTCGCATAATAGGCTAATCCTGTGCTTGGAGAGATGTCAACTAGAAGGGGACATGACAAGCTTTGATAAAAGTACAAGCCAATGGAAATACCTCATAGTCCTCCACTTGCCAGTAAAATAGGCCATAGAGAGAATTTGTTTCATCCTTTGAGTGTGATTGTAATTCTAGAATCCGTTCATCATTCGATTCTATCGGACCTCGATCATGCTTTTGTAATGTCCCCATTTTTGCGAGCATCAGAGTTTGTAAGGATTAGCCTATCATTTGACCCTCGTAGGCTGACAAATGTGATGAGAGGGTCTTCCTTGGTAGTTATTCAGAGTTTCAAGACGTTACTCCTTCAGTTGATTCAGATTTGGGCCCTAGCAGACGTTTCCAGAGTGATTTACAGATACTTACTATTTATAGTAAGTCAGGTAGGTAGGAGTTGCTATTTTTAGCAGGGCACCTGGTTCAGTTGGTCAGCTCAGTTTCGACCTAGTTTGATGATCTGATGAACATACAGTGTTTACTTGGGCATTTAATATTTATTAAATGTTTATTAATTTGACTTTATAATATAAAGTCACTTTAATGAAATATTAAAATTATTAAATGGCGAGTTATAAAGTATTTAATACTTTATAAAAGAGGGGTTAAAATAATAATTAAATGAGCATTTAATTATTAATCAAAAGGGGACGCCATTTATTAAATATTTGTCCTAAGTCAAAAAGGGCGAAATTAATCATTTATTTAAATGATTATTAAAAGATTGCTTTGGGTCGAATTCTTGAAAGGAGATATATATACTGCCAAGACAAATCAAACTGATTATGAGATGATTATTGGATTGAGCATTTGTTTTGATGAGAATTTCTCTGAGAAGGAGAAGCCTAGGGTTTCTGTCTCTTAAGCCATTAAAGAACGATAAACTCTTTAGTGTTGCAGCCATTTGAGGTGGTGAAATATCCATTGAATTTGGCATTCAAGAGAGCTTCATCCAGAAGTTCTATTTGTGCTTAGAGGTGAAGATTTTATTTAGGGTTTGAAGATTATTGAAGGTTTTCAAGTGCAGACCCGAAGTTTCATCATTGGCAGCCATTAACAATCAGTTTCCAAGCTTTGTGTTGGCTGCTACAGTGACGCATGAACAGTACCCGTGCTGCAGTGACGCATGAACAGTGTTGCAGCTACAGTGATCGCGTGAATAGTATCTGTGTGAATAGTGTCGTAGCTACAGTGATCGTGAACAGTAACACGTGAATAGTGAAACGCTACAGTGCACGGGAATAGTATTTGCTACAGTATTGTGCAGATTTGATTACCTCAAGGGAATTCAAGGGTTTGTGAAGAATTCCATTTGAGAACATACCTATATCTACTAGCAGCTTTAAAAGACATTAAAGAAACATTAAAGATTATATTTGTTGCTGGCTGTATCTTTATTCCAGTGGCACGTGGGCTTTTATCTGAGATTGGTTTGAAGGTTGCTCACAAGGGTTTGAAGACGTTTTTTGCCTATGCAAGTTAACAGCTGTTGTAAGGCTGAAACATCTAAGGCATTGACTCCATTCCTTCACCAATAGGGGGCTGCCAGGCGGTTGCACTCTTAGGACAATTGAATTAAGGTGGAGAAGGTTTCTACTTGAGCTAGGCATTGGAATCAAGGCTGATTATTGCTGCTGGTAATCTGTATCAGAATTACCAAGTTTCAACTACAGCTATCCGGGTATGATGATAATAAATGTACAGGCATTATATGTTGCTAAGTATTGAATGTTTGTAATAGCGAGTTTGCAATCTGTTAGTAATAAAAATCTTAAGAGCTTGCTACAGCAGTTAGCATACATTGCAAAGATATCGTTATTCCCTTGTGCATTTATATTTGTTATTTCTTGCTTTGCCTGGCAATAATATTATTATTTATAATCAAAACCCCAAGTCAATAAGATACATAAGGCAGAAAATTTGTGTTCTCAAGAATCCGGCTCGAGAGGGTTCTTACAGCTTCTCTATCATTCTTTGTTGAAGTTGGAATCTAACGAATCGGAGGAAGCTACTTCCTCACTTATGATTTGGTTCTTTAAATCAATTACATATTTCCAACCCTTGTTCTCAATTGGGATTTTATTCTTTTTCTAGTTGTGATCGACTTTGGTTGCTACCAACCAACCTCGATCTAACAATATGTTGTACACTTTCTTCCTTAATGAAATGATCAAAAGTTTCGACAAAAATAATTGAGCTCCAATAATTACCTTTTGTCCCATTAAAACTACAAGTACCTTAATACCTTGTTGATCTACACCCACTAGTTGAAAAGTTGGCGACCAAATGGTTAGCTTGCTAAAAATTCTCCAAGTGTTTTCTGGAAGTACGTTCACACCACACCTGACATCAACAACTATATTGGTGAGATTCCTTGCAAGGATCTTCATATTCACGACCATTGGTTTCTTTGCCATGTTAATTGTCAATAATGTTGGGTCAATCACTTGGTCGCTTGATAGCGGAGGTTCAGTTATTGGTTCTTCATTCTCACTAGATTCCAATTGGGCCGTAGCATGCACTGTCTCATTCTCCCTGGATACAATAGCATTTCGAAGTTTAGGAATACTTTGTAATAAATCCACTACTTTAACTGGTACAGTAGCTTGAAGTACATTCCATGCAATATTTTTGTTGGATTGTAATTGATTTGTTGCCATACTTGCATTTGCATTTGAGTGGCATTGTTTGTTATCCATAACATTCTTCACTTCGTCCCTTGCTTCATGAAGCCTTTCTTTTTTTGTACATGGGTTCGAGTATACAACCTTCTTTGGTTGGGCATGAGAAATGGCCAATACTTCATTATGCCTTACATCAATCATGTTGACACTAACCTTTTCCTTTGGACATCCGCTGTCTTCGAGGTTTCTAGGTCCACACCATTTGCACAATAATCGCACTTTGTCTTGCTTGTTTTGGCAGTTTCTTGCAAAGTGTCCCCATTCGCTATGTTGTCAACATTGTATGATAGGGCATCCTTTGGGCTCATATCGTATTTGGCTTCATCCTCCTCTTTGATTTCGATAACTGCTTGGAGATGCATTTTGTGGCTTTGATAGAGTTGACTCCTCTCTTTGCATAAAGAGTACTTGTGTACTACTGGTCTTCAAATTGTATGGGAACTCCTTTATTGAATAACCCATGACCTGGCACATCTCACAAAACATCTTTTTAGGATAATTACCTTTTGTGTGCCCCTCAATTTCGCACTCTGTACACCATAGTTTGTCAGTTTTTGTGTTGGTTTCTTTCTTCACCTTTAATTCTTTCACCATTCATAGCATGTCCCTTTGGAGTGCTTGTACCTTTCCCAATTCATCATCACTATTGTCATCCGAACTTCCATCTTCCTTTGTTTTTATTTTACCATGCAAGGACATTCTATCTTCATTTTCTATGTCCATCTCTCAATTGTAAGCATCAACATAGGAGGGGGTGCTACTTACATTTTTTTCCACATAGAAGGGATCAATTCTTCAATGAACCATCCTTTCTTTAATCCATTGGTTGACTGGTTTTCCAATTTCACCAACAGTTCTTTGAGTTTGCGATTATAGGCTTATATATTCTCATGTTTTCCTTGCTTGGTGTTATAAATTTCTGCTACGATCTCGTTGTTATCTCGCAACAATTTAAATTCTACCTCGAATGCTTTCTTCAGTGCACCCCATGAGGCTATGGAATATGCATCAAGTTCTGTAAACCAATCTATTGCTATGCCCCATAGCGTTGTTGGGAACTGTTATGACCTTTTCACAGATCACCCCATTCAAAATGGGAACCTCCTAATTTTTGCTCCGTTTCCGTCTTTTGGCTTTAGTCTTCCTATTGTCTCTCTTTTGCTCTGTCTGTCTTTTCGGGGATGTGCCCATCTGTGAGCTTAAACTTGAAATTTTGGCTAAGTCTGAGAATTAGGGTTTGCTTTCTTCTGGTCAGTTTGAAGTCAAATTGAGTGAGTAAATTGAAATTTGAGCTTGACGCTGCAGTCAGTAAGCTTCCAGCAGGTCCCCAACAAAATTTCATTGAATTCTAACAAACTATTTTTAGTAAGTACCTGATTTGGGGCATTTTCTTAGCACTTTTGAAGTTCCAATTGTCACACTGCATCCAGGACACGTCAAATTGCTTGTCTGCAAAATTTGAGCCAGATCTAACAACTTTCTAATTTTAGCTAGTATCACCTTCAGAAGCAGATTTTAGGGTTTACATGCAAAGTTTTTCAATGCATGTCTAGAGAATATTTCTGGGTTTTCCGAGACCTACGTAGTGATATAACATGCAAGATGAGATGATAACTTTCAACACAGGCTTCGGAGGCTACTTTTAGGGTTTGCGTGTTGGAATTTCCAATGCATGTCTGGATATTCTTTGTGGGTTTTTCGAAAGCTTCGCAGTGATGTAACATACAAACCAGGATCAAGACCTTTTTCAAGAGCTATCTTCAAAGGCTATTTTTAGGGTTTGCATGCAGGACTTTTTAGTGCATGTCAGGTTATTCTTTATGGTTTTTTCAAGAGCTATGCAGCAAGGTGACATGCAAGCAGAGTTGGTCACTTTTTCAGGGACTTACTATTTTTAGCAGGATCATTTCGGCAGCTGCCCAGCACTTCAATATCACGAATAAGGCGACACACAATAGAAACGGGGTCAAACGGAGATCGTTTGAGCAACATGCAAGTCAGATTAGGGTTTCCAACTTCGGGACCCAAAATGAGGGGTCAAAAGCCAGAATCTCCGAAAACCAATGTATTCCACTGTGATCAGTATCTTTCAAAGAATCCATTGGTAAAATTTGAAGGCAATACAAGCACTTACTATTTATAGTAAGTCACTTTTGAAACAGGCTATAAATAGCAAGTCAGTACGAGGCACCAGTGTGAACAAGCCAGTCAACCCATGAGGATCATGTCAGTCAGGTTTCAAGTTAAACGGAGTTGCAGAAGTCCTGAAACCAAGCAGTTACTATAAATAGCAAATCACCTCCGGAAACAGGCTATAAATAGCAAGTCAGCACGAGATGGCAATGTGAACAGATCAACTGGATCATGAGGATCTTGTGGCGCGAATTCCAAATCAATCCAAGCTTCAGAAGAGTGAAAACCAAAAACTTACTAAATATAGCAAACTAGGGCAAGCAAGCTAAAAAAATGTCTAAGTCTGAGAAATTTCCTGCTTGACCCCCTAAATGCGCCCTCAAGAAGATAGAGCTTGGAAAATATTCAAGTGTTAAACACTTCCTGCTCACCCTCTGAAATGCGTCCATGTTTGATGATTGGCTGAAGAATAAAAAAATTTCAAGTATGTGAAACTTCCTGCTTGACCCCTCAAATGCGCCATCATCTGGAAGAGGTGATAAAAAAATGTTTAAGTCATGGAAAAGTTCCTCCTCCCACCCTCATATGCGCCCAAGTCACCTTGCCTTGGAGGACGTTTAAAAATATGCTAAGTGTTGCAAAATTCCTATAGAGGGTCCCAAATGTGCCCAAGGAGAGAAGGAAGGATGAAATTTTTTTTCCAAGTTTTAAGATTTTCCTCCTTGACCCATGAAATGCGCCCAAGTCATCTAGGCTATGGAGGACATGGGAAAAGTTTCTAAGTGTCAAGAATTCCTCCTTGACCCTCCAAATGCACCCATCTCCAAGAGGTGTGAAGAAGAAATAGCTAAGGCATTGTTAATTCTTGTAGGACCCCCTAGATGCGCCCTTGATGGATATGGAGCTAGAAAGTTTTCTAAGTGTTGAATTCCTGCAAAGGGTCCCAAATGCGCCCAAGTTCAAGGTGGCTCTAGGAAATGTGTTGAGTGGTATTGTTAATTCCTCAACATGTCATATGTGCCCAAGGATGTTGAAGGTGGTGGCTCTTTAAAAAAAATAAAAAAATAAAAAAATGTTCTAGGTATTGTCAATTCCTCCTTGATACCCCAAATGCGCCCATATTCAAGATGACTCAAGGAAAGTTGCTAAGTATGTTGAATTCCTCCTCCACTAGCTAAATGCGCCCAAGTTGATGGGCTAGCATGAAAAAATACTGTGTCAAAAAATTCCTCCTCTATACTTGAAATGCGCCCAAAGTGGAGAGAGATAGTGGTAAAAAAAAGAAAGTGATAAGATTTCCTCACACCCTCAAATGCGCCCATGACTGGAGATGGATGGGAGAAAATTTATCTAAGGCAAAATTGAAATTCCTTCTAGACCTCTCATATGTGCCCATGCTCATGGAGATGATAAAATTTTTCTAAGTGTTGAAATCTCTCCTCCCCTAGAGAAATACGCCCAACCTTGAGAGAAGGTGATAAAATTTTCTAAGACATGGATAAATTGGCGGAGGAGTCAAAATGCACTAGCTTTGTGAAGTTGAAGAAAATTGTCCAAGGCAAAGCAAGAAAAAAAATACGCCTAGAGATGAAGAATGAAGATGAACTTTGATGGAAAAATATTTTTCTAAGGTATAAATTGCAAAAATTAAAAGTACCCCTTCGTCTATGGACACATGAATTTGGTGTCTTCTGAGGGGAATTTTCTTCTAGGTATTGGGTATCTTCGACAAGGAGACGATTTTGAAACTTTTTACACCTCGCCTGAGACTTTAAGATGGAGATTTCACTCGGGCGCCTGGTTGGTGAATTTTCTAGAGGAAATAAATTATTTCTAAGGCAAATGGGTTGGAAATTTGGCTAAGGCAAACAGGGGATATCATGTTGGTTGGAAAATTTTCTAAGGAAGAGAGAAATCAAACAATGCCCTTCAAGGTGTGCCCTCAAGACGGATGAAAATTCTAAGAAAGACTTGTCTGAGTTAAACGTGCCCATCATAGAGAAGGAATTTGAAAAATTGGCTAAGTCAGAGGAAATGAAGACACAAAGGTCTAAAATGCACCCAAGCTTGCATGAGGCATTATGAGCTAGAATCAATGTAGGGGAGAGAGTTTTCTAAGGGAAGAGATATGGAGTTCAGGACATGATGTGTGCTTTAAGCAAGTTGAGATGAAGATAAGTTAACATGTGATATTTGCTGAGGATGGGAGAATAAAACAACACCCTCTCAACGCGCCCTCAAGATGGATGAAAGTTTCTAGGGCATCAAAAATGAGCATTAAGGAGAATACATGGTCAAAGCACTTCTATGATGAAGGAGTATGAAGAAGGCAACCTCTGCTAGAGGGAAATGATGAACCCTATCAAATCCAGAGATCACTTAGACCTTGGAGATCAAAACATGGAGATCAGGTAAGTAAGGGGAGTTTATATTATTAAGTGTTCTGATGCTCTTCTCTTTATCTGTTTTGTAGGATGAACGTTGGGGCCAGGCATGATGACTTGAAATGATGAAGCAAATAGTCCAAGATGATAAAAAAATGAAGGGAGATGTTAGAAGGAATGGCTAAGTGTTGGAATTTCTTCTCAAAGACCCAATATGCACTCAACTCAGGAAGGTGGGTGGCAAGGAAGAAATGATTGAGTCCATGACTAAAGAATCCTTCAAGATCAGGGATGGAAAAATAATGAAGGCTCAGGCATTGAAGAGTTGAAGAGTGACAGCTAAGAAGAAGATCATCCTCAAGCACTAGAATGACCTCAAGACTAAAGAAGAAGCTGAAGCCATGATGATCGGACTCATCCAGTTTGTAGTCAAGAAGAACAAGAACAATGCGAACGCATTTCTAGACAAGAATCTTCTAGAAGGATGGTGGACATTAATTGCTAATTTATTACCCCTCTTCTTGGTGGCGGTTTTTAGGGTTAGGGTTTATGTGGCTCAATCTGAGCCCTTCATTGTAATTGAATCTGAGCCATCCACTGGATTTGGCCAGCTATAAAAGGGGCATCCCCCCCTTCATTTGTACCTCATTAGATTAGAAATTAGATTGGATAGGATAGAATAGTAGAGAGACAGCTTAGAGCTAGCATAGTATAGATTGGTACCTTAGATTGAAAAGGAAGGGGAGTCTTCCATTTGAATACTTTGTAAGAAGTTGTTGTGAACACTTTCATAATGAAAGAGTTTTCATTGATGGTGATCTCTTCTTTTGTTGTGAGTAGCTAGCGAGTTTTCTTCGTCCTTCCAATTCACCTAGAATCTTGAAGTAGCTTAAAGTAAAGTACATTTCATTTCATGCAAGTACTTAGTAATTGTGGAATGTGGTGCTTAATTTGAACAAAACTTCGCTTATCCATATCACTAGCGGGCTCGTTGACGGTGGGTTCACCTTGCGTGGTCAACTGGAACATTGTGAACTTAACTTAGATTATGGTTTATGTGTTGGCATGCGTCGTTGTGATGGTGTCTTCATGCTGAATCGTGATTTGAACACTCGTTGCTACCCCCTTGAAAATTGCACCGATTTTGTGGAAGCTGTCCGAAGCGAGGCAAAGCAAAGCTCGGTTGAAGTCTGTGAGAATTGATCGCCATGTCCCACACCTTAGAGTAGAATTATAGCATCTCTTATCCTTGCACTCATTTAAATTCAGTTCATTTTTGGTTAGTGTTAGGAAACTTGCACTTACCTGCCAAACCATTCGAACCACGTGAAACCCTTTAATTTGTTGTTTGTTGTTTGCTGCTGGACAATTGCGTAAATCCCCTTGAAATACCAGCAAATCACATCAATCCAACTGAGACTATCCACTGCCTAGAAGGAACCTTGGAGTTGAACGCACGAACTCTCTCACAGTCTTAACGTGTTGGATACTTTGATCAAGAGAGAATAGGGTAGCCGTTGGCAATTTTATTCTGTGTTGGTGCGGTCACGAAAAACACATCAACAGGAACGCTCTCAACTAATATGCTCTGTCATCTTGACTGTTTGCTACCCAAATTGTCTCACATGTATTGCAATGCCTCATAGGGTCCTTCGACTCATTCTTGGTGAACTTTGGAAGTTTTTGTTGTTCTACTTTTAGACTTGCTAGGGGAGTCACCATCTTGCCTCCTAGTTGTGCCCTCTATGATGATAACTTGATTGGAGAGTTTTGATTTGTACATTCCTATGCTTTCCTTGCACTCACAGACATGTCAAAATCCTTCACACATCCCTCTTTAGCGTTCATCACCCTCAGGGTGCCTTTGGGGTTCTTTCGATGCTCCCTTTGTCTTGGCATTATCAGCTCCGATCTTCTAATGTTTGGATCCTTCGTAAGTATTAGGTCTTCAATTTGGTGTATGGTGTTCTTGCACGTCCTTGTCAGACCATCAGTAGATTCTCCCTAACCTTCCCTTCGTTTGATTTTAATGGTAGGAACAGTTCTTCAATGGTAAGGTTGGTAGGTTCTTCCTCACCTTCCCTTTTTCCTGACAATGAACCTCTTTTGTTTGACGGTGATGGTCCAGACGGTTCTCCAATGTCGAGGTTGGTGGGCTCTCCTTCGCTTTCCCCTTCGTTTGACATTGATTGTGATGAGCCCTGCTGGCTCTCAGCTCAAAACCCTCTTTTCTTAAGTCTTTAAATATGTTTTTAGAGTTTTTTAGGGAAATCTTAATAGACAGAAGAGAAGGGGCGCAGCATAATTTTGCTCATAAAAGATGAATTCAAACTTATTTCTTCAAAATGAAAGTACAGAATGTATTATTTAACACCAACAGATAGATTAAGAATGATAAACATACCAATAAGGCTCCAGATTATTTAAATAAGAAACTGGCCAGATCTACAGCTGGAAATGGTGAAAACAGGCATAAATGCACGCCAAGACTCCAGACAAGGTTTCTCCAGCTCAGAAATTGGTCACAAAGCTCTGAAAGGACTAGGCGCCAATGATTGAAGTCAGAACCAGCCCAAAAGGAAGGCGTTTCCCTCTTTCACTTCACACGCCTTTTTAAGGCACAAACCCCAATGCTGGCCGTACGGCTATGGAAAACAATGCAAGAAGGCTCTGTGGAAACCTCTGCCTCTGATGAAGGAAGCGCCACCAAGAAACCCTCAATTATTATACTGAAGAACAAACAACTGCATAAATAAATCCCCTGTCTGCAACTGTAGAACTTCTGTGTGAAGCCCTCAACTGTACTGATTCAGCTGATCTTTCACAGCCTCAAGAGTACTCAACACTAAAGAGTTTTCCGTTCTCCAATGGACACAATGATCAAACCCTGGTCACAGGATATTGCTCAGAAGTAAAAATGCACAAGGCAAATCGAAATAGTCAAGTTGTGAGTTTCTATTGCCAGGAAATGCCTTTATACCAAATGGCACGCATTTCAAGAAATGTACGGCCTTTTGCAATCATTAAAATATTTTAATATTTTAATATGACCTTTTCAATAGTTGCCATAAAATACTTGAGCGCACTTTTCAATATTTTAAGTCATTAAAATATTAAAATCCCCTTTTGACAATTTTTAAGTGATATAAAATATTATTAAAGTCAATGTGACTTTAATAAAAGGCGTATAAGTTAAATAATTAACTTAATCACTTAAAATTCCATAATACGCTCAAAACTCAGGATAATCCTGTGCTGTCAGAAGCTGTGAACTCCTGGAATGCCAACACTCGCTGTGATCCAAGCACTGTCCACTGAAAACACGAACAATCAAACTCTCCAGAATGCATCACTGACCCTCTATCCAAACTGGCTAGCCCACAAGGGTCCAATAAAGGGCTAACAGTCGCAAAACAAGATCATGCTGAAAAAGGGGACATTACAGTCCACCCTCCCTGAAATTGCTTGTCCGCAAGCAATCTCAACAACAAAGAATCAACCACTCCACCAGGATCCCAAGGATAGTGTTGTGAAATGTCCCTCCTGTCATCAACTGTCTCCTGTAACTCCCAAATCTGATCAATTGGATCATCATGCTGTACCCTGTCAATCTCAACACCATCTGTCACAGGAGAGAAGAACTCAAAAGAAAGCAAGTCAAACTGCTGACAACACTTGCTCCCTAAAACCGCACGAGATATGCTATCATCCAACATATCTAACACGTGCATACCAGAATTGTGCATCTGAAACGGGTCATGTACATGATGACTGAAAGTGAAACTGTGTAGACTCCTAACCATGTACACACTGGAAATCTCCTCAACGAGCTCGGTCTGAAATCTCGATGCACTGACGGAATCTCCAATACTATGATCAACGCTCTTGCCTAAATCAGGATCAAGAGTAGAATCAGCATCCACCTCAAAGAGCGGATTATCACAGGAAGATGTAGCATCTGTCTCATAAAGAGGATTTTGTACTAACTGAGCCTCATAACTGTACTGATCCCAATCAAACCCCTCTGATCCCATGGGACTAGAATCAAAATGATAATCCTCCTGAAACATCTCATGCTCCTCTAGAATCTTTGGTTCTATCTTCTCACCTTTTTTGTTGACGAGAATGATAGATCGCATACTCCCATCCTGAAAACCAGCTTGCTGTTCCGTTAAATCAGCAATGTCTTCACCCTCATAAAACCACTCCATTTGTCTATTTGAACCCTTAGGCTTGAGAGGACAATTGTGGTTTTGATCATAAGGAGCTTTGCAATAGAAACATAGCTTCCTCCTACGCAAATCATTGATTGTCTCTCGGTCCAAAGGAGCTGCAAATTTCCTCTTTTCATCAACTTTTTCTGATTCTTTAGGTTCTGATTTGCTATCACTATAGGATGAAGATGCTTCTGCATTTGAAGTGAACTTACCACGTGAAGCTGTAAGTTCCATGCTACGAGCCTTTCTCATAGCTTCGTGCAAGGTAGGTGGATCGAATGCCTTGATCCAACCTTTCATTGGCTCATGGAGACCTTCTACAAATAGAATGACAAGTCTCCTCTCTGAGATTCCGGTAACCATAACCGAGAGCTTCTGGAACTCACCAATATAAGACTCCAAACTACCCAACTGCTTTAGCTGAGCAAGGTCTCTGAAGAATAGCTCGGGATCACGTCTATCAAACCTCTCTACCAGCCTATCAGTGAACTCCTGGTACGAGGTAATCCTATCATGGTGTAGTGTAGCCATGCCATGAATCCACCAGTCATGTGCTACGCCATCAAGGTGGAGAGCTGCAAATCGTATAGCATCTTTCTCTGGCATAGGACGTAGTGTCAGGAATGTATCCAACTTACTCACCCAGGCACGTGCTGTAACTCTACCACTGCCATCATAGTGAAATAAGGTTAGTTTGTTGGTAGCTTGTTTGAGATCACTCTGTTTGTGTCTAGGATGCCTGTCATTCCTGTTTCTGGTGTGTTCTCTCTTCTGGCTCATGAACCTGTCAAAGTTAAGATGCTCCTTAACCCTTGGTGGGAAATTATCCCACTCATCATGCATAGCCATAATATTATCTGCAAAATTTATTTCACCACCTTGTTCAGCTTCATCCACTTCCTCAGCATCATCTCTGGTGAACGTGGGATATGTAGCTCTCTCATAGGTGCGTACTGGATCTATAATCCTCTGTGGCTGTCTATGGATACTGCCATCTCTATCTGAATCCAAACTACGAGCTCTGTTTATTGACAAATTCTGAACATTCGTGCTGAGTTGTTGAAGAATAGTTGCAACCTGTTCTTGCCCTGCAACCATGCCTCTAAGCACGTCTTTGGCTTCTCTGTCCTCATCCTCCCAATTATTTCTGTGAGAACTTTCTCCAGCCCTGTTCGCCATATTGTCCCAATCTAATTCCTCCTCCTGATCTGCAAACGGAAATGGTGGAAAAGGATTTTGGTCGCCTCTCTGATTTCTAGGGACCACCTCTGAAATAGGACTTGCCAAAACCCTCTCTGTTTGACTTCATAAATTCTCAAACCCCACAAGCTGGCAGGATGTGAGCTCTGATACCACTGTGATGAGCCCTGCTGGCTCTCAGCTCAAAACCCTCTTTTCTTAAGTCTTTAAATATGTTTTTAGAGTTTTTTAGGGAAATCTTAATAGACAGAAGAGAAGGGGCGTAGCATAATTTTGCTCATAAAAGATGAATTCAAACTTATTTCTTCAAAATGAAAGTACAGAATGTATTATTTAACACCAACAGATAGATTAAGAATGATAAACATACCAATAAGGCTCCAGATTATTTAAATAAGAAACTGGCCAGATCTACAGCTGGAAATGGTGAAAACAGGCATAAATGCACGCCAAGACTCCAGACAAGGTTTCTCCAGCTCAGAAATTGGTCACAAAGCTCTGAAAGGACTAGGCGACAATGATTGAAGTCAGAACCAGCCCAAAAGGAAGGCGTTTCCCTCTTTCACTTCACACGCCTTTTTAAGGCACAAACCCCAATGCTGGCCGTACGGCTATGGAAAACAATGCAAGAAGACTCTGTGGAAACCTCTGCCTCTGATGAAGGAAGCGCCACCAAGAAACCCTCAATTATTATACTGAAGAACAAACAACTGCATAAATAAATCCTCTGTCTGCAACTGTAGAACTTCTGTGTGAAGCCCTCAACTGTACTGATTCAGCTGATCTTTCACAGCCTCAAGAGTACTCAACACTAAAGAGTTTTCCGTTCTCCAATGGACACAATGATCAAACCCTGGTCACAGGATATTGCTCAGAAGTAAAAATGCACAAGGCAAATCGAAATAGTCAAGTTGTGAGTTTCTATTGCCAGGAAATGCCTTTATACCAAATGGCACGCATTTCAAGAAATGTACGGCCTTTTGCAATCATTAAAATATTTTAATATTTTAATATGACCTTTTCAATAGTTGCCATAAAATACTTGAGCGCACTTTTCAATATTTTAAGTCATTAAAATATTAAAATCCCCTTTTGACAATTTTTAAGTGATATAAAATATTATTAAAGTCAATGTGACTTTAATAAAAGGCGTATAAGTTAAATAATTAACTTAATCACTTAAAATTCCATAATACGCTCAAAACTCAGGATAATCCTGTGCTGTCAGAAGCTGTGAACTCTTGGAATGCCAACACTCGCTGTGATCCAAGCACTGTCCACTGAAAACACGAACAATCAAACTCTCCAGAATGCATCACTGACCCTCTATCCAAACTGGCTAGCCCACAAGGGTCCAATAAAGGGCTAACAGTCGCAAAACAAGATCATGCTGAAAAAGGGGACATTACATTGATGTTATGAACAACTCTCTGACTTGGTCGGCGAGGTTGGTATACGCTTCATCGGGGAGTAGTAGGTGTCATGCTATTTATTCCCGCTCTCCCTTTGTGTGTTCCCTTGTGAAATTTTTCTTTATCTCTCGACTACCGCTTTTGCTTACACTTTAGCTTTTGCTCTTGGGTGGACTTGAGCTTTCCCTCAAAAACCCTTCGCCTTCTTCAACTTCATCCCTCAGTCGTCTCCTTCATTCTCTTTCCTCATTGATCCTTAAAGATCGCCTGATCTCTTTATCTTGACCACGCTATTGTCTCTTCCTGCCTCTATTGGGGTCTAAGGGCATGAATCTCTCAAATATGACCTAATTTCTTTCAAGGTAACAATGCCAAATGTTTACTGTTGTATCTGATAAATTAAATTCATGAATTAATAATAGAGATGCATAAAATATATCTTTGTTTGCACATAAAATTATTACAAAAGAAAGCCAGAGATAGTTAGCCAAAGATTAGAGTTGATCTGACTAGATCATACTCCCCTCCTTGACGATACACAATGTATTTAAAGGACCTAGCAGTTGCCAAGAAGAACACAACCGTCAACCAATCGGCGCTTATAACTATCCGAAGTTGACAACCAATTAATAAAAACAATTAATACATAGTCGGATAGCCAATATTAATGGAGCATAATAATAGACATTGTACGCCAACTATAGTCTAGAATGGTGTGGATAGCATAAAATACCCCAAAAAATAGATGAAAAAATAGTACAACTCCTTTTTATAAATCACCCACTATTGCAAAATAATTCCAAATTGCATGGCAGAGTTAGAAGGAGCTCACTAAAGATTGAAATGGCTTGGGAAAGGCTATATGGCTTGCTCTAGATCAGAAAATTGGTATAGCTAGTAGGGAAGAATAGTATTGCCAACACCAAAATGGTTTTGACAATGCTGCAACTCACATCAAAACTGGCATGACCTGCTCAAGATGTTATTTTAACCAATATAATTGATAAATAATCAACAAATTATATCACCTTTCAACAAAAATTACAAATGAACTATATCTGATCAGCACAATAAACTTCACAACTAAAATCTCTATAAAAATGCAAGCATTCAACATTGTGGTGATCTTTGGATGAAATCATTCATATGGCTATGCGGGTTTTTGTCCTTGAAACCATCTAGCCAAAAGGGTTTTCATCCTTAGGCAATAGAAGAACTCATTTTTATTTTGTAGAGAAGAAATTCATAAAATGAGCAAGAAGACCTTTTTTGAAAACAATCCTCCTTTTATATATAATATTATATTGTTTTATTTTATTTATCCTTCAAAGTTATAGAATATTAAAGTGTCCTTTTTAACACTCACTTTAGGATGTTGGGTGTAGTGACACCTTATAATTCACTTATAACAACCTTTAAAAAAATTTAAATATGTTGTCTTTTTTGAATAATATCATGAAGTTACTTTTCGATAACTTAAATTTAATTATTCATTTAATTGTGTCTTAAGAGGCTTGTTGTGTGCATTAGTACAATATAATGATTCCTTAATAAGCAATATCTCATAGTAGCTAATAAGTATCCAACATACTATTATAATAATATTTTCATGAGTATTCAGCTGACCATTATAATCAAGAAGATTTGGATAGTTTAAATCCCTTATCATTTGTTCTTTGTATGCTCTCATCTCATCCTCTCGAGATCTTGGTGATATAAAAACTGACAAGTTCTTGATTCAAGCATAGACAAGAATCTTTAAATATGGTAGGGTTTCTAAATATTGAAAAGGGACATTACATGCATTCAAAACTATAACAACCAACCCAACACTTATTGCATTACAAAGCTTTCGGTAAATGCTAAGCGATATTTAACTTATAAAAGAATACTAACATAAAACATATCAATAACAATTTAGAAGCAAGATAGGCATTACTAAATTCTATTGAATGAATGATACTCCTCTAAATTAAGTGCCAAAAGTGCTTATTTATAAGTGTTACAAGACATTGCATTAAAAATAAATAAAAAAGCTTACAAACACTCCTACACTAATAATAGATTGCTTGCATGGAAAGCAAGCTTATTACTTAATTTTGTCTACTAATACTGAATCTTAACCCAATCAATCTTAAGTTAGATTCTTGATAAGGATAACTTCAAATTAACAATAGACCTTCTTGAAGTTCTTCTAAAATTAGTTGGTCAATAAATTGACACTAAAATCGACTTTTGAACATGGCAACTCCTTTGAAGAAACCCAGAAACTCTTAATGCTTTGCCAATCTTGGTGAGTTGATCTGATTTCACTTCTTTTCTATTGATTCCTCTTTACACCAAATCTTGGCTGAAATTGGCAACTTTGAATGCTTTGAAAACCCTAGAGTGCTTAAAACCATTTGTAATGTCCCCATTTTTGGCCTAGGTATTTGGAGAAGAAATAATTTAATTAATTTAATTAAGTTGTCTAAATATTTCTAGGCAACTTGTATTTAATTAATTATGTTTATAAGTTGGATATTTTATTAAATAAAGTGACTTTACCTGAGGCCAAAAGTAAAAATAAAATATTATAAAGTCACTTTTATGTGGAAAAAGAAAAAATAATTAAAAAGTGAATTTTATAATTAAAATTCCGGAAACTTCCTAGGAGGATTATAAAAGAGGGCTGAGGGGTCTCATTTGAGCAGATTGGATATTTGTTATTTTCTGAATACCATGGGGGTGGAAATCGAACAGGATTGTTCAAGCACAGATTGAGGACGAAAACCCTCAAGTTTCAGGGTGGATTTGGATGGAAACCCATCTCCATCAAAGGGTGGATTCACTCAAGATTCACATCTACACTTCAATGATCGATTAATCAATTTGGGAAATTTGTGAAGTCTTTTGCAAAGACAAATTCCAAGAATATAAGGAGTTTCAGGGCTGTGGTGAAAAATGAAGTATTAAATCTTTATTTGCAGCTGATAAATGCAGCCGTAGCATTCTAGGATTAAGGAAGGATTGTTTTAATTACTAAATACTTGCCTTGGAAGAGGGCGATACTCAGTAATTGAAGGCACGATTAATTTGTAATTCTTATTGTGGGGTTCTTTGAGCAGCCACCAATTATCCTCAGACCACCATACCAAGTCAGCTGTTGGTAGTCAAGGGGAGTTAAGGTTGGGCGAGTCAAAGTTGGCAACTATCATATTAATCATAGCTTCTTCAAGACCGTGGGAGCTTGGTATATTCATGCCTTCCTTGGAGCGACTGAATTCCCAAGCAGCCGCCATTCTTTATCAAGTCGTACGACTGTTGGGGAGGAGCTAAGTATTGAGACCTGCCGTACCTGATAGGAGATTAAACTATTTGTAATTTCTTCCACAGAAAATTCAGGTTAGAATATTTCTGTGTCTATTAATGTAACAGTGACATATGAAATTTATTTAAGTTACTAGGTGTATTTCAGTTACATCGATAAATACTATTGGCATTATCTATTTCCATATGTTTAAGAATTGTGAGAATGGCATGACATGATCAATATGCATTAAAAAACTGTTATCTTTTGTAAACAAATTGAAAACAAGTACATAACAACATATTGACAATTGTTTGACAAAATGCTCCTTGGTAAAAGTACACAATTGGGCAAGGAATCTTACAGTGGTAAATATGCATTTTAAATTCAGAGTGCTGTAGTTAGTTTGAAAAAAATGCTTTCATTGTCAAACAAATAGAAAATAATCGCAAAAACTTACCAATCAGTGGTAGGGGTTTGTTGGTGTACATTTTATCATCCACCGAACACACAGAATAAAATGTCCAAAGACATGTTGTGAACTTTTCACACATCACCCCATTCAAAATGGGGACCCCTAATTTTTGCTTCGTTCCTTGTCTTTTGGCTTTGTTTTTCTCTCTGTTTCTCTCTGTCTACTATCTGCCTCTCCGGGGATGTGTCCGTCATTGAGCTTAAATGTGAAATTTGGCCAAGTTTGAAAATTAGGGTTTGTATTTTTCTGGTCGGTTTGAGGTCAAGTGAAGTGAATATATTAAAAATTGAGGTTAACATTGATGTCAGTGTGCTTTCAGCAAGTTTCCACTGAAATTTCATCAAATTCTGGCAACTTACTATTTTTAGTAAGTGTGCAATTCAGGGCGTTCTCTCAGCATTTTTGAAGATTTCGATGGTCACACTGCATTCAGAACACATCAAATTGCTCGTCTGCAAATTTTGAGCTTAAACGGACAATTTGCTATTTTTAGCAGTTCAGCTTCTGAAGCAAATTTTAGGGGTTTATATGAGTTTTTCAATGCATGTCTGGGGATTCCTTGTGGATTTTCTGAGACCTTCGCGATGGTATAACATGCAAAGTGAGATAATGACTTTCAGAGTTCAGCCTTCCGAGGCTATTTTTAGGGTTTGCATGTCAGGGTTTTCTTTGCATGTCTGCATTTTCCTTATGGGTTTTTCGAGACCACCGCAGTGATGTAACATGCAAAATGAGACAATGACTTTTAGTATTCAGCCTTCAGAGGCTATTTTTAGAGTTTGCATGTTGAAGTTTCCAACGCATGTCAACATAATCTTTTTGGGTTTTCTGAGAGCTTCGCAATGGTGTAACATGCAAGCAAAACTGGTCACTTTTCAGAAACTTGCTATTTTTAGCCAGTGCTTGCATGTTGATGATTTTTTTGGGTTTTTCTGGGTTTTTCAAGATCCCTCGGGCAGTGTAACATGCAAAGTCATCTGACAACTGGTTGGTCATTGTTTTGGCCACTTTCTATTTTTAGCAGGTACTCTTTGGCAACTACTCGACACCTTGAAACCACAAACACGATAACATGCAACAGAAACAGAATTGAATGGAGCTCATTCGAGGCACATGCAAGGTGAATTAGGGTTTCGGGCTTCGGGACCCAAAATGAGGGGTCAAACCCCAAAATTTTCGAAAACCAAGGTATCCCATCATGATCAGCATCTTCCAAGGAGTCTGCTGGTAAAATTTGAAGACAAACAGAGCACTTACTATTTATAGTAAGGCGTTCCTAGAATAGGCTATAAATAGAAAGTCAACATCAGGTCTCAGTATGAACAGGTCAAGCAGATGACGAGGACCCCATGGTGCAAATTTCAAGTCAAACGGAGTTGCAGAGGATGGAAAATTAGACACTTACTATTTTTAGCAGGTTGGCACAGAGGAATTAGGGTTTCCTGAATTCAAGGGCAGGACACGACAGTCATGCAAATGCAACATCTAGCCATGACCACCACACTTCAGGCTTTCAACATGTGAAATTTGAAGACATTCTGAGCAATTGCTATTTTTAGTAAGTTGCTAAAAATAGTAGGCATAGACAGGCATCAGGCACCAACAGCATTAACCACGTCTCGGGGTTCGAAACAAAGAAAAATCAAGCCTTTCAGAGTCAAAAGTCAGTTAAAAGCACAAAATGTGGAGAACTTTCTAAAAATAGAAAGTTCAGGTAAGCTGGGGGGCATCATGAACAATTCACTTTAAATAGGACGAAAGCTGGAAAATTCATCCAAGTCTGATAAAATGAAGGCTTGACACCCTCAAATCTGCTCCAGAAGCTTGAAGATGGCATGAAAATTCACTAAGTCTGGCAAACTTGAAGCTCCAGCATCAAAATGCGCCCAAGTGAGAAGGAGTGAAGAAGTTTTTCTAAGTATTCAAAATTTGAAGTTCAACATCCTAAATGCGCCCTTGAGGTTGAAGAGGTCTTGAAGATTTCTAAGTCCTTCAAATTTGAAGCTCAGGACCCCAAATGTGCCTTAACATCAAGGAGGGAGCTTGAAAATATACTAAGGCGTGGAAATTTGAAGTACCACCCCCTAAATGCGCCTTAGGTGGAGAGAGGGCCTTGAAATATTCTAAGTGTTCAAGATTGGAAGCTCACCCCTCCAAATGCGCCCTTGAAGTTAAGTGGGTAGAGTAAATTTTTTCTAAGTGCTTTAAAATGAAACCTCAACACCTTATATGCGCCCACTAAGCTGAAGAAGGTAATTAAAAGCTTAAGTGTTACAAATTTGAAGTACCACCTCCCAAATGCACCCTAGCCTGAGGAGAAGGAGGTGAAAATTTACTAAGTCCTCAAAACTTGAAGCTTCACCATTGAAGTGCGCCTAGGGTGGAGGATGGAGTAAAAAGTTCACTAAGTGTTACAAATTTGAAGTACCTCCTCCCAAGCGCCCAAGCTGCTGGAGGAGTGAAAATTCTACCAAGACATGAAAATTGAAAGCATGAGGGGCTAAATGCGCCCAAGGTGGCTGGAGGCAACATGTGAGTTGAAAGATTTTCTAAGGTATGATAAACTGGCAGTAGGACACCTGAAATGCGCCCTAGGCATCAAGAAGGCATAAAATTTTACTAAGTGATGGAAAAATAAAAGTAAGGACCCCTAAATGCGCCCTAGGAGAAAGAGAGGGCCTTGAAAGTTTCTAAGTGTTCAAATTTAAAGCAACCCCTCCCATTTGCGCCCCACTTGAAGAATGAAAATAGCAAAAGTCTTCCAAGGAGTAGAAATTGAAAGCTCAACATGCTAGATGCGCCCAACCTTGAAGATGAGGCAGAAAAATTGGTGAAGGCATTAAAAATGAAAACACAAGGGGTTATTTGCGCCCAAGGTAAGGAGGGGCCTAAAAAAATTCTTCTAAGTCATTAAAAGTGGGAGCTTGACCCATGATATGCGCCTAGAAGTTGAGGGGAGAGTAAAATTTTTCTACTTGTTTAAATTGAAACCTCAGGGGTCCAAATGCGCCTTGCTTTGCATAAGGAACCGGGAGAAATATTTTAAGTATTGGTAATTGGAAGCTCCACCCTCCACATGCGCCCTTGACTTGTGGGAGTTTGAAAAGGGGTAAAAAGTTGAAGCTCAACCTATTAAATGCGCCCATCAAAGGTGAAGGGACTTGAGAATTTTTCTAAGTGTTTCAAAATTGGAAGTCCCACCTTTGGAGTGCGCCCATACTACAGGAAAGGTGTTTAAAGTTTTCTAAGTGTTAAAATGAAAGTTGAAGGGTCTAAATGCGCCTAAAGGAAAGAGGGTGACTTAAAATCTTTCTAAGGCATGTAGAATGGAGGTAGAGGGTGTGAATTGCGCCTTGGCCTGGTGGAAGTTTGGAAAAATTTCTACGTATGCAAAAATGGAAGTACCCTTGGTAAAATGCGCCCACTTCACCTGGCAAATTGCAAAAAGTTTCTAAGTATAAAAAATTCCTCCACCACTTGCTATATGCGCCCAAGAGGATATTGGAGGTTAGAAATTTTCACTAAGGCATTGAAGCTCAAAGTACACACCTCAAAATGCGCCCTTGGTTTGGAGAAGAAATTTGAAAATTTTCTAAGTGTTGAAATTTATTCCACCTCTAGAGAAATACGCCTAAGTTGGCTGGGGAATGAGAAATTTGCTAAGGCAAAGGTAAGTTGACAGGAAAGAGTCAGAATGTACCAGCTTCATGAGATTGAAGAAAATTTTCAAAGTTGAGCAAGAAAATATGCCTAGATGTGAAGAATGAAAATAAATTTGATGGAAAATATTTTTCTAAGGTTTGAAATTCAAAAATTAAATGTACCCCTTCGTTTGGAGACACATGAATTTGACGCTTTCTGAAGGGAATTTTCTTCTGGGTATTGAACGTCTGCGATGAGGAGTGGATTTTAGAGTCTTCCACAGTTCGCCGAGGCGTTTAGGATGGAGATTTTGGTGGGCACTTAAATAATGAATTTCCTAAGTAAAAGTTTGAAAATTTTTCTAAGGCAAGAGAGGAAAAAGATGTTGAAATATGTCGCCTTGGCGGATGAATTTGAAGTTGGGCACCTAGATAATTTTTGATCAAATTCCTGATGAAAGCATTTTCTCGAGCCTGAGTTGAATAAAATCAAAGTCGTCAATAACCTAGCTGATGAAGTGAATTTCTTAAGGATGCAGTTGAAGTTAATATTATGATACGCCCTTGAGGAAGATGAAATTTGTCTAAGGCATGAGGAATGTGAAACTCAAATATCTAGATGAAGGCGTCAAGATGGCATGCAGTTGTTGAAAAATCACGGAGAAAGCAAAAGTTGGCTAGAGAAAAACGACAAACCCTTGGAAGTTAAAGCATGAAACTCAGGCAAGTAAGGTAAATTTATGTCATGAAGTGTTTTGATGTTCTTCCTTTTGTCTGTTTTGCAGGATGAACGCCAAGGCTAGAGCACAGTGACTTGAAACAATGAAGCAAGTACTCCAAGACTACATTTCAACCTCAAAGGAAGAAAAGTTGCAAGAAACGGCTAAGTGTTGAGGTCCGGTATGCACCCAATGCTGTCAGGCGGGCGGCAAGGAAGAAATGAGCAAGTTCAAGTTCAAGGCTAGAAAATCTTTCAAGCTCAAGCATTTGGAGTTGAAGAACAACATCAAGGAGGAAAATCGTCGTCAAGCAAGAGAAAGAGGTTGCAGACTTGAGGTTTCAGATCAAGAACGTACATGCCATGCTGGAAGTTGAAGCTGTTTGATCAAGTCTGCAATCAAAAAGATGACAGTGGGAACGCGTCTCTAGACTGGAATCTTCTAGAAGATGGTGGCCATTAATTGCTCATTTATTGCCCCACTCTTCTTTGTGGCGGTTTTTAGGGTGAATCTTGTTTAGGGCTGAGGTGGCACAATATGGGCCATCCAGCCGATTGTAATTTGAGCCGTCCACTGGACTTGGCCAACTATAAAAGGGGCATCCCCCCTCATTTGTATCTAGTTGGAATAGCGGAGGAGGAATAGAGAGAAATTGATAGAATAGAAAGTAGAAATAGTTTGATAGTATAGTTTAGATTGAAAAGGAAGGAAAGTATTCCCTTTGAATACTTTGTAAGAAGTTGTCGTGAATGCTTTCATAATAAAAGAATTTTTCATTGATGGTGATCTCTTCTTTGTTATGAGTAGTTGTCGAGGCTTCTTCGTCCTTCCAATTCACGTAGCATCTTGAAGTAGCATAAAGTAGAGTAGTTTTCATTTTCATGCAAGTAGATGTTAGCTGTGGATTTGTGGTGTCAATCGAGACAACTTCATTTTTTATCCATACCACTAGCGGCTTGCTGACGGCAAGTTTGCCTTGCGTGGTCAACTGGAAAACATTACAAACTTAACTTCGATTGTGATTCAAGTGTTTGTATGCGTCGTTCTGATGGTACTTACATGTTGAGTTATAATTTGAAAACCTCTTGTCACTCCCTTGAAGATTGCATCGACTTTGTGTAAGTTGTCCAATGTGAGGCGGAGCAGAGTCTGGTCGAAGCCTGTCGAGATTGATCCCACGTCCCGTCCTTAGATAGAACATAAACTTCTTAGGCCCTACACTCATTTTAAATTCAGTTCATTTCTGGTTAGTATTAGGAAACTTGTGCTCACTTGCCAAATCATCCAAGTTACATGAAAACCCTTAATCCGCTATCTGCTGTCAACTGCTGAACAATTATGTAAGTCCCCTTGAAATACCAGCAAATCACAACGAACCAACTGAGGGTATTCTATTGCATTATTGGAACCTTTGAGTTGAAAGCATGAACTCACTCGCAATCTTAGCATGCTGAATACTTTGTTCAAGAGAGGGTAGAGTATCCGTTGGGAAACTTTATTCTGTGTTGGTGCGGTCACGAAAATCACATCAACAAGACACTCTATCCTCTCTTGAAAAACCACCGCGTATGCTAAGATTGCGAGAAGATCATATGGCGATTCCAAGGTTTCTTTTGTCAGGTCTTGACGTGTGGATAAGCTCAATGGGCGTTGTGATTTGCTGGTAATACACAAAGGGACTTACGTTAAAAAATTCTTCACAAGTTTGGGACTTAGACGGATTTATCATTAAAGGCTTCTTCAATGGGGACTTTCAATTTGGATCTCAAAAAATTGCAAAAAGATAAGGGTTTAGAGGATTTATTCTACGCCTAAGAATTTAAGAGACAGTAAAGATTCGGTGAAAGGAATAACCACGCTTTGTTTCGCCTCCCTAGGACAACTACGCAAAGTGGGTGCAATCTTCAAGGGGTGTGATTATAATTTTCAAGCCTCGAATGAGACCGAAGTTAAGCTTCCACAATTACAAGCTTAGGCTAACTTTACGCATCGAATGCAAATCATCCATCCGAAGAAAGTATGAGCAATATTTCACCATTGAATCTATACGATCAATCTCGCATTCACTTAACCAATATTCAAAGAAAATTCTACTTAATTTAATTCTAACTCTAATCTATGGTAGAAGAAGTTATGCAACCTTGCTTACTACTTGACAATAAAAGTGATTCAAAGCAAATCATGCATAAGAGCTTTTATTATCGGAAATAGTCTCAATGCAACAATTTCATACACTGTCTCCACACAAATGAAAGTGAGAGATCACCAGTTTAAATAGAGTTTTCAAAATCAAATGAAGGGCCAAGATTAAATCAACATCAATGGCCAAGATTAATACAACCCAACCCTAATTAGGGTTGCCCAAAATAACATCAGCTATCAACCAGTAAACAAGCAGTGAAAAGCAATGAAGTGGCAGTTGGAGCTATCATCAAGGGGAGGAGTCCCTATCTTCTTGGGCAACATTGTGCTCGATGAATCTGGACATGACCGTGACAACTTCCTCCATCATGACTGGGGGCAGCATGCTAATCCTGAATTCAAGTCCATCTAAATCCTCAGCACATTTGGCGAAGGTGCTTTCCCAATTTGCCTTCTGCCTCACAAAATCATTCTGGATGGCCAAGAGATTCGCCACTTTTGTTAAATCCTGTCTCATAATCGGTTCAGTAGCAGAGAAGAAAACCTCCTGAACCTTATGCTTCAACCTCTCTAGCTGCATGTTGTTTTCCCGGACAATTTCTCGCTCAAACACATTTGTAGCTATCATATAAATCTTCTCCCGGATTTCTTTAACTTGATCCTGAACTCTGAGCCCATCCGCCTTTGCCTTCTCCAGAATTTCTCTCCGTATAGTCACTGCCCAAAACAAATGGTGAAAATCATAAGCTGCTCCTGCAGCAATCACCTTTCCTTCGACCAACTCTTCCCTTGGAACACCCTTCAATACCTTGAGGCATGGAATGAGCCTCTCCTGAATGTCGGGAAGGTTGTCCCAAGTTTCAGCCATATCAACCAATCTGGAAAGAAAGGAAGAAGTTTGTCTGTAGGCAAGCGCCAATTTCTCCATGAACGAGGCTGCTTTCGTGCTCTCCCTTACCATCCATTCCTGGGCCTCCTTGGTCATGACCATCCCTTGCTCGACATCCTTGGCCATTTCCTGCGAGGGATTAAGAAGAGGAGGAGCTACTGCATCACCCTAATTGAGTGGTTGGGTCAGATGCCGTATGTACTCTTTCAAGCGCTCGACCTCTCTTTTGTATTCTTTCTTTTTCGCCACTTCTTTTTCCAATCTCGCCTTGACAGTTGAGACAGAATTGTCTAGTTCTTCCACTTCTTGGCCTTTTTTTGTTGGGCCAAGGTCTATAGTGGTTATGGCATATTCTTTGGGAGTGATTTCATCTTGTGCCCTATCCACTGTTGGTCTTGTGATATGTATGGAGCGGTCGCCGGCTTCGTCCCTCTGGATGGTGGAAAATTTCTTGGCAGGTTTCTTAGTAGTAACCTATTCCAACCTTGCCAAGAAATCCGCAGTATCATCTTCTTCTTGGACCTCTACTAGTGCCTGAATCTTCATCCTCTCTATCAACCAATCCGAAATGGTAGGCTGCTCGATACCATCTTCCTCCTGAATATTTTCTTCATTTGGAATATCCAACTCCTTTGAGGGCGGAAATCATTCCCTCTTCGAAGTCATCATTTTGGACTTCCATCTCATTATCTGAACCTAGTATTTCTGTGCCCGTAGGTGATGAGGGTTCTGTTGATGCGTGTTTTATGACACACCAAACATCAGAATAAAAATGTCCAAAGACACTTTATCCTCTCTTGAAAAACCACCGCGTATGCTAAGATTGCGAGAAGATCATATGGCGATTCCAAGGTTTCTTTAGTCGGGTCTCGACATGTGGATAAGCTCAATGGCCGTTGTGATATGCTGGTAATAAACAAGGGGACTTACGTAAAATCTTCGCAAGTTCAGGACTTAGGAAATTTATCGTTGAAGGCTTTCAATTAGGACTTTCAATTGTGGATCTCAAAAAAATGGCAAAAGGACAAGGGTTTAGGAGAATCTAGTCTAAGCCTAAGAACTCAAGAGACAATAAAGACTCGGTGAAGAGAAATAAACCACACTTTGTTTCGCCTCCTGTTGGACAACATACGCAAAATGGGTGCAATCTTCAAGGGGTTTGTGAGAATAATTTTCAAACCTCGAATGAGGCTGAAGTTAAGCTTCCACGATTAAGAGCTCAGGCTAACTTTACAAATCGAATGCAAATCATCCATTCGAAAAAAGTATGAGCTACACTTCACCATTGAGTCAATGCGATCAATCTCTCATTCAATTAACAACTTTCAAAGCAAATTCTACTTAATCTAACTTTAATTCTAATCTATGGCGGAAGAAGATATGCAACCTCGCTTACTATTTGATAATAAGAAGTTATTCAAGGCAAATCATGCTCAAGAGCTTTTATTATTCAAAATAGTCTCAGTGCAACAATACACATATTCCGTCTCCACACAAATGAAAATGAGAGAGCACTAGTTTATATAGAGCCTCAAAAATGAAATGAAGGGCCGAGATTAAAACAAGATTAACGGCCAAGATTATTACAACCAAACCCTAATTAGGGTTTCCCAAAATAACAAGAGTCAACTATCAGAAATCAATCAGAAAAGTGGTAGTTCCAGCTATAATCTAGGAGAGGCGTCCTTATCCATCTGAGTAGCATTGTGCTTGGCGAATCTGGACACTACGGCAATGACCTCCTCCATCGTGACAGGTGGCAACATGCTGATCCGGAATTCAAGTCCGTCCAACTTCTCAGCACATTTAGCAAAAGTACCTTCCCAATCTGCCTCCTGCTTCTCAAAATCCTTTCGAATGGATGAGAGTCTTGCCACTCTCGCAAAGTCCTGTCTCAAAAAGGGTCCAGTGGTCGAGAAGAAAGTTTCTTGAACTTTATGCTTCAATTTCTCCAGCTGCATGTCGTTCTCCCGGATGATCTCACGGTCGAACACCTCTGTAGTTGTCATGTAAATCTTCTCCTGGATTTTCTTGACCTGTTCTTCAATTCCAAGCCCATCGACTTTTGCCTTCTCCAAGACTTCTTCTCGTATTGTCACTGCCCAAAACCAGTGATGAAAATCATATGCTGCCCCTGCAGCAATCACTCTTTTATCAACCAACTCCTCCCTTGGAGTACTCTTCAAAGTTCTAAGGCTTGGAATGAGCCTTTCCTGCATATCCGGGATACTTTCCCATGCCTCCGCCATATCCATCAATTTGGAAAGAAATGAAGAGGTTCGTCCATAGGCCAGTGCCAACTTTTCCATGAACAAGGCCGCTTCTGTGCCTTCACTTGCTATCCAGTCTTGAACTTCCCTGGCCGTCACCATTCCGTGCTCGACATCCTTGGTCACCTCCTATGATGAATTGAGGAGAGGAGGAACAGTCGTATTGCCCTGATCAAGTGGCTGGGTCAAATGTTGTATATATTCTTTGAGACATTCGACCTCCTTCTTATACTCCTTCTTCTTGGCCACTTCCTTCTCCAGTCTTGCCTTGATGGTCGAGACAGAATAATCCAACTCCTCTACTTCTTGACCTTTTGAGGTCGGGCCAAGGTCAACAGTGGTTATAGCATACTCCTGTGGAGTGATCTCGTCCTGTGGCTTGTCCACTGTAGGCACTGCAATGTGCACGGAACGGTCGCCTGCCTCGTTCCTCTGAATGGTGGAGAATTTCTTGGCGGGCTTCTTGACTGCAACCTGCTCTAATCTTGCCAAGAAATCGGCAGTATCATCCTCTTCTTCTTGTTGAGCCTCTGCGGGCACCTGGATCTTCATTCTTTCCAACAGCCAGTCTGGAATGGTCGACTGTTCAATGCCATCCCCTACTTGAACCTCATCCTCATTAGGAACATCCATGACTTCCTTGAGAGCGGAAATCATTCCTTCCTCGAAGTCATTATTCTGAGCTTCTACATCATTGTCTGAACCTAAGATTTCTGTGCCTGTTGGTGACGCAGGCTCTTCATCATCTAGTTGAATAGGTTCATTGTTTACTTCCTGAGCTGCAAGAGGTTCAAGCATCTCTACCAAGGAGTCGTCTATATTAGCCACCAACTCGTCAATATTCCTGGATGCTTGTGAACGAGAAGGTTCTCCCTTATGCTTCTTGGAAACAGGCTCAGCACTTGGCATTATTTCTTTTCTTTTATCTCCAATCCCGACCAAGTCTTGATGGGATGCACCAGCATTAGAAGAATATGACTCTGATTCGCTCAACAGGTCATATGTGAGCGTGATTCCTTTCTGTCTCAATTCCTGGGCATGATAATCAACCCACCACTGAGAGTACTTCGTCACTGGCCTCATTAGGGTGGCTAGGTCTGCGTGCTCCGGTTCTGACCATTTCACTGGAGGGAGAGGTCGGCTTTCCTCAAAGCGTGGCTGGACGTGGTTTCCATCATCTTGTAGCTGATCGGGCACTCGGCAGAACTCGATTGTTCTCATGAAATCCAAGGACATTCTGGACCACATTTTCCCTTGACCTCATACTCATCGGCTGCATTTGCCCAGAAATCCTCCAATTCCTGTCTGTGCTTGTACTTCCTTCCTTCCACTGTCCGGATGTTGTGATGTGGGTCATAGTTGACCTTGGACTTGTAAGCCGTGAAAGGATACCACTGGATCTCCAATCTTGCACTTTCAGCTGCCTGTGCTGATGGACAATATTCCAACATATTCCCGATGAAGAATGGGAATGTGACGGACGCCTTCTTGGTTGGTCTTTGGATATTCTGGTACTCCTCCAACTGTCTCAAAACCTCGAGCAATATCATCCGATTGGTCGGATAGATAGGCAATTTATAGGGATTTCCAGTAAATCCCTGGATCCTGATATATGTGAATTTCGGGAACTGGATGAACCAAGACCCGTATTTACTGATAAGGCTTTTCGCTTCATGGCTCAGCCTCTGATGCACTCCTCCTTGAAGCTTTCTGGTAATGTGCATTAGGAATGCATCATGCACCCTCCTGAAGTGAGTCTTCTCCTTCAATTGGAGCTGAGGATAACAGTCGTAAGGCCTGAGCTCGTTCTCCCCATTGCCAATCTTGCCCTTGCAGATCAATCCTGGATATTTGTATGATCTGGCCAACAGGTATATCACATATGAACTCATATGAAAAGACTTGGTCTCTTCGAGGTTGATCAGTTGCTCATGAAGTTTGTCACTTATCATCCGTGACCAGTTGAACATTTTGACTCCAGAGGTGATCTCGTCGATGAAATAGTACATCCAGCTTTCGAAGAAGGCGCCTTGCGGGTTGCCAGCTATTCTGTTCAGCATCAGCACAATATCCCCAAAATCTTCCTTGAAGTCCGTTCGGCGAGGCCTCTTGGGCAACTTCTTGATCGAAGGCTTTGGCTTGTCCATCCACACCTTGTTGACTGTCGTGGCACACAAATCTGGCTGGCTGTCATATAACCTTTTGGCCTCTTCCTTGGTCTTGTAGACCATTCGTGAATGCTCGGGGATGCCAAAGGTTTCCTGGATTGACACTTCTCCCAAGTGTGCCAAGACTCTTCCGTCAGGGGCGATAATCTGTCTCTTCTGGGCATCATAATGGCGAGCACACTCTACCATCAACTCCGCACAATCCATTGCCGGTGGGAATCCAGTTGCTTGGAATATCCCGTTTCTGACCATCCGTTTGGCTATTGCTGTGGGAAGTCCCTTCTGCCCGTACACTCTTTTCTTGAATTCATCGAAATCAACGTGTCCGAGATCAGTGTCCACGACATTCTTCCATTTTGAGACGACCTTGGTCTCCTTCTGGGCACCCTTGTTGGCAAACTTCATTTTCAGCTTCTTTGATAATTCGCCTGCCGTGTCCGTCAACCTCAGTGAAGAACCGTCGAATGCAAATCAGATTAAAAATCTGATTTTTTTGAAAAGTGCGCCCCTCTTCAAGAAGAATTCAGCTTTGAATAAATCTCTTTCTTTTTTTCCGCGAAAAATTCCTTAGCATAACACTGCTTCTCTCTTTGGGAAAATTCAACTTTGCCTATTGATCAACCAATCGCCTGATAATTTCGAGAAAGATTAAATTTCTCTTCAGCTGTGTGTGGAAAAATGAGTTGCTGAAACTCATTATAATGCTGAAGGATTGAATTCGATTTAGCAACTGCCATATTCTTTCTCGATCTCGATTTGTTTTCATTTATCCAAACAGGCAACTTTCCTTTTATTTTCCGACAAGGATCAGTCTCGAGCTTATCCGGGCAAATCTTCAAAAATTCGATTTTTTCATTTAATGTTTATCTTTGATTTTTCGAATTTTAAATAAAACATTAAATAATTTAATTAAATTCATGGCGAATTTAACTCTTCTTGTCGGATTTCGTCTCCGCCTGGCGTACTTTATTTTCTTCCAATTCTCGTCTGGCAAAATTGATTTTGTCCAAGGCATTTTTAAATTCCAAATAGTTGAAGATTAATTATTAAAATATTAAAATATTTTAATTAATTCCAACTCGTTCGTTTTGGACCCATGGCTATTTTGATTTTTCTTCCATTTTTCTTGGCTGAGAGTTTATTTTCCGATTTCATCCTTAATTTCGTCTAGCCAAACCAAAATTCAAGCCATTCCGTCGAAAATTTCATTGCCAGATCCCTATTTTTCTTTGCCGAGGCGAGATTTTAAACTTATTTTGCTCTACCAAAGTCAAATATTTCCTTGCTCAGTCGAATTTTTCTAGGAAAAATCCTCATCCGAATGTCTTCGTTGGGCGAATTTCCTTGACGTCTAACATATTCTTCCTCCTCCTGGCCAAGGACTATCCTTCCTTTCTCTTTGCCTTGTGCATTTTTCTTTGGCCAAAGTTGACAATTTCTCAACATTTTCTCCATACTTAGGCAAATTTTACCTCTTTTCCTCATCGTGTTAGGCACATTCCGTTTTATTCTTTGCCAAATCCCAATTCGAGGTTTGAAAATTATTCTCACAAACCCCTTGAAGATTGCACCCATTTTGCGTATGTTGTCCAACAGGAGGCGAAACAAAGTGTGGTTTATTTCTCTTCACCGAGTCTTTATTGTCTCTTGAGTTCTTAGGCTTAGACTAGATTCTCCTAAACCCTTGTCCTTTTGCCATTTTTTTAAGATCCACAATTGAAAGTCCTAATTGAAAGCCTTCAACGATAAATTTCCTAAGTCCTGAACTTGCGAAGATTTTACGTAAGTCCCCTTGTTTATTACCAGCATATCACAATGGCCATTGAGCTTATCCACACGTCGAGACCCGACTAAAGAAACTTTGGAATCGCCATATGATCTTCTCGCAATCTTAGCATACGCGGTGGTTTTTCAAGAGAGGATAAAGTGTCTTTGGACATTTTTATTCTGATGTTTGGTGTGTCATAAAACACGCATCAACAGGCTCATCGTTATCCAACTAGATAGGTTCATTGTTCTCTTCCTGAACTGCAGAAGGTCATCATTTTGGCCAAGGATTCATCTGCGGTAGCTACCAGCTCATCAATGTTCCTAGATGCCGCAAAACGAGATGATTCTATCCTCTGTCGTTTTGGAGCAGGCTCTATGCTTGGAACTACCTCTTTCCTCTTCTCGCCAATCTCAACCAAATCATCCTGATGGGATGCGCCAGCATTGGAGGAGTACAACTCCATCTCGCTCAGTAAATCGTACGTGAGCCTTATCCTTCTCTGCCTCAACTCCTGGACATGATGGTCGACCCACCACTGAGAGTATTTGGTCATTGGTCTCATCAATTTTGCCAAATCTGAGTACTCAGGCTTCGACCACTTCACGGAAGGAAGAGGTCGACTTTCCTCGAAGCGCGGTTGGACATAATTTCCATTGTCCTACAACTGATTAGGCACCCGGCAAAGTTCGATTGCCCTCATAAAGTCTAATGGCACTCTAGACCACAATCTTCTCCTGACTTCGTACTCATCAGCGACGTTTGCCCAGAAGTCCTCCAATTCCACTCTGTGTTTGTACCTTCTTCCATCCACTGTCCGAATATGATGATGCGGGTCAAAATTGGCCCTAGACTTGTAGGCTGTGAATGGGTACCACTGGATTTCTAGCCTGGCGCTCTCAGCTGCTTGTGCTGATGGACAAGATTCCAACATATTCCCAATAAAGAATGGGAATGTAACAACCGCCTTCTTACTTGGCCTCTGGATGTTCTGGTATTCTTTCAACTGCCTCAGGACTTCAAGCAAGTTCATCCGATTTGTTGGATAGATAGGCAACTTGTAAGGATTTCCAGTGAATCCCTGGATCCTGACATATGTAAATTTTGGAGACTGGATAAACCAGGATCCATACTTGCTAATCAAACTCTTTGCCTCGTGACTCAACCTTTGATGCGTTCCTCCCTGAAGTGTTCTTGTGATGTACATTAAGAAAGCATCGTGCACCCGCCTGAAATGAGATTTCTCCCTTAGCTGAAGTTGCGCGTAGCAATCATAAGGCCTGAGTTCATTTTCTCCGTTTCCAATTTTGCCTTTGCACACCAGTCCTGAGTATTTATGTCCTGGCCAACAAATAGACAATGTACGAGCTCATGTGAAAAGACTTAGTCTTTTCCAAATTGATCAACTGCTCATGAAGATTGTCACTTATCATTCGGGACCAATTGAACATCTTCACGCCGGAAGTGATTTCATCTATGAAGTAATACATCCAATTTTCAAAATATGCACCTTGTGGGTTGCCAGCTATTCTGTTCAGCATCAAAATGATGTCCCCATAATCTTCTTTAAAATCTGTTCGGCGTGGCCTCTTAGGCATCTTCTTTATTGATGTTCTAGGCTTCTCCAGCTATGCCTTATTAACATTTGTGGCGCATAACTCAGACTGGCTGTCATACAATCCCTTGGCTTCCTCCTTGGTTTTGTAGGTGGTATGGGAATGTGCTGGGATGCCAAATGTCTCTTGAATTGCCACCTCGCCAAGGTGAGCCAAAACTCTTCCATCAGGTGCAATGATTTGTCTCTTCTGAGCATTGTAGTGGATGGCACATTCTATCATTAGCTTAGCACAGTCCATCACAGGTGGGAATCCAGCTGCTTGAAAAATTCCATTCCTCGCCATTCGTTTGGCAATTGGTGTCGGAATTCCATCATGTCCATATACTCTTTTCTTGAACTCTACGAAGTCAACATGTCCCAGATTAGTGTCTGCAACATTTTTCCACTTTGAATTTATTTTTGACTCTCGCTGTACCCCCTTGTTGGCGAACTTCATTGGCACCTTCTTCGACGACTCTCCTGTTGTGGTCATTAACCTGCAGTTAAAATACTAACATTAATACAAAGACTTTTTTTTAAATAATTCATTTTCGTGCCTTGTGTTCGAATATTTTACTTTCAGCTCATTAAATAATTAAACTTCTACAAAAAGCAAGCTGAAAGTAAATGAATTTTATTGAAATTTTAGCCAGGACTTAGCCAAGCTAGAAAAGATAGAAGGAGAAATGATGAATTCATCCAATTGAACTCCAAACCTCAGGAAAGAACTTCTAGCTGTAGATCAGATTTAAACTTTGAAAATTTAATCAAAAATCAAGTGACTAAGTGCGCTTGTCTTGCGAAGAAATTCGACTTTCAGCAAATAAATCCTTCACTCCTTCGAGAAAAAAACTCTTCTTCAGCATAAAATTATTCCTTCCTTTGAGAAAATCGATCTTGCCTGCAGAAGAATTGATCGTCTTACAATTTCGAGAGATTAGCTTCTCTTCAGTTGTGTCTGTGAAAAATGAGTTGTTGAAACTCATTATAATGCTGAAGAATTTGATTTATTTTAGCAACTGCCTCTTTCTCTCTTGATCTCGATTTGTTTTCTCTTCTTCAGTTAGGCAAGTTTCCATTTTTGTTCAAAAAAACTCCGTGGCGAGCTTATCCAGGCGAATCTCTTTGATTTTCCAAAATTCGGTTTTTTGCTTAGATGTTTATCTTTGATTTTCAAAATTTTGAAAATATTAAATGTCTAATTAAATTCGACTTTTCCAAGTTTTAGTTCATGGCGAATTTAATTTTGCCCATGGATTTTATTTTTGTCCGGCGCAATTTATTTTCTTCCGATACATCTCTAGCGAATTCCATTTTGTCTGAGGCATTTTAAATTTCTAAGTATTGGAAATAAATTGTTAAAATATTAAAATATTTAATTTATTTCCAACTCGTTCGTTTTTGGACCCATGGCTATTTTAATTTTTTTCCTTTTTTCTTTGGCTAAATGTTTATTTTCCAAATTTCTTTCAATTTTCGTCTAGCCAAGTTATAATTTTAGCCATCTCATCATTAAATGTTATGCTAGATCCTCATTTTCTTTTGACATGGCGGACTTCAAATTGTGTGAGGCACATTTTCTCATGCCGAAATCAATTTTTTCCTTGCTTGGACGAATTTCTCTAGGCAAAGTATGCGTTTGGATGTCTTCTTTAGGAAAAATTCCATGATACTTAGACAAATTCTCATCCCTTCTAGCCAAGGGCGGACTTTCTTTCCTCTTTTCCATGTGCATTTTCCTCTGTGCACTTAGCCAAATTCACCAATCTTTGTCTTAGGCATTCATACTTAGGCGAATTTTTTAATCTTTCTTCTCCTTCTCATGCTAGGCGGATTTCACACTTCCCTTCGCCATGGCCTAGGTGGACTTCCTCAAGTTCTCTCCACCTTCCATCAAGGCATGGCGGACTTTCTATCCTTCTTGACATTTTCCTTTAGCCAAAATTCGCATTTTCTCTTCTGAAGCATTAAAATACTTAACCAAAATTTCAATTTTCCCCCTTCTAGGCCTCCATACTTAGACAAATTTCGGATTTTTTCTTCCTAGGCATCAAACACTTGAATTTTTTTTTATTTTTTTCCCTTTCTCATGCCTAGGCGGACTTTCTAAGTGCCTTGCCAAGGCTGGGCAGACTTTAGAAGGTCTTTGCCAAGGTGGGGCGGACTTTGGAAGGTCTTTGCCATCTTTCTCTAAGGCATGGCGGACTTTCTCAATGGCTTGCCATGGCTGGGCGGACTTTACAAGGTCATTGCCATCTTTCCTCATTGCTGGGCCGACCTTACACATGTTTTGACATTCTTCCTTAAGCCCTGGGCGGACTTTGAAAGGTCATTGCCATCTTTCCTCATTGCTGGGCAGACTTCCAAGAAGGCTTGCCATGTCCCTTAAATGTAGGGTCGACCTCTTCAAACTTCATGCCATCTTCCTGTTGATGTGTTTTTCATGACCGCACCAACGCAGAATAAAGTCGCCAACGGCTACCCTATTCTCTCTTGATCAAAGTATCTAGCACGCTAAGATTGCGAGAGAGTTCATGCGTTCAACTCCAAGGTTCCTTTAGTGCGAATAGGCTCAGTTGGCTCGATGTGATTTGCTGGTATTTCAAGGGGACTTACGGAATTGTTTGGTAGTGGAGAGAGGAATTCAAATGCTTGAAAGATTTGTCTATGAAGTTCAGTTTTTCCTATACTAACCAGAAAGTACTGAATTGAAATGGTGCAGGGTTTAGAGATTCTAAATCTATTCTAAGGCGTGGGACATGGCGATCAATCTTCACAAGCTTCAACCAGGCTCCGCTTTGCCTCACTTCAGACAGCCTCCACAGAACCGGTGCAATCTTCAAAGGAGTAGCTCAAGGTGTTCAGATCACAACTTAGCATGAAAATACCATCACAACGACGCATATAGACATACAAATCATGATCGAAGTTAAGTACATGATATTCTAGTTGACCACACAAGGCGCATTCACCATCAGCAAATACACTAGTGGTATGGATAGACGAAGTTGCTTAGATCAAACACCACATTCCACAACTAACATCTACTTACATGGAATGAAAATTATACTACTTTGAACTATTTTACGCTACCATTTGAATGGAAGGACGAAGAAACCTTGCTAGCTACTCACAACAAAGACGAAATTCACCATCAATGAAAAACTCTTTTATTGAGAGAGTGTTCACAACAATTTCTTACAAAGTTTTCAAAGGGAAAACTTTCCCTCTTCTTCAACTACACTATCAATCTATACTAAGCTACTTCTAAGTTGCCCCTCTACTCTCTACTGTCTAACTTCTACTTCTATGTCTAATGAGATACAAATGAGGGGGACTCCCCCTTTTATAGATGGCCAAGTCCAACGGACGGCTCAGATTACAATCGGCTGGATGGCCCAGATTGTGCCACCTCATCCCTAAACAAGATTCGCCCTAAAAACCGCCATAATGGAGAGCGGGGCAATAAATGAGCAATTAATGGCCACCACCCTTCTAGAAGATTCCCGTTTGTAGTCGCGTTCACACTGTTCTCGATCTTCTTTCTTGATGTTGCTCTTCAACTTCTTCTTTGTCACTTGAGTCTCAACACTTAGCCATTTTTCTTGCAGCTTTTCTTCCTTCAAGATTGAGATGTCGTCCTAAATCACTTGCTTCACCACCTTAAGTCATCACCGCTTGGTCTTGACGTTCCTCCTGCAAAACAAGCAAGGAGAAGAGCATTAGAACATTTCATAATATAAATTCAACTTACTTACCACGATTTTCGCGCTTTAACTTCCAAGAGTTCATTGTTTTCCTCTAGCACAACTTTGCTTTCAATCCTTCATGCCTTAGCCAAATTTTCAACCCATCTTCCTCAAGGGCGTATCATCTTTGAGAAATTCATTTCACTAACTGGAGCTCTGATACTCAATTTCGTTCATCTCTGACTCTGGAAGATTAGTCCCACGAAGAATTTGAGCAAATTCACCTAGGTAGTTCTTTTCAAATTCATCGTCTGGAGGATTTCACCTTGAAAACACATTTTCTTCATTTTGCCTTAGAAAATTTTCAAATTTCCCTTAGGAAAATTCATCAACCTGGTGCCCATTTGAAATCTTTATCACAGAATCCTCGACAAGCTGTGGAAGACCTTAAAATCCATTCCTCATCGATAATCTTCAATACCCAGAAGAAAATTTCCTTCAGAACGCGTCGAACCCATGGGTGCACGACGAACGGGTTCATTTAATTTTCTAAAATTTTGAACCTTGGAAAAAATAATTTTTAACAAATTTGATTCCGTTCTTCATTTGTGATCACCCTGTTGCTCTGACTTGAGAAATATTAACTCATCCTGCAATGTTGGCACCTTCTGACTTCATCACTGGCAACTTCACTCAGACTTCAGGAAAATTCATCACTTCACCAGACTTAGGCGTATATTTGTGCCTTAGAAATTTTTTGAATCACTTAGCATTTCTTTTGAAAAATTTTCCCTTAGAAAATTTTATTCATTCTTCAATCCATCTTTCCGGTGGTGAGAAAATTTCATCAACTTCTCTTAGCACATCATATTTTATTTTTCATCTGGCAATTTCCAACGCCTAGGCATGTATTATTCATCTTCACACTTGGGCGCATTTCCCACTTGAAGGTGAATAAAACACTTTGAACGCCTCACTTATCAATTTTGTTTCACCACCCCTTACCTTACCTTGGCGCATTTCACACATGGTGAAGGATTAACATTTTAACATCTTATTTCCATGCCTTGGCAATTTATTTCATTTTTCACTTCATACACTTGGGCGCATTTTTGATGTCATGAAGGACTTGACTTTTCAACGCCCTTAGTATATTTCTACCCATCAACTTTACCCCTTTAGCACGTCTTAGATTCCTTTTGCATGGGCGCATTCAAAGGAGAGAGAAGAATGACTCTTCGACTTCTTTACTTTTGTCTTGACATGCCCTCATTTGGGTGCATTTGATGCCCCTAGGAGGGTGAAAATAGTTGACCTTTTGACTTTGCTTGCTAATTCCTCCTTGTTGAGCTTTGGGCGCATTTTAGGCATGGTGGAGGATGAAATTCTTTGACTTCTTTGACTTTTATCACCTCTCCTTGAAGTGGGCGCATTTTGCTATAGGAGCAGGATGAAACTCATACTTAGAAATTTTTTGCATGCCACTACCTTGAGCTGGGCGCATTTTGGCATGAGTGCTGGATGAAAGTTGTTGACTTTCTTTGACTCATTTGCTGCATGGGTGCATTTTCCCCTAGCTGCAGGATGGAAGTTGTACTTAGCCATTTTTATGATGCCTTCTATAGCTGGGCGCATTTGGAGGGTGGTGGAGGATGAAATTCCACACTTAGAAATTTTTTTAGCATTTTGCTTACATGTGAGAGGGCGCATTTTGCCTGGGGAGCAGGATGAACTTAACACTTAAATTTTTTTAAAACTTTCTCCTTGAGGGTGGGCGCATTTCACCTAGGCTGCAGGATGAAACACCCGAGTAAGAAAATTTTTGGCATCTGGTGCTTGAAGGCGCCTTTTCAGGCAACTGCAGGATGAAGTTCCAGACTTAATCAATTTTCCTCGTCCTCGCCAGTTTATCCATGCCTTGCTATTTATAGTAAGTCCTTTGATTTTTGCATCTCTGAAACTCAGAACAATTTGAAATTTCAAACATTGCATCCTCACGAACCTGTTACCTTGTTGACACTGCCATTTTTAGTCGGCTTACTATTTTTAGCCCATTTCTGAAGGTGATTTGCTATAAATAGTTACTGCTTGCTTTTGATAGCTCCACTGCTCCGATTAACTTGAAATTTGAATGATGCGCTCCTCACCACGTGACTTGTCTGCTGACATCAGCGCATGCACCTGACTTGCTATTTTTAGCCAGTTTCCAAAATGACTTACTATAAATAGTAAGTACTCCGTTTGACTTGAAATTTTACCAGCAGATAGCCTGAAGGATGCTGATCGCGGTGGTTTACACCGGTTTTCGAAAATTCTGACTTTTTGCCCTCTTTTTCAGGTCCCGAAGCTGGAAACCCTAATTTGCTTTGCATGCATATCAAATGATCTCTGTTTGTCCTTGTTTCTGCTGCATTGCGATCAGCTCGTGATTCTGAATTGCTGGGAAGCGGCTGTTGGGACACACCTGCTAAAAATAGTAAGTTCCTTACTGAGTGATTATCTCCGTTTGCATGTCACACCATCGCGAAGCTCTCGAAAAACCCACCAGGAAACATCCGACATGCAAAAGGAACCCTGACATGCAAACCCTAAAATTAGCCTCGGAAGACTGAATTTTGAAAGTCGTTATCTCGCTTTGCATGTTACATCATCGCGAAGGTCTTTGAAAACCCAGAAGGAATATGCAGACATGCAAAGAAAAACTCTGCATCTAGGCCCCGAAATTCGCTCCGAAAGCTGGACTGCTAAAAATAAAAAGTTGTCTGTTTCAGCTCAAATTTTGCACGTGAGTAGCCTGATGCGCTCTGAATGCTGTGTGACTGTCGGAATCTCAAAAATGCTGACTAATTGCCTGTAATTGCACACTTACTAAAAATAGTAAGTACTCGGAATTCGATGAAACTTAGCTGAGAACTTGTTGGGAGCATACTGACATCAGTGTTAAGCTCAATTTTCAATTTACTTACTTTGTTTGACTTTGGCTTGACCAGAAGGATGGAAACCCTAATTTTCAGATTTGGTCAATTTCACGCTTAAGCTCAATGACGGGCACAATCCACGAAAGGAAGACAGTAGAAAAGAGAGACAACGACAAAACAAACTAAAATCAAGCCAAAAGACGGAAACGAAGCAAAAATTAGGGGGGTCCCCATTTGCAATGGGGCGATGTGTGAAAAACGTCACAACACTTCCCAAGGCAAAGGCGGACTTCATCACTCTTGTGCCATGTCCCTCAATTGTAGGCCCAACCTTGCCAATGGCTGAACATGTTCTCTTGAGGGCGAATTTTCCAGACTTAAGCAAAATTTATCACGAATTTCATGCCTTTAAGTTGATTTTTTTTTGCGATTTTCTCATGATTTTGACTGATTTTGAATTGGTTTCCAGATTTTTCCATGCTTTTGGGTTGATTTTCTTAGATTTTCCCTTGCTTTTCCATGCTTTTCCTGTTTTTTTTGCTTGATTTTTCAATTTTCACTTTGATTTTTCAATGATTTTTTTGGTTGATTTTTGGCTCTGAAAATGGAAAGTTGACTCGTTGACTAGGGTTGACTTTCTAAAAATAGAAAAAGAAAAATCCCTAAAAAATAGGGAACCCCGTTTGGTCCAAAAATGCCAAAAAATGAAAAAACGAAAAAGCAAAAAGCAGATTCCCTAAAAAGTAGGAAGTGTCAAAATTTGCCCAAAGCACAGGCGATCCTCGTCTCCCGGACCTTATGGGCACTTCTGTGACATTTATGTACTGATTCAAGCATGGATTATTGACTTGGCTCGAATGACTTCCAAAAGACTGACTTGAAACTCTGAAAGAAGTGACCTCATGTAACTGTTGCGCAGAGACAAAACCCTAAAACCTAGCAAACTACTGGGGGTCCCCATTTGCAATGGGGTGATGTGTGAAAAGGTCACAACAGGGTTTTTACAACATCACTCTTTGAACATGCCAAATGTCGTAATATGATAATATGCATGTTGATCTTTATTTTTTGGTCAATCAAGAACTTGATGAAAGTGTGACAAAATCCTAATCTGTAATGTCCCCATTTCAAGCCTGACATTTTCAGTGACCGTTAGCCTTTCTTTGGGAACCCGGAGGCTAGTCGGAAGTTAAAATTAGGGTTTCCTAATTTTGAGGAGATCATTGCTCGGAGATGATAGTTTTAATGGCGGATTCCTTCTGGGTTTTCAGAGGGCTTCGCAGTGGTATGTTCGTCTCAGTATTCAGAGTACTTTTTGGAATTTACTATTTTTAGTAAATTCTATTTTTGGCAGTTTCCAGATGTGCTCAGGATGGTTGACTCCCGGCTTCAGAATGATCAGTTGACTTCTTCAATTTTGGCTTCAGGGCACTGTCGGAGAAGTAAGTTAAGTCATTTAAATTAAAAAGTCACGTTTTAATTATTATAATTAAACGTTGACCATGGGCTTAGACTTAATGACTTAATGTTGTGTTTAAAAGGTGGTTCCTTGAGGGGGGCGCCTTCATTATGAAATGATTTAATATTTCCCTAAGTCAAAGCAGGGTATGATGGGCGCCTTAATCAAAGTATGATGTTTTAATTAAAATATCATTTATTAAGCCTTGAGGAGAAAGTACGCCCAATCTTGAGGAGGGTGAAGTTTGACCTAAAAGCTGATTTTAGGGTTTTGCAAAGTCAATTGAAGGTTATAAAGAGGAGTCTTGGTGCATCATTGGGGTTATCTTGGAAATTACACCGTTATGCTGCCGGATTGATTCTGGATTGCTTCGAGGGATGAAGACCTCCTAGTTTGGGCATCGTTTCATGTTTGCAAGACAACATCTAGCGGTGAATCATTGTATTGTGAGTTTGCAATTTAGTTCATGCATTGTCTTTCAGCTTATAGCATATTTAGATCTGATTTAGTAAATCATAGGTTTCAGCTTATTGCATTATTGTAGACAGCAGATTTGAAGTTTTAATCATATCTTGTAAAAGACCAAAATTTTGCATATGGGTATTGTATTTTCTTCATCATAGGTTCTAGGCGTCCTTTCCTTCCAATTGGTAGATTTTATGAAGCTTCCATTGATTTTATAAAACAGATCGCCCCTTTTCCTTTAGGCCGTACCATTCAGCATTGTCTTGGTATCCGTGCAAAATAAATTGAAGGCTTTTAGATCTGTGTTTAGGGTCTGTCTTAGGCGTCTTCCTTACTAGACTATATTGCATTTTATTTCGAGTGAATTGGGCAAGTTAATCTTGAGTTACGAGCATTTGATTGGGTTCTTAGACTGCTGATTTGAAACAGCATAGTACAGATTTCTGGTCATTCAAGAAAACAGCAGTGTCATTTCTTATTCATTGTGAGATTTTAATTTGGCATATTGAATCAAGCCAAGAATTGATGATGATATTGTAATGGTTGATAAATCCAGCTCTAATCTCTTGACAGGCGTATCAAAATCATTTGTAAACTGACCAGTAGTACTGGCAGTCCTTCTTGCTCGTTTAAATCTGGTTGTAATTCTAATTTTCACTCAAGTTATTGTAATAGTTAGAACTCCACCCTATGGTAGCTACTGCCTACTCTGGGTAGCAAGCACATTCTGGGTGTCGAGTAGTTTCCTTTCTCAGCATTTATCTTTCAGCATTTGTTTTGTAACCACTCCGTCATATGGTCGCCCCTCACTCCATCTTGGATTGGGTAGCACATACTTGATGTTGAGTTCTTTCTGCAATTAGAATAAAGATCCTCTGACCAATGCTCACCATCATCGGTGCCATTCAGGTTAGAGTTACAGCATAAGCATTTTCTTTCAGATCCCCTGACCAATGCTCGCCATCATCGGCGCCATTCTGGTTAGGGTTGCTTTCTTGCACGTTTAGGTTTATCCATCTAACCTTAACGGGTGCACTGTTGTAATGTTGTAATTTGTTAAATTGTGAAAATCGAAAAAAATTGGCTCGGAATATTTCAGTGGTATCAGAGCCAAGATCCTGCCAGCCTGTGATCAGTCTGTCTATGAGTGACAGAGAAAAGAGATACTTTGCAAGGGAAGACAAGAAAGTTGGAAAACAGTTCCAGCTTCACCAGCCTCCAGAGGGTCAGACAGTTTCAGAAGTCTTGAGGGCTCATTGGGAGTCTTCTCAGGAATCAGCTATGGCAGAAGGTGAAAGATCAGTTGGTGGTAACGAGAGGGTTACCAACAGTAGAGATGACAGTGGTAAGGGCAGAGAGAGGTCCATCAGTCCCGGACAGAGATTTGAGAAGAAGATGGATGCGTTAATGGATATGGTTTCACTCATGATGGGAAGAGTGGGCCACAATACCATTCCGCAAAACAACTCAAGCCATAGAGGGGAGCATAGTGCTTCCAATCAGCATGATGAGCATGCAGCCCGAACGGTGTCCAACAACACTTACATCACGTCCCGACCTTTCAAACCCACCTTTGTGGCTCCTGTAGTCACTCAGCCAGATCCTGAAGAGAATGCTTCATTCGTTGAGCAGTTGAGGCAGGGCCGTACAGAGTATGACTCTTTACCCGCCGACATTAAGATGGATATGTCCTTCAATGATTTTATGGATCATAAGAGGAAAAACAAAGGCCAAGGGAGAAACTTTGATCAACGAAGACCATCAAATCAAGGGGATTTGTACCAAGCTGTCAACAAAGTTATGCTTCCACACTTTGACGGAAGTGACACAAGTTCAGCCCGAGCTTGGATTCAAAAGCTGGATAATTATCTAGCTCTCAGACCAATGGCGGAAGAAGAAGCGATCAAGTTCGCTATGCTACACCTTGATGGGGTGGCGCACGAGTGGTGGTACCACGGCCTCGTCACTCTGGGTCATCGTTCTATCACAACATATGATGAGTTCACCATTAGGCTCATCGAAAGGTTTGAGAAAAAAGATCCTGAGATCCATTTCAAGGAGCTTGCTCAACTGAGACAGTATGGCACAGTTGAAGCCTACATCGCGGAGTTTCAGAGACTCTCAGTCATGGTGACTGGAATCACAGAAAGGAGATTGGTAATTCTCTTTAGTGAAGGGTTGACAGAACCCCTCAAAGGCTGGATTAAAGCCTTTGATCCTCCAACACTGCAAGAGGCCATGAAAAAGGCAAGAAACATGGAGTGGGCTGCTCCTAAGGCGAAATTTCAGTCAAATTCCCCTTTTCAGAAAAGGGATAAAGGAAAAAGGCCTCAGTATAAAAATAATTTGAGACCTCAGAACAAGGAGTTCAAGAATCGCAATCCCCATGTTACCAGGTTGGATCAAGAAACCCTGAATGAACTCAGAAGAAAGGGGTTGTGTTTCCGGTGTCAGGAAAAATGGTCTCAAGACCATGTTTGCCCAAAAGGGGTCAAGTTCAATCAGATTGAGTACTATTCTGCTGGGGAAAGTAGTTCTGATTTTTCCGACCAGCAATCTGATTTTGAAGGAAATGAAGAAGATAGAGCTCCAGAAGAGTCCGGAGATGAGAAGGGAAGTGGTGGAGTTTTAGCTCAACTTTCCAGTTTTCAAAGAAATGAATCATTTAAGGTTCGTGGTATGGTCAAAGGGCAGCGAATCGTTGCTTTGATCGATACGGGAGCAACTCATAACTTCATTGATGAAGTTGTGGTAGCCAAGAAGGGGCTGCAAACAGAGGAGTTCGAAGGATTCAAGGTCATGGTTGCCGATGGATTTCATATTACTTGCACTAAGAAGATATCTAACATGACCATGCAGTTGGGTAACTACGAAGTCAAAGATGACTTCTATGTTGTTCACATTGGGGATACTGATGCAGTTCTAGGTATCCAATGGCTGCGATCTCTTGGAGAGATCTCGTTGAATCTGCAGACTATGGAGTTGAAATTCCAATCCGATGGGAAGAAGGTGGTGTTGCGAGGAATGTCAAATGGTGGCCCTCGGATTGTGTCATTCAAGAGGATGGCAAGGTTGATACGTCATGACCAAGTAGAATGGGCTGCTGAGTGTATGATTCTTCCAGCGAGTCCAGCTGAAACGAAAATAGAGCATCCTCCTGATATCCAGTCTTTACTCACCAAAAAGAGTAAAGTGTTTGATGATTTACCTCCTGGACCCCCTCCTGATCGAGGTTCAGAACACATCATTGAGCTCAAGGAAGGAGCTAAACCGGTGATCACAACTCCATACCGGTATCCAAAGAGGCAAAAGGATGAAATCGAGAAGAATATCCGAGAACTTTTGGAGATGGGTTTCATACGCCCAAGCAAGAGCCCCTTTGCTTCTGCAGTGGTTCTTGTAAAGAAGAAGGATGGTACCATGCGCATGTGCGTGGACTATCGTGCTTTGAACCAAAGCACCATCAAGAATAGATACCCCATTCCCAGAATAGATGAGCTCATTGATGAGCTACATGGGGCTAAGTTCTTCTCAAAGATTGATCTGCGTTCGAGTTACCATCAGATACGGATGAGGGGATCAGATGTGGAAAAGACAGCTTTCAGATGTCACTATGGCCACTTCGAATTCTTAGTCATGCCATTTGGTTTGACTAATGCACCGGCCACCTTTCAGTCTTGCATGAACCATGTGTTTCAGAATCAGTTAAGGCGGTTTGTGTTGATTTTTTTTGATGATATTCTGATCTACAGCAAGACTTGGGGAGATCATCTCAAGCACTTGGAGGAAGTGCTTAGTATTCTGGAGTCTGAGAGTCTGTTTGCTAAAGCTTCCAAATGTGAATTTGGAATGGAAGAATTATTGTACCTTGGCCACATCATCAGTGCTGAGGGAGTGAAGGTGGATCCGGAGAAGATCAAAGCAGTGGTTGATTGGCCACCACCGGAAAATTTGACTCAGTTGAAGGGTTTCTTGGGTCTTTGTGGTTTCTATCGGAGGTTCGTTAAGGGGTATTCTCAAAATGCTGCTCCCCTTACTGATCTCACCAAAAAGGGAGCCTTTGCTTGGTCAGAAAAGGCTCAAGTTGTTTTTGACAAATTTAAAAGAATCATGAGCTCGTGCCCAGTTTTGGCTATCCCGATTTCTCCAAGCCATTCGAGCTGCAATGTGATACATCGGGTGAAGGAGTTGGTGCTGTCCTGTTGCAAGACAAACACCCTATTGTGTTTGAAAGCCGAAAATTAAGGGGTGTGGAAAGGTCATATTCCATTTATGACAAAGAAATGCTTGCCATTATGCATGCATTAGCCAAGTTCCGACAGTACTTGGTGGGGAACAAATTCGTGGTTAAGACTGACCACAACAGCCTCAAGCATTTTATGCATCAAAAAGATTTAAATGAGAGGCAACATAAATGGGTGAGTAAGCTGCAAGCTTACGACTTTGACATTGAATATGTCAAAGGGAAAAATAATATTGTGGCTGATGCACTGTCGAGGAGACCTCATCTTAGCTCATTGTGTGAGCTTACTGCAGATTGGAGAGATATGTTGCTTGCTGATTATGCAAAAAATCAGTTTGCAACCAGCATCCTGGAAGGTACTTTCCATGATGAAAAGTACCAGGTGGTTGAGGGATTGATTCAGTATAAGGGAAGAATCTTTCTGGTGGCTGATTCTAAGCTCAAGAAGAAGATTCTTTTGAACTTTCATGACATTCTGGTTGCTGGTCACCAAGGTTTTTTTAAGACCTATAGGCAGATCCGAGAAAGGTTTTCTTGGAAAGGTTTGAAGAGGGAGGTTCAACGCTACATTCAGGAATGTCCTGTTTGTCAAGCAAATAAAAATGAGCATACATTGCCAGCCGGTTTGCTGCAACCACTTCCAATTCCCAATCAAAAATGGGAAAGCATTTCAATGGATTTCATCACTGGGTTGCCCAAGGCCCAAGGGAAGGATTGCATTTATGTGGTAGTTGACAGATTAATCAAGTTTGCTCATTTCTTTGCCATTACCAGCACTTTTTCTGCAGCCCAAGTTGCAGATTTGTTTTTTCGAGAAGTGTTTAGACTTCATGGTTTGCCAAAGAATATTGTAAGTGATAGGGATAGTAAGTTCCTAAGTACCTTTTGGCAGGAAGTTTTTAGAATGAGTGGTACTGTGCTCACCCCAAGCACGAGTTATCACCCCCAAACTGACGGGCAAACAGAGGTGGTAAACAAGTGGTTGGAAGGCTACTTGAGAAATTATGTGTCAGAACAACAGAAGGCTTGGGTTAAGTGGCTGCACATAGGCGAGTACTGTTACAATTCTACCTTCCATATGTCAATCAAAATGTCTCCCTTCTTGGCACTTTATGGGTATGAAGCACCCAGCTTTGCAGATTTGGTGTTTGGTGACAGCAAAGCACCTTTAGCCAAGGATTTGTTGCAGCATAGTCAGGACATAATGAGATCCTTGAAGGATAATTTGCAGATTGCACAAAATCAGCAGAAGTTGTATGCTGATCAGAAGCGTGTAGAGCGTTCTTTTGAGGTTGGGGATATGGTCTATCTCCGCTTACAACCTTATAGACAGTCAACTCTCAAGAAGAGTGGAGCTGAGAAGCTCAAACCTCGCTTCTATGGGCCATTTAGGGTCATCAGAAAGGTTGGGGCAGTAGCTTATGAATTAGAGCTACCTTCAGATAGCAAAGTGCATAACGTCTTCCACGTGTCTCGCCTCAAGAAGGCACTTGGACACAATGTAGTTGCTTCTTCACAGTTGCTACCGTTGGATGAAGAAGGACAGTTGGTTCTAGTTCCCGAGGAGATACTTGATGTCAAAGAACGTTCCTTGAGGAATAGAACTATCAGAGAATATTTGGTAAAGTGGAAGAACCTGCCTATGGAGGATGCCACTTGGGAAAATGATGAAATATTGCAGCATCCTAGTTTGCGATTGCTTGAGGACAAGCAATCTTGGGGAGGGCGGACTGTAATGTCCCCATTTCAAGCCTGACATTTTCAGTGACCGTTAGCCTTTCTTTGGGAACCCGGAGGCTAGTCGGAAGTTAAAATTAGGGTTTCCTAATTTTGAGGAGATCATTGCTCGGAGATGATAGTTTTAATGGCGGATTCCTTACAGGTTTTGGAGGGCAGCGATGGTATATTCGTCTCGATATTGAGTACTTTTGGAATTACTATTTTTAGTAAATTCCTGACACTAGCGATTCGGATGTGCTCAGGATGGTTGACTCCCGGCTTCAGAATGATCAGTTGACTTCTTCAGTTTTGGCTTCAGGGCACTGTCGGAGAAATAAGTTAAGTCATTTAAATTAAAAAGTCACGTTTTAATTATTATAATTAAACGTTGACCATGGGCTTAGACTTAATGACTTAATGTTGTGTTTAAAAGGTGGTTCCTTGAGAGGGGCGCCTTCATTATGAAATGATTTAATATTTCCCTAAGTCAAAGCAGGGTATGATGGGCGCCTTAATCAAAGTATGATGTTTTAATTAAAATA